>OY744611.1:49657832-49692832 GCA_963556255.1 Allolobophora icterica
CTTCTTCTGTGTCATCCCATTCCTCCACCTTTCCTTCTTTTCCTCATCCTCATTTAAATCCCTGTAACGCATACAGTACAGATCGGAGCAACCTTTGAGATGGTTGTTGTGTGTGGGCCTTGAGGAAGTTCTTCGCTCACAATTGCCCACCCTATCGATGGTCAGTATATGGTGGCCCTTAATAAAATGCGCGTCGATCACGATGATGGTGATGATGATAATACAGCAGTAATAATAATAATAGTGATAATCATAATGATGATGATGATGATGATGATGATGATGATGATGATGATGATGATGATGATGATGATGATGATGATGATGATGATGATGATGACGACGATGATGACAATTGTCTTAAGAAATTCCGTTGGCTGTCCTGTATGTCTAGTACTACTATTCGATCAAGGACATCTCCGTCGGAGGCCAGTGCATCTGTTACGGTCATGCCAGGCACTGTCCCGTCGACCCAGACACCAGGGTAAGACATTCAACGCTCCTCCTCCTCCTCCTCCTCCTCCTCCTCCTCCTCCTCCTCCTCCTCCTTCCTCTCCTCCCCTCCTCCTCCTTCCTCTCCTCCTCTTCCTCCTCGTCCTTTTCCTCCTTTTCCTCCTCTTCCTCCTCTCTTCTTCTTGCTCCTCCTCCTCCTCCTCTTCCTCTTCCTCTTCCTCCTTCTCTTCCTCCTTCTCCTCCTTCTCTTCCTCTTACTCCTCCTCTTCCTCCTTGTCCTCCTCCTCGTTCTCTTCCTTCTCCTCTCCTCTCATCGGCATACTCATCATAACCTATGCACTCAGGCCACAAACTCTTCGAATCCATGTCTGATAGCATCAAATACTAGTATGGCCACAAGGCTTTCATAGGATCGGATTAAACAATCTTTTGCCCCAAGGGCATGTTTTTCTGCAGTCCATAATATTTATGTTCGAAAATTTTAATGTTTTCATTTTTTTACGAAAACACCAGACAGTTCCGAAAATGCCGCCAATAAAAACAACACAGCTTTTAGAATGTTTAGACATTATATGACACAATCAAGGATACGGATCCGAAATGTAGTTTGGCTGTTGAAAAGGACCGCAGTATAATGTGATCTCGTTATAGGGTGATTCTTGATATGGCTCCCGAAGGCGGCGTTTTACGAAGGTTCCACTGTACGTTTGATGTACTGTTATGTATACATGCATATGTATTGGTATGTTTGAAAGTATTTGTTTATGTATGCTTGTATCTTGCGGGCGTTTACATAGGCGCTGTGTACGTAGCTGCCATCTAAGAGATTTGTAAGCGATTATCTGATGGTTGGAATTGGGGAGATGGTCATATCTTATCTCTCGACAATTGAATTGTTGCCTCATCCAGGAGCTGAGATGCAAGTGCGAAGGTAACACCTGCGGCAGGAGCTGTGAAGTCTGCTGCCCGCTCTTCAACCAAGTGCCATGGCGCCAGGGCACTTACAGACAAGGCGCTGTCTGCCAAGGCAAGTTATGAAGTCAGAATTTTTGGTTACTTTCTAATTATCCCCACCAGGGCAGAAATTCTGTTCAAGATTTCTGCACCACCTGCGCCCCCTTGCCAACTCAGCTCTAATGAGTACACTGATCGTACACTGTTGCCTGGAAGATGAGACGGCGAGGGAGAGGACTGGCCACCTGCCCTTATGCCGAGGCTAAGAAAATGAAGTCGCTAACACTTCATACCCATGACTGCCTATCAGGCTAGCTTAAGGGACTGCTCTTCTTTTTTCTAATTATATATATATATATATATATATATATATATATATATATATATATATATATATATATATATATATATATATATATATATATATATATATATGGACGGATGATTTGTATTCAGAGTTTTATGACATCTTACGGCAACAAAGGCCGCTGACGTCGACAAAAATTTGCGATATTGTTCGTATTGACCATGCATAAATGGATAAGCGCCCCAGAGGTATATATAGCGCCGTTTGTCTCCGTTTTTAGGGTGTGTTAAATCGGTATAATCGATTATTTTAAAAGAGATGTGTGATTATTTTTTAGCTGTTATCACTGTTCGTATGGCATACTACTGGCATAATAATTATATTGCTGAAGTTCCAGTGATTAATGACAAATTATGTCATAGGTACTAGGGCCGTTGATGTCACCCGCTTCCTTTTCCAGGATTCAAACTGCCACTACCCGGCACTAGCGGCACTGCGGGGAGTAGCGGAGTTAAGATATTTAGGTTCGACAGTTTAATGACATCTTGTGGCATCAAGGGCAGTTGCAATCGGCTTAAATTATTTTTAGCATTTCTCACCGTTGATGTCGTTGATGTACACATTGTACAGTATTTATACACGAAAATGCAATTAGCAATTATTGGTCTAATAAGGGATATTCCTCAAACCATGGTATTGTGGCGGATATGGGACCAATTTCACTTATAGGTCGAGGGTCATGCTTAAAAGAGGTGTTCAATTATTTCGAACATTTCTCACTGTTCGTACAGCATAATGTAGCTTGTGGATTGCAATATTATGTCACGATACAGTTATGACTATTTGCGTTGGTTATTATATAGTATCCGGTGACCATTTATAAAGGTTTCTACTGACCGCTTTGCTTCAATTTTTTTTTTACAAAAGTGCCACTCTAAAGCTAATCGCAAAGCACCAGCTTATTCACATCGTGTATGTAATGTTAATAATATATTAAATATAATAATCGTGTTTATTCACAAGCTCCCTGACAAACCACAGTAAGTTGCATTGAAACATTGAAACATGACGGTACAATTATCAAAATCTTATTGAAGACGCACACGTCTTGGCAGCCTGGTAGGCGCCCGCTCATTTTACTGCTCCTCCTAGGGAGTGAAAGGCTGAGTCGATCTAATGGGGCTTTCAAGATCATATGTTCTTCATGCGAGAGTATTACCATTCATCTACCACATCCCGTGGCTTGGTTAGTTACTGATTAACGACTCTTGTTTTATGACAAAGATGATTCGCCCTCCTCCTAAATGCAGGTTTTGGAGTGGCAATACTAGTGTGCGGGCAGTGGCGGAGTTCTGTTTACGTTTTAGCGTATCATGTATGTTTGTATGTATGTACGATTAGAAAGGTATTTCGAAATTTCTACTACGCTTACCGCTTGGTGAAGTAAGTAGAGCTTCTCCCATGTCCAATTATATGGAATGTAAGGGAGCGCTCATTTCCTTTTCATAAGCCGTTTAAAATATTGTTTGCTGTAATTATAGACATTAGACACGGTGGCAAATTGGTTAAAGCGCTCACTTTAGACACCTTTAAAACGCTGTCGACCGATGCTATAGAAGCTTGGGAACCGGAGACTGATTGGTTAAGTTCTCTGAATTTCTGTAAATGATGTCTGTCGACGTTAATGGCCGTTGCCGTAAGATTTCGTTAAAAATGAAAAACCCAAGTTAGGACACTAAAAAACCCAAGAAAACCCAAGGTAGTTTTCCTGCAGAATTTTGGAAGTTAATATACGAGTTATAGGATAATATAATAATAATATAATGCAATTATACCATCCTGTTATAAAAATGTTGTTCTATCTTTTATTTCTATCTTTTTGTTACAATTTTATGGGCAATTGTTATTTTGCTAAAATTATTAGTTAATATTCGAAGCAAATTTAAAATGTATGCATGTTTTTATTTTCATCAGAGTCCGAATCAGTTGAATTATTACTTCTATCGCACATTTTATTTATTTTTAATTTTTAAAGAAAAATAAAGACTAAAGACTATGAAACTCAAAATATTATTTCTTACATTTTAAAAAAGAGCAACAGTTTACTTCTAGAAACTTCAAAAAGCAGTCTGAGTCTGCAGTCTCCTTTAGTCTTTATAGTTAATATTCTAAATATAGCAATAGACTAGTAAAACACATTTAGTCTTTAGAGTTATATTCTAAATATAGCAATAGACTAGTACAGCACATTTAGTCTTTAAAGTTATATTCTAAATATAGCAACAGATTAGTATAGTACATGCTTGCACGCATATTGCGAAATTTTTTATTGACCTCAATCATCCAAACCGTTGCAAAAATTGAGTTAATTAATGAAAAATAGGGTTTCAATAAAATAAGAATACCCAAGCATTAAACCCAAGGTCTCCAGGAAAAATCCATTTCCCAAGTTCGGATTAAAAAAACCAAGATCTTTTGAAAAACGCAAGGAGTGGTAACGCCGCTTAGGACTGGCACTGCCAGTGTACGAGCAGTAGGGAGCTCTTGCTTGGACCTGGAATAGATAGAGTCGATCAACACCGTTTTAAAGGTGTCTAAAAGCGCATTACACTCTGCAGCTTTTAGTATCGACATGTAAATCGGAGATTGAATTGTATCCAAGAGTTTTACCATGGCTTATGGCATCAGTTAAGGCCGTTGACTTCAATGGGAATGTTTTTGACAGTTTTCAGCTTAATATCAGTCAGGTCCAACTATCAACTGTCGGTTAAGAACGACAAGATGTCGCTAACACTAGTAAGGCAACGTATCTCTGTAAACACCTTTAAAACTGTGACAACTGACGTTATATGTGTTAAACTCTTGCTTCATCCATTCAGTTAGGTGTTCTCTGGAAATAAATTGTGTTCATGAGTTGGTATTCTGCTATGCCAAGCGAACGGTGAGAACTGTTCAAATGATTTCCGTCGACGTCAACGGCTTTTGTTCCAAAGGACGTACTTGAACTCTGGGTCCATCCGTCCGACCTTGAGCAAGTCCTTCACTCACAATAGCTCAGCGCCATCGATTGATGCTCGACCATTAGATAGTGGTGCTTAATAAATGCAAAATAATAATAAGGGACTGCTCTTCTTCTTCTGAACAGATGTGGGTTGAGAGGAGATGTCATATAGAGGTGCTATATAAATTAGCTTTGCGTTGCAGAGTGCAACTGTTTCAGCCATGCTGACTCGTGTGTTTACAACGCAACAGTTGCCGAGCAACGACTCAGTCTCAACATCGATGGTCTCTTCGAGGGAGGAGGAGTTTGCATCGGCTGCAAGGTTACTCACCAGTATCTCATACGTCATGTATTTTAGTTACGTGGTTATATGTTAACCATTGTTTATGTTAGTCCAACCTGTTACATATTAGTCGCCTGTGATGAGTCTCTCTTGAAGTGGTGCTATATAAATCTGCAGTTGCCATTACCATTACCGTATGTTATATGCTATATATGCTGATTACCAGATGTTGTATGTTATAACATGTGTATGTTATAACATGTGTAAGTTAGTAACGATGTAATATGGTAGTTACCATAACATGTTTTTGGTTATATTTGTTAGTTACCTGGTATTTTATGTTATACATGTGTATGTTAGTAACGATATGATATGGCCACAAGTATCTTCATTCCAAGGCTTGTGGTCACCACGTCCCTCTTGCATTGACTTCGAAAAGCTACTGATTATAGGCCTATGACTATTTTTTAAAACTTAAACTAGTGCAGAAATAGTTACAGCACTGCAGTTGAATTCAAAGAACTTAGCTCGTCTTTAAAATAAAGAACTAACCAGGAGAAAAATAAGAGAAATTAAAACCAGGTGTCATTGACGGAACGATTTTTAGTACAGGCTCTCTGTTTGGAAAAAATTTGGAACCAATGAACTTGACTACGTTGAACTCATACTTGGAGGCCAAGTACTTGAACATGAAAGTCAAGTACTTGCAGATGAAAGGCGGGTACTTTTCCATGACAGCAGGTACTTTTTTTTATGAAAGCCGAGTACTTTTCCATGAAATATAGAATTTAAATAGATGTTAGTTACAGTTTGTTGTAACAGAGGTGCATAAAATACTCATTACAAGGCACTCGATTACATTATGTTACATTAAATTGTAATGTGTTGAATTTGATGTGACAGCATCACACGATGGGCATTAACTGTGAGATGTGTGATGATGGCTTCTACCGTCCGTCTGGTCTCGACCACAACCAACCGAATGTCTGCCAGCCGTGTCTCTGTGATGGGGTTGGGACGAGTGGAATGTGCGTCAAGGACGACGCTGCTGAAGACCTTGGTCTGGTAAGTTCAGGTCAGATCTCGGTCTTCTGAGTTCAGATTGGATCTGAGTCTTCTGAGTTCAGATTGGATCTGTCTTCTGAGTTCAGATTGGATCTCGATCTTCTAAATTCAGATCAGATCTCGGTCTTCTGAGTTCAGATCAGATTTTGGTCTTCTAAGTTCAGTACTTATTTTTGAAAGCCAAATACTTGCATTTGTACTTGAAAGCAAAGTATTTTAACTCATGCTCTAAAGAAAAGTAGTTGAACTCATACTTAGAAGTCAAGTACTGGCACATGAAAGTGAGGCACATTTCCATGAAACCAAGTACTTGCACGTGGAAGCCAAGTACTTTTACACAAAAGCCGGGTACATTTCCATGAAAGCCAAGTACTTTTTCACAAAAGCCTGGTTCATTTTCATGAGAGTCAGGTACTTTTCCATGCAAGCCAAGTACATTTCCATGAAAGCCACGTGCTTGTACTTGAAAACCAAGTACTTTTACATGAAAGCAAAGTATTTCTACATGAAAGCGAAGTACTTTTACTTGAAACACAACTGCTGAGCTAATCAGTGACTGTTCGTTTATTAGCTGTTTGTGTCTGTTTGTGTTTAGAATGCAGGTGACTGCATCTGTCGCGAAGGTTATTGTGGTCCTGACTGCGACCAGTGTGTCTCCGGTTACACTGGGTTCCCCAACTGCGCCCGATGTCCATGCAGTGCCATTGGCAGCACCAACGAAGATCTCTGTGCTCAGTGTGTCTGCAAGGTAACTGGTTCCTGTCAATTGTTTAGTCAGTCAGTCAGTCAGACAGTCAGTCAGTCAAATAGTCAGTCAGTCCATCAGTTATTAAGTCAGTCATACATTCATTCAGTCATTCGGCCAGCCAGTACTTGGTCTTTTTGTCAGTCATTCAGTCAGTCAGCTAGTCATTCAGTCAGTCAGATAGTCATTCAGTCAGTCAGCTAGTCATTCAGTCAGTCAGCTAGTCCTTCAGTCAGTCAGATAGTCATTCAGTCAGTCAGATAGTCATTCAGTCAGTCAGATAGTCATTCAGTCAGTCAGATAGTCATTCAGTCAGTCAGTCATTCAGCCAGTAAGTCAGCCAGTAAGTCAGCCAGTCAGCCAGTAAGTCAGTCATTCAGTCAGTCAGACATTCAGTCAGTAAGTTAGTCATTTAGCCAGTAAGTCAGTCATTCAGCCAGTAAGTCAGTCATTCAGTCAGTCAGACATTAAGTCAGTAAGTTAGTCATTTAGCCAGTAAGTCAGTCATTCAGCCAGTAAGTCAGTCATTCAGCCAGTAAGTCAGTCATTCAGCCAGTAAGTCAGTCATTCAGCCAGTAAGTCAGTCATTCAGCCAGTAAGTCAGTCATTCAGCCAGTAAGTCAGTCATTCAGCCAGTAAGTCAGTCATTCAGCCAGTTAGTCAGTCATTCAACCAGTAAGTCAGTCATTCAGCCAGTAAGTCAGTCATACATTCAGTCAGTCAGCCATTCAGTCAGTCAGCCATTCAGTCAGTCAGTTAATCTTTCAGTCCTACATTTAGTCAGTCAGTCTATCATATTTTAGTCAGTGAGTGAGTAAGGGAGGGAGTGAGTTTGTAAGTAAGTGAGTAAGTCTATCAGTGAATATCCTTTTCTAACCCCAGTTAGAAATGAGAAGCAGTTAGTTTAAGGCTGCACCTTGCAGTTTCATTTGTGATCATCATACATATTCTCTCCTTAACTTTATTTGAAATATGTGATTGTGATTTTCAGGAGAACGTCCATGGGGAAAATTGTGATACCTGTCATCCGGGTCACTACAACCTTCGAGCCGAGAACCCCATGGGGTGCGACCTCTGCTTCTGCTTCTCAGTTGCAAGTGACTGCCGCAGCAGCACCTGGGGTCGACACACTGTAAGATCATCATCGCAGTCAGTGTTGTTGTCATCATCGTCATCATCTTCATCAACTTACCCAGCCAGAGTGCCCACGTGGAGCCGATATAGAACATGTATTCCCATGTGGGACTTGTACAGAGCCCATATGGGCCCCATCTAATGCCCATGGCAGGGAATCTGGTTATCTAATCCACAGTTACAATCTAATCACAGTGCTTCTATGGCGCCATAGTAACAATACACAAACATCAACAGGTCACTGGTTGCTAGGCAGCGAAATCCAGGACTGGATCTGGTAGAAAGCGAACAGGAAAGTCTGCAAAAGACACGAACAGCCTGTGGATGAAATGAGTCGAGCAATAGATGAGTCTCTAGTTAAGGTCTGAAGAGAAACACAGATTCTGTAGAAGGAGGGTTTGCTGGAAGACATTTTTTATATTATGAATTTATTAAGCGCCACTATCTAATGACCAAGCTACGATTGATGGCGCTGAGCAATTGCGAGTGACGGACTTGCTCAAGGTTCCTACACAGTAACCATCTCAGAGGAGGAGGAGGCTCGAACCAGTACTCTCCCGCATTACAAGGTGAGTGTTCCAACCATTGGCTATCATGTCCCACAGTTCCACACACTGGGGCTGGTGATGGAAAAGACACACCCACCAGAAACAATGATCATCACAATCGTCATTGTCATCAAAGTTGCCGCTGATATGTCTTTGTTAATATCCTACTCCATCTTGATCACCTTCTTGCCACTAATAAATGGGTGATTGTTATCACCTTTATCATCATCATCTTTGTTGGAATAGTTATCAGCTTCAGTTTTTTTGTCATCCTAATCAGTATAATCATCGTCATCATCACAATTGTCATCATTATCATCATCATTAATATTGTCATTGTCATCATCATCAATATCATTTTTATGGTCATCTTCATCAGTTTGTCATCTTCATGTCTTCATGATCATCATCATCATAATGACATGATCATGATGATGATCATCATGATCATCATCGTGGTCATGATCATGATCATCATCTTGATCATGATCATCATCATGATCATCATGATCATCATCATCATCATGATCATGATCATGATCATCATGATCATCATGATCATCATCATCATCATCATCATCATCATCATCATCATCATCATCATCATCATCATCATCATCATCATCATCATCATCATCATCATCATCATCATCATCATATTTCATGTCCTATTCGTATGTCGTCATTGTTTGATTCCTTCATTACCAAATGACCTTTGAACTTGTGTGCAGGTCAAGGCCATGGAGGATTGGATGGTGACAGACCAGGCTGGTACTGGTAGGGTCCTACCAAATCGAACACTCGATGGATCGCTGCATTTCACCATGCACAAGACCTACCATCTGAACCACGATCTCTACTGGGTCGCTCCACCTGTCTACACCGGAAACAAGGTCCAAGACTCGACTGTCATTTTTTGAGCACCTCTGATGAGAGCTTTCCTTGATGTGGCGCTATATAAATTCTAAATTATGATTACAATCCTCAGGACTATTGTGAATTCTATTAGTTACATTTATTATTAATGATGGTAATTAGTAAATTAATTGTTATTGTAATGGATTAATTCTTAATGGAATTTTATTGGTTACATTTAATTGATAGTTTTATTAGTAATGTAATCGTTATTGTAATTAATAAGTTGTTAATAGAATTCTGTTTGTTACATTTAAGTGTTGTGGTAATAGTAATTTAATTGTTATTGTAATTGAATAATTCTTAATAGAATTTTTTAGCTTTGTTTAATTGATGTGTAATTAGTAATCTAATCATTATTGTAATTGCTTACTTGTTAATGGAATTATATTTGTTTACTGGGTTTTTGTCTATAACAATGGTGTGCGTGTCTCTAACAATGGTGGTATATGTGTATAACAGTGATGTATGTGTCTATATTAGGTGGCTTCGTATGGAGGAACCTTTGAGTACAGTTTCCATTATTCTGTCAACTGTTCTACGGCGGAAAAGGATCCTCAGTCACATCTCGCCAACTATGACGTCATCATCGAAGTGAGTTTACACTGAGTTTTGAGTAATATTTGTCATTGGGCTTTTTTATCTAGATATTTTAAGGAAAACTGGCAACTACAAAAATATACTTTCTGCAATTGGGCCGTTTTTCTCTATATTTTCTTTTGTATTTACTCCATATTATTATGTAAAAATAATAATAATAATCATAATAAACAAAAATAATAATCATAATAATATTGGTAGAAAAATAATAATATAATACGAGAGACATCATATCTCTTGCAATGCCTGACAATTCAACGCTTCAATGCAGCTACTTTCCGTGGCTCTTCCCTCTATCAGAACCTGACGAATAGTGGCCAGTCCAGATGTTTTGTTTTCTGTTAATTAATATTTAAGTCCCGAGGGATCATATATACCTTGAGGCAAAAAAAACCAATATTAATCATTAATAATAATAATTACGTAATGCTATGCGTGCTGAGGCTCTGTTGGTTTGGCTCTACACTACTCTCTTCCTGTGTCTGTGCGCTCTGCTCAGTCGCTTGTGTCGTTTTGTTCTCAACTTAAAACGTACCTCTTTCAATGGCTCTTTTCATATGCTGCCTCTCTGTCTTACGGACTGATCTTCATCATCTTCTGGATATTGACCTGATTACGGATTGGTTTTGGTGTGCCATTGGTTGATACCTTGTGCATTAGACACCGGCGCTATAGAATTTATTAATTAAAATTACAATTTACCCTTGAGCACAGCAGTGACATAGTTCAACTCGGCCATTAAACGACTAATCGAATAGTAAACGCGCTTTACAAATATATATAATCGATGACAACCGTTTTAAAGGTGTCTGAAAGCGCATTACCTCTCCGGCGTTTAGTATCGACTTGTAAATTGCTATTGGATTGTATTCAATAGTTTTACCACGTCTTATGGCATCAAAGGCCGTTGACGTAGATAGGAATTTTTTTACAGTTTTCATCTTATTATCAGTCAGGTCCAACTATCAAATGCTGGTTAAGAACGACAAGATATCGCTAACACTAGGAAGACAACGCATCTCTTTAAACACCTTTAAAACGGTTGATACATTTCCGTTAAATATGGGCGCTTACTAATTTTATTAGTTGGAACCCTTTCAACCCGGTCTGTGTCTTGGCGAACTGATTTTGTGGATGTTGATCTGAATACGTCTACCTTTTGTTGGTTTATTGGCTGGTGCTTTGTGCATTAGATACCGGCGCAATAGAAGTTACTAATTAAGGAGTATAATATATGCATAAACACGGACACATGCAAGCACACACAAACACATACACATAAACACACACCTATGCACCCACACACACACAAGCACACACACAAGCACACACAAACACATAGAAACGCACACACGCACAGAAACACACACATACACACACACACATACACACACACAAACACATGCATTTAAGGTAGAGGGAAAAACGACCTGAAGTTTAACTCTGGCGAGCGAATCGCTTTTGGAAATTTTCTAGGGAAGTGGAGCACGTCTCGGATTGGGTGGAAGGTACTTGGAGGATGAGGTTGAACACATCGTCAGCATCAACCTGACGGAAGAGGGATGGATTCACCTGGATAACAGCAGCGCTAAGCCGGGGAAGCCGGTGTCGAGGGAGGAATTCATGGTGCTCCTCGCCGATATCGAACGTCTGCTCGTGCGAGCTTCGTACAACGTACACCAAACGGAAATGACGTGAGTGCTCTTCATGTGCTGATAGGGTCATAGGGTTAAACCAGAAATTATTATTATTAACTTATTAAGTGCCACTATCTAATAACCTGGCATCAATCGTTGGCACTGAGTAGGGGCGTCTACACCACGGAAACCTTAGAGCAAATCCTCCATCCAAGAAATGGGGGAGAGATCTGTCAGTGTGTGTGCCATCATTAACGGGGGAGGGAATGGGGAGGGGTGGGAATGGGAGGGAAGTTGCTCCAGTGACTTCGGGGGATAGACACCTCTGGTACTGAGCAATTATGAGTGAAGGACTTGCTCAAGGTCCCTACACAGTAACCATCTCAGGGGAAGAGGTTCGAACCCGTACTCTCCGCGTTACAAGTTGAGCGCTCTAACCAGTCGACCACCATGTCACATGCCTATATAAAGCTTCGTCTGACAACTTTTTAGAGAGCGATCTAACAGATCGGGATGGATCGAGAGTTTATCGACATCTTATGGCAACGAAGGCCGTTGACGTCGACAGAAATTATTTTGAACAGTTCTCACCATTCTTATCAATAAAAAATCGAATAAAAAATCCGTTTATTGCGAAACGTCAGTTTATAACTATAATACAGAACAGTTTGTCAGAACAGTTTTCTGGTTGAGTTTCTAAAGGGGAGCGCAAAAGCGACTAGTATGGAACCCCATATATAGCCAAATTAAGAAGTGGACGGATAGCAGATATAGATCAACAGTAACCAAGCTAGATCTTAATTAGACGTAGTAATCAATTTAACTAATATTGTCAAACGTCTCAGAAGAGAAAAGGAGTACATGAACAAGAATAGTCTCAGGAAATCAATTTAAATGGCACGTGAAAAATAGTGCATCTGAACCTATCTAGTCTAGATTAGAATTCAGATATAGCTTTAGCAGTCTTTTGAATGAGCCAATTGAAGGGGATGCAGTCAGGTCCAGAGGTAGTAAGTTAATCAGTTTAGGACCCTGGCATTTAATAGAAAACCATTTGGTCTATATAATACGTGCAAGTTCACTGCGATATATACGAGCGGTTCTTGTGTTACAGTGGTGCACTATAGATCCACTTTTAAAGTAGTTATTGAAAGGTGGAGGTAACTTCCCATTGTGATATCCGTACATAAAAAGTCCTATCTGTAATTTGTTAATGCCTGTTATTTTTATTAATTATATTATTATTAATAAAAAATGGTCTAGTACTCAAACTCCAGTGAACATGGTAAAGTGTGCGAACACCAAGTTTTTGCAAAGTAATAAGATTTTTGAGGGTAACTTATAATTAACATCCCAAGAGATATTGCAGTAAGAAAGGTAAGGAAAAACAAGGGTATAACATAGATTAGTCAGAACATAAGTGGTAAGTAACCCCTGATTTAACAAGGAATTCCTATGCTTTTTGTAATCTTTCAGATGTAAATATAAATTCTTTGCAATTTAGGTGGTAATGCTGAACGACTTTCACTTATAGGCTGCATATGGCACTTACAAGAGGTGTGTAATTATTGTGAACAGTTCTCCACTGTCTTATGGCATAATGCAACTCACTTCGTCGTTTTCTGTAATAAAGCCATGACCGTAGATAGTAATTAAACGCAATTGACAAGTAGTGTATATAGCGTCGGTCGAAATCGTTTTAAAGGTGTCCAGCGTTTAACGATTTCTGTCAACATGCTAGGACCCTTGACGTCAACTGTAACTTAACGATCAACTGTGGGAGAGGTTTACTATTCAGGAAGCCAAAAGCATTTGTGTTTCTAAAAACAGTTAAAACTGTACTTGCTATGTAACTCTTAGCATTTGTGCTGACAGTTGACATTGTAAAGCATCCTGGAAGTAACTACTGACATTGTCCTAATTACAAATTAAATCTGTACAAATTCTGTCTGCATAGGCCTATCTTTTGGACGTTGACCTGAGTCAAAGGTTTTAAAGTTAAATCAGTTAGTAACTGCGCAGACAGTTAATAGTGTACAGCATCCTAGAAGTATTTTACTACTGACAATGCTATAGAAATTGTCCTAATTACAATTATTATTATTATTTTCGGTCAACATACATTGATAGCACGGACTTTTGAACCATTACTTCGAAAGATCAACCGAATCAAATGTTGTAACGTTAAATCAGTTAGACACCTTTTAAACGTTTCCATTATGGGTAATAAATACTGGCTAATCGCGTTTAATCGGCACATCAGCAGAAACGATGCTGTTACTTTGAAACTTATTGACATTGTAAAGTATCCTAGGTTACTATTGCCGATGATATAGAAATTGTCCTAATTACAATTACAATTTACTGGTGATTAGTGGTGACCAGCATGTAACAAAATCATATTCGGAACTATTGTTTGTGTTTAACATGTTGTGTTTTAACGAAGATGATAACAGGTTTTTCCAACGACGCGCTGTCATAACGAAGTTGATAGAGCTTAGCCCTCCTCCTTTATCGAGACTTTGGATTGGCACCACCCGAATGAAGGCAGGGGCAGAGTCGACCACTGCCGACTTAATTAGTAGTTTTCAGTGTATATGGACATATTAAAATTTCAGGACCGTTGACGTCGCCCTCCTCCTTTTTCCAGGCTTGAGACTGGCACTGCATTTAGCTCCGCCACTCAGAGTTGTATGTGTGACATACGAACGGTGAAAACTGTTCAAAAGCAGTTTTCTCTTCGTGACGTCAACGTCCTTTGTTGCCATAAGCCCTTAAACTCTTTGATACAGCAATTTCAACACTATAGTTTCAAGGTTTAACGTCGACCATTTGACATCAAAGACCGTTGACGACAATTTGAAAGAATATTATATATATATATTACATATATATATATATTATATATATATTATATATATATATATATATTATATATATATATTATATATATAATATATATATATATATATTATATATATATATTCATAGAGGGAGAGAGAACTTTAAAATAATATATATGTAGTATGAATTTTCTTTTCCTTTGAGAATGTTCCTTCGTTCATTAGTTTGTCATTCTTTATCTGCATCCTCGTGTTTTCCTCGGATTACGACTTCTTTTCATCATGTAGAATTGACAATTCCTCAGTTTGCTTTCTGTCCTTCAGAAGTAGTTTTCTCTCTTCGGTTGATTTGTTGTCGACTTCGTACAAGTAATTATCAGTTTCAAAAACTAGAGTCGTTTTGCCCCTGTTGGATGGAGCCAGAGTTTAATGACAAGTTGTGGCAACAAAGGCCGTTGACGTCGATCTATAGGTATTATTTTAGCATAATACAGCATTATCTGCTCGTGTTATTATTAGGCCGCTAACGATGATTCGAAAATATCATCAGTTCTGTTGTACAGTGCAATGAAAATGAGAAATTTACAGCATCCAAAAGACACCTAATATCACTAATATTCATTGTTTAGCAACGTTTAAAGCGGCACAGGTGACACTGTTTACGATACACATATCGTGATAAAGTTTTTGATGCAAATCAAACAGTATTCCGCAGTAATTGTCCCACACAAGAAATATTACAAGAAAAACATGGCAATAGACACTGCCTTTGTTGGTCGGATCGACAGTTTAACGATATCTTGTGGCAACAAAGACGGTTGACGTGGATGGATATTATTTTGTCATGTTACCGCCTTTTTTGATGGAACACAGTAAACGGTTGCGAGGAAAGACACGTATGGAAGACTCACGACGAAGACCCTAACTACTGGCTGTTTTGAATGCAGTTCTTGAACATATAGCGTTGGTTAAAACCATCTTTAAGGTGTTTAAGAGTGTTTAAGCGTTATAGCGTTAATGCTGCTAAAGAGCCATTGACGTAGATATTAGCGTTATTTTACGCTACTTCCGAATTTTGTTGATCTTCGGCTGAGGACGGTATACAGAGATTTTAATCAACCCAGAAAGAAATTTGGATTTTCTAGCTTACTTGCCCATTTCTGCAGTACAGGGCTGCGCTATAGTTAGTGGTTAGCGAGCTGGACTGTCAACCGAGAGGTCGGGTTCGAAATTTTTTAGAGATTTGGGCTTCGCCTGCGCCCCAGCTGTAATGAGTACATTGACCCTACACTATCGGTTTGAAGCTGAGACGACAAGGGAGAGGACGACCGACCGCCTTCATATGCCGAGTCTAAGAAAATGAAGTCGCTAATACTTTCATAGTCATGGCCGCCTGTCATGGCTTGTTTATGGACGTATGAATGGAACCCGAGTTTAACGACATCTTATGACAAGTTAACAAAGGCCGCTGACGTCGACAGAAATTATGTCGAACTTTTCTCACCGTTCGTATGTTATAATAATATCAGTTTGAATTAATAAAGATGATTATTATTATTATTATTATTATTATTATTATTTTATTATTATAAAATGTGCAATGTCTTGCAATGCAACTGTTTATGTATCCTAATATACGTGAACTGTTCGTCTATTTTATCTTATAAGGCGTAATTAACACGTAAAAGAGGTGTGTAAGGAACCGCTCTTTTCTTCGTCTTCTACATGTGCATGTAGTCTTTCTTTCATGCAAAACCAACAGCCAATGTGTATGCGCTTTGTGTGAATCTGTGTCAGGTTATTAGAGGTCAGCCTAGATGTCGCCACTGAGGACGGCCGTGGACCGCCGATGGGTGCCGTCGAGATGTGCGTCTGCCCTGACGGATACGCTGGCACTTCGTGTGAGGTAAGACCTGACCTGGTTTTCCCGTGACCTCTTTTGAATGTGACCTAATTTCTTAAGGACATAAGATAGAGAGATTATCTCCTGTTCAAGATGGATTAGAAGTTCGCGCCTATACTACACTATGCTGTACTATGCTATGCTATGCTATGTCATGCTATGCTATGCTATACTGTGCTATGCTATACTATGTTGTGCTATGCTATACTATAATATGCTATGCCATACTATGCTATGATATGCTATTCTATGCTATACTATGCTATGATATGCTATGCTGTTTTATGCTATACTATGCTATGCTATGCTATGTCATGCTATGCTATGCTATACTGTGCTATGCTATGCTATGCTATACTATGTTGTGCTATGCTATACTATAATATGCTATGCCATACTATGCTATACTATGATATGCTATTCTATGCTATACTATGCTATGATATGCTATGCTGTTTTATGCTATGCTATGCTATGTCATGTTACGCTATGCTATACTGTGCTATGCTATACTATGCTGTGCTATGCTATAATATGCTATGCCATACTATGCTATGCTATAGTATGATATGCTATTCTATGCTATGCTATGCTATGATATGCTATGCTGTTTTATGCTATACTATGCTATGCTATGATATGCTATACTATGCTATGATATGCTATTCTATACTATGCTATGATATGCTATTCTATACTGTGCTATGCTATGGATGGCATTTTTGAAGAGATATTTGTCTGCGTATTATGTTGAAATATTCTAGTTGTATTCTCTTGGTAGACCTGTGCTACTGGCTACAGACGGATCGGAAACCAGTTGGTTGGAGGATCATGCAAACCTTGCAACTGTAATGGTCACTCAGACGTTTGTGATCCGTACAGCGGAGAATGCCAGGTCAAATCTTGTGCCATTCAGTACAAAACAATACAAGTCAATACAATACAATGCAAGACAATACAGTGCAATACAGTGCAATACAATGCAATGCAAGACAATACAATGCAATACAATATAATACATTGTTTACCAATGGAAGACAATACGGAACAATACAATACAATAAGATAGAGTACACATACCTTGTGTGTTCTGTGATAAGGATGGTGACCATTAAGATGAAGATGATGATGATGATGACGACGACAACCATGATGATGATGTTGTTGCTGTTGTTTCAGGATTGCCAGCACAACACACGTGGTTTCCGCTGCGAGATCTGTGCTATTGGTTACCATGGCGATGCTCGCCTTGGTTACCGTGACTCGTGCCAACCGTGTGCCTGTCCTTTCGCTTCCAAGAGTTTTGCTGAGAGCTGTGATGTTGTAAGAGACGATCAGGGAAAAGAGGACCATGTCTGTCTTAACTGCAGTCCGGGACATTCGGGAAGACACTGCGAATTGTGCGTTTCTCCTTTACATGCTAAGAATATTTATAAGTTTCTGAGTTTCTGTGTTTTTTCTAGTTGCGGGACACGTTGGCCGATTGGTTAGAGTGCTCACCTGGTAATGCGGAGAGTATGGGTTCGATACTCCTCCCCCGAGATGGTTACTGTGAAGCGACCTTGAGCAAGTCCTTCACTCATAGTTGCTTAACACCATTGATTGATGCTTGGTTGTTAGATAATGGCACTTAATAAATGCTAAATAACAATAATAATAATAATATTTGTGTGCATACATGTATGTATGATTACATGCAGGTATGTATGTATTGTATGTATATGTATGTGTGCATGCATTTATTTTTGTATCTGTGTATATGTACATATGTGTATGTTTTGTGGGTTTATGCATGTATGTGTATACAACTATTTATGTCTGTATGTGTTTGTTGGAATTACTTCTAAGCGCTTCTGAATAGCCTAACATACTGTAGTTCGACAAGAATAAAAAGTTCGTGTGTTTATGAAAGATGTTCACGCAGCTGGACTTGGTCTCCACTGGCAGTTTCATGCAGACTTGTAGATCCTGACCAACTAATTTCCAGATGCCTTTATAAAAATGGATAAAAGGTCCGATAAATGACAATAAATGAGAGATGTTTCTGTAGAAACATTCCTCAACTGTCTCCAATACTCTGATCCAATTTCTAATCTAATGACCTCTATAGAACCAGTATATTGACAATTATATAGCCCATTTTAAGAACCTTTCAGAATCACTGATGATCGACTTTTTTCTCTGTCAGTTGCATTCAGGGTTACTATGGCAACCCGTTGTTACCGGGGAACTATTGCCAACCATGTGATTGTCATGGTAACGCAGCCGAGTGCGATCCGGTCAGTGGTCGGTGCTACAGCTGCGCTGGACATACAGAGGGTGACCGCTGTGACCGTTGTCAGGAGGGATACTACGGAACCGCCATCCGTGGAAACTGCTCAAGTATGGGATCAAATTAAGTTTTCATTTTTATCTCATGTATTTAAATAGGACGTTGTAGCCAATTGACTAGAGCACTCGACTTGTATTGTACTGGGTATGGGTTCGATCCTCCTCCTCTGAGATGGTTAGTGGTTACTGTGTAGGGACACTGAGTCCTTCACTCACAATTGTTCAGCGCCATCGATCGATGCCTGGTCCTTAGATAGTGGCAATTAATAAGTAAGTAATAATTTATATAAATATATAAGATGTGCAGTCCCTTAAGCTAGTCCTGAGGCAGCCATGGATATGAAGTGTTAGCGACTTCATTTATTAGCCTCTGCATATGAGGGCAGATGACCAGTCCTCTCCATCACCGTCTCATCTTCCCACTGACAGTGTATGGTCAACGTGCTAATTATAGCTGAGTTGGCTAGGGGGCGCAGGTGGAGCAGAAATCTCGAAACAGATTTCTACTCTGACGGGGAATTTCAATCCTGACTTCTCAATTAACAGTTCAGCGTGATAACAATTACACCATCACGCACCCCTTCAAGTAATAACAATAGTCATAATAATAACATTAACAACAACCATCATCATTATAATTGTCATCATGATCACTGGATGAATCTCATTGTTGCAGAGTGTCAGTGCAGCTACCATGGATCTGTCAGTAATGTCTGTGACAGAGTGTCGGGGCAGTGTCAGTGTCGAGCCCGCTATGTCGGACGCGATTGTGAGCAGTGTCAGGTAATCTCATCTAGCCTCAATCTAATCTAATCTAATCTAAGTCTTTGGTTGAGCACCCATCGATTAGTTCTCTTGGTTGAAAGTTCAGTACACTGAGCACTAAACAATCACTAGTTAATAAATATAATAAGTAGATTAGCAATTATTAATAGATTATGTGTTTTCTTCTGACTGCGTTATTTACAGCAGGGTGATATCCGCTAATACCCCTATTTGAGCTATTCACCCTCATAAGATTTGCTGAAAGATGATCAAAATAAGCACTTTAAAATTTAAGTTTAAATTAATCATTAACAATGCCAATTTATGTTTTTAATCTTGATGGATCAGTTAATAAATAATATAAATAAATTAATAAATATCTTCTTGGTTGTTAGGTTGGCTATGGTGACGTAAGAGCCGGTTGTCATCCTTGCAACTGTAATCCGATTGGTAGTGTGACTGGCGCCATCTGTGATCCCGTGACTGGACGATGCCATTGCAAGGAAGGGGTGGCAGGTTCCCAGTGCTCCGAATGCCAACCTGGTTACTACGACTTCTCGCCAGCTGGTTGTCAAGGTAACCGACTTCTTTTTGTCTTTTTGCTATTGTTCAGACAATAACAATGAAAACGAAGGGTGAAGTGTTTTGGAGCTCTTCCGATTGCAAAGTGTCTTAAAATTCAGAAGAGCAGTCTTCTGATTTCAAAGTGTCTTAAAATTCAGAAGAGCAGTCTTCTGATTTCAAAGTGTCTTAAAATTCAGAAGAGCAGTCTTCGTATTACAAAGTATCTTAAAATTCAGAAGAGCAGTCTTCGTATTACAAAGTATCTTAAAATTCAGAAGAGCAGTCTTCTGAATTTATGAGCCTGTAGATTGGTAGCACTGATGTGATGCTTGCAGAGGCTGTGAAGTTAATCATCCTTTCTGTGTCAATGAACGAGTACCAGCACATGGTACTTGTGCTGGTACTCGATTATTGACCGTGAAAGGATGGAGCGTTAAGTTAGCACCAGATGGCACAGAATTCTCGAGACCGTCCCCCAAAACCAAATGCAAAACAAATTTCAAACACCAATTAAATCTGGAAGACACGTAGTTAACTGTATCATTTAAGAGTTCAGAGAATTTTTCAGTTGTTTTTCTGTGGATAATCTGTGAGTAATATGTGAATAGTCTGTGAATAATCTGTGAATAGCCTGTGAATAATCTGTGAATAATCTGTGAATAATCTGTGAATAGCCTGTGAATAATCTGTGAATAGCCTGTGAATAATCTGAATAATCTGTGAATAGCCTGTGAATAATCTGTGAATAATCTGTGAATAATCTGTGAATAATCTGTGAATAGCCTGTGAATAATCTGTGAATAATCTGTGAATAGCCTGTGAATAATCTGTGAATAGCCTGTGAATGATCTGTGAATAGCCTGTGAATAATCTGTGAATAATCATTGCTGTTGTTCTGTTGACAGTCTGCTCGTGTCATCTGCTTGGTTCGGCCAGTTCGTCATGTGACCGCTTGACTGGCCAGTGTAGATGTCTCGACAATGTTCTTGGCTGGCTTTGCAACCGTTGCAGGGTAGGATGTCCAGTCTCTTAATTAACCATGGGAGATGGTAGCTGATTGGCTAGAGCACTCGCCTTATAACACTGAGAGTACGGTTCGAGCCTCCTTCCCTGAGACGGTTACTGTGTAGGGACGTTGAGCAAAGTGCTTCACTCATAATTGCTCAGTGCCATCGATTCATGGTTGGTCTTTAGAGAGTGGCGCTTAATAAATGCATAATAATACAATATTAGCAACCTGACTAACTGCACTTGACCTGACCTAATTTTACCTCTGACCTGACCTAACGTGACCTTTGAACCTGAAAATATCAAAGACTGTTATACAATCCTGAAGTAAAAATTTTACATTATCACAACTTCTTTTTTAATGTTCCCAATTTTACGAATATTACGTCACTGCCAAACAAACAGGTCAAAGATTAACAATAACAACAAAGTTAACGCTCTTGTTTATGTAGCTCTGTAGAAGCTTCTAAGGATGCTTTTGGTCCTGAGGTTGAAGGATGATCCAGCTGAGATGCCTACATGGCCACAGCAGTCCTTTGACTGCAAACTGCTTTTAACCTCATGACTTGATGTGATATTTTTTAACTTTGAGTGCCTCTGATGAGTCTCTCTTGAAGTGGAGCTATATAAATTTGCAATTACCATTAACTGATACTGGTAATATCAGATGGATGTAGATGTGCATTTAGACATGGTAGCCGATTGGTGTGGGACAGGGTCACCAATTGGTTAGAGCGCTCGTCTTGTAACTTGGACAGTACGGGTTCAATCCTCCTCCCCTCAGAGGGTTACTTTGTAAGGACCTTGAGCAAATTTATTCTAAATCAACCTTTCTCTGATCAATTTGCATTTCGCCCCTCTGGTTCCACATCCACTGCCTTTAATACCCATAGCTCAGCATGTTACTCATATGCTCAGCTCCAACCAATATGTTCACTTCATTTCCTTAGATTTCTTCAAGGCATTTGATTCCACAAGTCATAATCATCATCATCTTCACTCACAATTGCTCAACACCGTCGATTGCTGGCTGGTAGTGAGTGGAGCTAAGTAAATGCATAGTAATACAGTAACAATGACTGTTCGTATAATAAGTGCAATGGAAAATAATCTTTCAGGACGATTACTGGGGATTGAACTCCGGTCGTGGATGTCAACCTTGCCAGTGCAACACAACGGGGTCGAGCTCCTCGCAGTGTGATGTCAACTCGGGGGCATGCCCTTGCAAACATGGGGTTTCAGGGCAGAGATGTGACAGATGCCTACCCGGCTACTTTAGATTTGGCTACGGAGGCTGCCGCAGTAGGTGATACGAATGTTTCCAATCTAATCAAATCTATGGCGACTTCTATAGTGCCGTTTTAATTGTACGTTAAAGTATCTGGCAATACTTGCTATCCAGTTTAGAAACCATCACGATCATTACTCATCATCATCATCACTATCATCATCATCTCTGTCCACTTTTATATCATCAGCTTTAACATAATCTTGATCATTATCATCATCTTCTTCTTCTTCATCATCATCATCATCATTTATTATCATCATCATCTTCTTCGTCATCATCATTTATCATCGTCATTATCATTATCATCATTTATTATTATCCTCATCTTTATCATCATCATCATAATTTATTATCATCATTTTCTTCTTCTTCATCATCATCATTTATCATCATCATTAGCATCATCATCATTTATTATTATCCTCATCTTCTTCCTCATCATCATCATTTATTATTATCATCTTCTTCGTCATCATTTATCATCATCTTGTTCTTGTTCTTTGTCATCATCATCATCATCATCATCATTTATTATCATCATTGTCATCATCTTCATCATTATATTTTGCCATTATCATCAGCATTATCATTTATCATCATCGTTATCACAATCTCCATATTCATCATCGTCATCATCTTTCTTATTCTCATCATATTATCATATATTTAAGCTGTAGGAGTGCTGCTTTAACTGCCACCTGACTAACCAGTTCATACCTTAAAGCAGCATTACAAACCTTCCAGAAGTTTGTTTGGCAAATGTCATGTTTTTGAAATCGTTTCAGAATGCGAAAAATGTGAGAAGCCCGGTCACATATGTGATGCTGATACGGGCAAATGCATCTGTCCCCCCAATACGGAGGGGGAACATTGTCAGAGATGCCGAACGAATTCGTGGGGGTATGACCCCGTTCAAGGATGCCAGGTGAAAATAATTTACTTCTTAGTTTGTGCTGTAATTGTAATTGTAATCCAAAATTTATATAGCACCAATTCGTCAAGCATCAAAATGCACAGAAAACTTGAAAAATCACAAGTGGCAGGATAAATATTAAGAATGATCTGTAGGAAACTGCTCAAGCACTTTTGCGATCGACTAGTTTTCAGGCCATATAACCTGTATGGAAACTAATTGTGGAATATTACGTACCTATATACCTGCCTACCTACCTACCTGCCTACTTGCCTACCTACCTACCTACTTACCTAACTACCTACCAACCGACCTACCTACCTATCGATCTACCTATCTATCGATCTACCTATCTCATGACCTACCCATCTGTCTACCTACCTATCTATGTACCTGCCTGCGTGCCTACATACCTAATATTTGCCTGTTATAGTTGAAGATGATGGTTATGTAAGGACGAGCTATATATGAATATTAATATTGTTATGGATTAATATTAATATTTTTGTATATTGATGTTAATGGGTATAATATTATCAATATTGTTGTGCATTAATATTATGTAATATTAATGCATTTGTATGAGGTTTGTTATGTGTGAATATTAATATTTTATTCATGAATATCAATATTGTTATACATGAATATTAATCTTATCATACAATCATACATTAATATTGTTATATATCCATATGATTATACGTTGATAAATTAGTAAAACTTTCTTAATTGAATAGCCGTGTGGGTGTAGTCCACTTGGTTCGTCTAGTCTTCAGTGTGACCCTGTCAGTGGTCAGTGTCGCTGCAGTGCAGGCTACACAGGCCAGCGATGTGACCAATGTCCATTTGGTCAGTACAGCTTTCCAGCCTGCATTCCATGCCAGTGTGATCGTCGAGGTACACAGACTGACCAGTGCAAGAATGGTCAGTGCACCTGTGATGCAACAACTGGACAATGTCTGTGCAAGGTAGACACTACAATTATTTTTTGAAATTTTCGTTACGCATTTATTAAGCACAAGCATCTAATGCAGTGGTTTTCAACCTTTTTCTAGTAACACTACATCCACACGGCTATTCTACTTACACAAAGCACTCAATTGCTCACGGAACCCAGCGCGTTTAACTCTTCAGATTTTTCAAGAAATAAATATTATTGTAACTTGTAAAATTTGCAAATCACTCCATAGCCATAGCTGTTCCTCCTATCTGGAATAAACTCCAGCAGAATTACGACAGTTATATGACCCATAGTACTAAGAACTCATCATAATCTTATCTCTTGAAATTGCTTTGTGGGTCTGTCACTCAAAACTTAAACACTGCTCTTTCAGAAATCGTATTCCGATTCCTCCTCTTCCCCTTACCTCCCTCGTTGCTACAATTTAAACACCATTCACCTTCGCTGTCTGACCTTCTGCCTCCTTGACCCCTCTAGGTCTTGACCATGAACCGATTTTAATCCTACCTGTCTATCGATTTTTTGACTGAGCACATGCGAATAAGCTGGTGCCCACGACTCCGCTTTTTTTAACGCTGTAGAAATCTCCAGATTATGAATTCAGTTAATTTTGGGATAATATTTAGATTAGAATTTGGACACCAGGACGAGGATCTGTTACTGGATACGCGAAGTAATCGGAAGCCAGTGTAGGACTTCAGTCATATACGTGGAGGTATGGGCAAAGCGAGGAATGCTATGGGTCTAGCAGCAGCGTTTAAACCTGACTGGAGAGGGGAGAGGCATAGCATGGGGAGACCCAAGAGGAGCGAGTTACAGTAGTCAACTCGAGAGCAAATGAATGCATGCACAATGGAGGTAAAGACAGTTGGTGTAGTGGATCGCTTGATAGCTCTCCATCCTCTCAGTTGAAATAAGCAGGAGTGAGTCAGATTCATGGTATGTTCGGCAAAGGTAAAGGAAGAGTCAAAGTGACACCGTGCCGTGAACACTGGAGCAGTAGGTGTAGGAGGGAAACTTGTCAGCCAGTAGAAGAGTAGTCAAGCTTATGTAGTTGTTGTTTAGTCTCAAACCATATCAGTTGTGTCTTGGTGGAATTTAAATACAGTCGGTTTGCCGACATACAGAGATGTAAGTTATGGGCAAATAGAGGAAACAGTGAAAAGCTCCTCAGCTGTCGTACTACAAGGCGAGCGCTCGAACCAATGAGGTACAGTAGTAGTTTCAGTTTAACGACACTGTGATAACAAAGATCATTAGCGCCGCCCTCCTGCTTTATCGAGGTTTGGGACTGGCACCGCCAGATTACGAGCAGTGGCGGAGTTATTAGAGCATTAGAAAATCCCATCCTTTATATTTATAGGCATTGGTTGACAACGTTTCAAATGTGTCTAAGGCGAGTGTTGTAATCATTCAATAAATGCAACTGCAATTAATTGCCGATCGTGTCCTGTCCTTATATAACAACGGTTTACAACATTTTAAAGGTGTCGACGGTGAACGCCGTTACCAATTATTGTATACAGCATCCCACTACTTATGTATTCACGCATTGAAGACGTCAAATAAAGGTGTCTAGTAGAGCTCTTATTAATTAATTACCGTACGTGTACAATCTTTGTATAGCATCAGTTGAGGCTGTTTTAAAGGTGTATAAGGCGAGCGCTCTAATCTATCGTTTGCCGCATCCATCTGTTATTAGTCGCCTAGCGTGTCCCATCCATATATATAAAAACGGTTTACACCGTTTTAAAAGTGTCTGATTAGTTGCTGTTTAACGACACTATGCCATAACAAAGATGATTAACGTGGTCCTCCTCCTTTATCCGTGCTTGGGACTGGCACTGCCAGGGTACGAGCAGTGCCAGAGTTAAAGTGAACGCCCTAAGCAATCGTATACACTGATTTAACGCCTCAAACATGGATCGTGTCTTATTCTTATATAGCATCAGGTTACACCTTTCTAAGGGTGTCTAAGGCGAGCGCTGTAATCAATATACCTATTCAACACCTAAAATAATTATGTTTAGCAGAAAGAGATGATCGCCTACGTTATTATTATTAATCCAAACATTTAACGTCGTCTTATGGCATCAAAGGCCGTTGACGACAATTCATAAATGCAATTTACAGAAAACAAGATACTTATAACGTCCGAAAGACACCATTTAAAAGTGTCAACCAGAGCCGTACAATGTCATAGAATGTCACATCATTTAAAGCATTATATCTAATATTGTTTGAGATTATAATACACATATTAATAAAATGCTTGATGCAATTTAAACAGTATTTTACAACAACTACCACACATAAGATATATTTAAACAATTTCAAATATAAATGCACAGTACATATAATTATAATTATGACATTATATTCTTTTTCTACATTTGAAATTTCTAAGCAATTATTTCTTATTCTTCAGCTTAACGACATTCCATGGTAATATCAACTGCTACAATTACACCATGCACGAAATAATAACAAATTCACAAACCGCATACACATTAAATGAAACATATGGTATACCAAGTTGCTTTTTTTTTACACTGTTCAGATATTTAACACACTCCACCATAAATGTATTTAATTAACAAAGCATATATAAACATATAATTACAATTGTTTAAAGTTGTGTTTCAGTGTATTGTATTCACAATTACCTTATATTTCCTGCATTGCAACACAATATTGTAACACTATACAACATAGTATATTTTCCAATACATAAACCAAATCATACCATATCTAAACAACAAAATGTTAGAGGGTAGTAACATAAATACTCAATAATCAATATTTTATATATGTAATTTACTAACATCAAATTTTTATTACATATATAATATAATATAATCATAATATATATATAATATAATATAATCGCCTACGTATCCGCATCACATCCATATATAGCATCGGTCGGAAGCGTTTTAAAGGTTTCCAAGGCGAGCGCTCGTAACAAGCAGCTAACGTATCCTGAATTCATGATGCATTTGCGTAGTAGCTTACTCATCGTTGATCTATACGGTCCAGCAATTATCTACATAATAATAGTCTCAAAGACATGGTCCATGGGGTCATCTAGTGCATTTTTAAATGTGGGTACTTATACCGGTTGCGCCAGCTCGCGAATAATATGATAATAAACAAGGTTGTTGATAAGAAGGAGCAAGAGAGGATTCTGCGCAGAAGGGACATTTTGCCAAACTAGTCTATTGATTGCTGTAGCGCTACTATCGTGATGTAAAAGACACCAACAGCAGCTGTTGCTCTATGCATGATAGGCTACTTAGCTTGAGGTTAGGTTAAAGTAAGAAACTTAATATTATATATTTAGTGCAAATTAGTTAAAAGTTTTCACGTTATACATGTAGGCTATAAAAATCATTGTGTGGGTTGTGAAACGGAATTCGATGGAACCAGATTTGTTGAATGCTGAGGGCGTTCTGCTTGACTTGGTTTAGGAAAATGTGTCTGGCAGAAACTGCGATAGATGTAAGGATGGAGCTTTCAGTCTGGATGCTGATGATCCGCTTGGCTGCACTTCCTGCTTCTGCTTTGGACGATCCCAACACTGCTCACAGGCTCCATATGCCTGGTCACAGGTGAGTTCTCGTTACCTGGTCGTTGTTGGTCACAGGTGAGTTCTCGTTACCTGGTCGATATTGGTCACAGGTGAGTTCTCGTTACCTGGTACGTATTGGTCACAGGTGAGTTCTCGTTACATGGTCGGTATTGGTCACAGGTGATTTCTCGTTACCTGATCGCCATTGGTCACAGGTGAGTTCTCGTTACCTGGTCGGCATTGGTCAAGGGTGAGTTCTCGTTACCTGGTCGGCATTGGTCAAGTGTGAGTTCTCGTTATCTGGTCGGCATTGGTCAAGGGTGAGTTCTCGTTACCTGGTCGGCATTGGTCAAGGGTGAGTTCTCGTTACCTGGTCGGCATTAGTCACAGGTGAGTTCTCGTTATTTGGTCGGTATTGGTTACAGGTGAGTTCTACTATTAGATAATAATAATTGTAATAACGACAATTTCTGTAGCATCGTCAGTAACACGCTACTTATAGAATTCTTTACAATGTCAACTGTCGGCGCATCGACTAAGAGTTGTTGAGTTACATAATTTGGGACTGCGTGCATAATATAACAATTGAACGCGATTAGCGAGTATTTATAGCCTGGAATGGAAGCATTTAAAAGGTGTCTAACTGATTTAACTTTATAACAGTTGATTCGGTCGATCTTTCGAAGTAATGGTTTAAATGTCCGTGCTATTAATACATGTTGTACGAAAATAATAATAAATTTAATTTAATTGTAATTCAGTCTTGTTGTCAAGGCCTTAAACCTCAAGACCAAGACCAAGACTTTGAACCTCAAGACCAAGACCAAGACTTTGAACCTCAATACCAAGACCGAAACCAAGACCCAACAAAATCACAATCATATTCAGACTTCTTAACCTTACTAAAAAATTGTCAAGTCGAACTACTCCCTAGTTTTAATGAAAACATAAGTCTTTTATTTTATTCAAGCAAAACAACTCTAAATGATACTGCAGAAACTCCGAATTCGTATTACTTAAGTCCTTGATGTGAAATGTTATTCCAAATGCCTGCTGCATTTTATAAAAAACCAATTCACTAAAAATTTTCTGACCAGTCCCAAGCCTCATAAAAATTCCGCCATGTGAAAAACAGACATTCTACAGATACTGAAGTCGTTGACACACGCAGTAGCTTTTCAAGCATTGGATGCGAATGTACAAATCGTGAGTGTTTTTTAAAATCATCCCATGGTTTATAACCAGGAGTCAAAATAATTGTCCAAAACAACAGTAAAGCCTATTCACACTGTGCAAATACTAAGGCAATTGTATTAGTAATCATTTAATAAATTTCTACAATTCTTGCGTTTTGTTATATGACAGTTCATATTGACAGATGAGTCTTGGTCTTGCAAGGCCAAGGCTTTTGGTACCAAGACGAAGACTTTTAAAAACGAACTCGAGTGCACTCGAGACCTAGGGAAGTACAACAAGACTGCTGCAATTACGACAATAAGCCAGTTCATTAAACGCGATTAGCAGTAGGGCGTATTTGTAGCCTGAAATTAAAGCGTTTAAAAGGTGTATAAATGATTTTACTTTAAAACCTACCGTTGAATTGGTCAATCTTTCGAAGTAATGGTTAAAATGTCCGTCCTATAATAACAATAACAGTAGTAATAATTGATAACAATGTGGGTGTGATGTGGTATTAATTTAGGCTGTGGAATTTCATGTGGGACAGAA
Source organism: Allolobophora icterica (assembly GCA_963556255.1). Classification (NCBI taxonomy): domain Eukaryota; kingdom Metazoa; phylum Annelida; class Clitellata; order Crassiclitellata; family Lumbricidae; genus Allolobophora; species Allolobophora icterica. Next base: position 49,687,353 of record OY744611.1, read on the forward strand.
TTTACTTTCGTTCGAATCAATTGTTTAGTATTGCTTTTTGTCACCAGGTGGCAATGCCAAGCCAGGCGGTGACTGTCATTGTAAATGGTGAAACGACACTGGAACCGACTTCAGCTGGTTCCCTGGTTGTTCCAGACGATGCCTCTGTTGTCAGAATTCATCAGCGCCACTCCCAGTTACCTCTTTTCTTGAACCTCACGAAATTCATACAAGGTGACAGGGTAAGATACAGAAAGAAGGGCAGGTTCAAAAGATAACAGACAGACAGACAAACAAACATACATACAGACAGACTGAGACAGACAGAGACAGACAAACAGATGAGCCTTTCTATACCTACATCCTACAGCAACCTCACCTTACCCCACCATACCTTACCCCATCATACATTACCCAGCCATACCTTGCCCCACCATACCTCACCCACCATACCTTATCCCACCATAACTTACCCCACCATATCGTGGCCCATCGTACCTTACCCCACCATAATTTACCCCACCATATCTTATCTTAACCTTCCCTCCCTTACTTTACCTTACCCTAAGCTACCCTAAAGTAGTCAGTTGTATGTTTACTAATGTCAAGTTAGCTGTTAGACATGGTAGTCAATAGCTCAGGGCGCTGACCTTGTAACGCGATTTTATGGGTTCGACCCTCCTTCCCTGAGATGGTTACTGTGTAGGGACCTTGAGCAAGTCCCTAACTCACAAATGCTCAGCATAGTCATTATATAATGGCCCCTCCTAAATGCAGAATAAAAATAAATAATCAATTTATAATAATGGTTAATATGTTAATAATTAATATTACTCTGTTTGCTTCTTCCATTGCAGACCTTATCGTATAATGGTAACTTCCGATTTAAGTTATCCGTCCGTACAGCATCTCCCAAATCCATTTCGATCGCTGTACACTTGCAAGGCAATGATCGAATTCATCTCGTGCATGCCTTCATGAAGAACAACAGAAAGCCACAGGATTTCCAAGTTCTTCTTCGAGAGGTAACAAACAGCTTCCTTATCGTACTGAAATTCATACCGAAAATTAATATAGCGGCTCTTCAAGGTTATCTGCTTATACGTTTCTGGAAGTGAAAACTCTTCATGTTTTTAAAAAATACAGTTAAAACTGTACTTGGTTTGTAAATCTTAACATTTGTGCTGATAGCTGACAGCGTTAAGCATCCTATAATAATTAGCTTACTACTGGCGATGCTAAGAAATTGTCGTAATTACAATTAAAATTACTTTCATACAACATGCATTGATACAGGGGCGTAACTTTGGTCTAAAAAGTGGGGGGTACCAGTACTTTGGTCTAAAAAGTGGGGGGTACCAATTACTTCTCAAATTCGCTTTTCGCATGGTGGCCATTTTGAACATATTCCCTCTCAGTATTCTCATTAATTTTGGCTCTCGGTTTACCTGTGTATCTAAGTACTTTCGCACTTTGGCGGAGACTGCATTCTCTGGGAAGGCACAATAACAAAAATATTGATTGACATTGTTTAAAAAGTGGGGGGTACAGTACCCCCAGTCAAAAGTGGGGGGTACGGGTACCCCTCGTACCCCCCACAAATTACGCCTATGCATTGATAGGCTCTATATGACGGACTTTTGAACCACTACTTTGAAAGGTCGACCGAATCAATGGTTTTAAAATAAAATCAGTTAGACACCTTTCAAATATTTCCACTCCCGCCTATAAATAATTGGTTATCGCGTTTCATTGCCAGGTCACAAGCATGGTTAGGGCATATGTAACTCATAGCATAAACTCTTAGTAAGTGCGCCGAGAGTTGATATTGTAAAGCATCCTAAAAGTAGCTTCCTACTGACGATGCTATAGAAATTGTCCTAATTAATAATAATTGTAATTAGTAATTACGATTATTATTATTGTCGTACAACATGTATTGATAGCACATGCAGACGTTTGAGCCACTACTTCGAAAGCTCGACCGATTAAAAGGTTTTAAAGTTAATCAGTTAAACACCTTTTAAACGTTTCGATTCCCGGTTACAAATACTTGGTAATCGTGTTTTATCGCCGGATCAAATTAACAAAGTTACTTTTGGTAGCTGCAACAACAATTGACATTGTTAAGCATCCCAGAGTATAGCTTCGGCCTACTAATGACGATGCAATGGTTATAGAACTTATCGTAGGTATAATCACATTTATTATTATTACTTGTTTATACAACTTGCATTGATATATCATGGACTTTTGAATCATTAGGGGCCATCCACATATTACGTACGCACTTAGGGAGGGGGGAGGGGGTCGGATTTTGGCGATTTTGCGTACGGGTGCGAACGGGGGGGGGGAGGGGGGTAACAAAATGTGTACGTACCCAAAATAAATTTCTAATTATGACGTCCACATTAGCCTATTTATAACTCTGCATTGTCCTATAGTCGTCCGGTGGCATTTTATTACATTATATAAAAGCCATGTGCAGTTATTCTGTGCTGTGAACGACACCTATAATTTGTCTATATTGGCCCTTCAATAATCTGGCCTAAAGTGCAGACAGGCTGCCTGGAGACACTTTCTGCAGCTGGTCATCGGGGGGTGCGTCAAACGTACGTACTCAGGGGGGTGGTGGAAGAAAGTACGCTTGCGAATCAGGGGGGAGGGGGTCCAATTTTCCCGGATTTTTGTGTACGTAATATATGGATGGCCCCTTACTTCGAAAGCTCGACCGAATTAAAGGAAAGCATGAGACTTAGACACCTATTAAACGCTGCAATACCCGGCTATAAATACTCGCTAATCGTGTTTAATCGCTAGACTATTATTAGAAGTTCGGGTTGTTGCGCATACTCGAAAGATCGACCGAATACAAGGTTTTAAAGTTAAATTATTTGTCCACTTTTAAACGTTTGCATTGCCGGCTATAAATAATCGCTTATCGTGTTCATCGCCAGGTTATAGACGAATTATACTTCTAACTAGTAACTCATAGCATTAACTCTTAGTAGCTGCGTCGACTGTTAATATTGTGATGCATCCGATAATTAGCTTACTACTGACGATGCTCTATAGGAATAATTGTCTAATTACAGTTATTATTATTAATTTCGTACAACATGCATTGATATATCACGGACTTTTGAACCATTACTTCGAAAGATCGACCGAATCAACTTTTTTAAAGTTAAATCAGTTAGACACCTTTTAAACGTTTCCATTCCGGCTATAAATATTCGCTAATCGCGTTTAATTGGCGGATGATATCTAGTTGTATATTAATGTAAATAAATGCGATTTTCTGTTGCGACCGTATGGCCTCGACCCTGTTCATTTTGCAATCATTCACCACCGCTGCCCGTTCTAATAGGCGCCACGCCATTTAAGGTCTCCGTGTAGGGACCGTGCTAGCCCGAAATTTAAATCTCTGAAATGAGCTACCTTCGGGAAGCGATCCGCATGCTCTCTTACACAGAGGAGTATGGGACGCGGCTACAAGTGTAGCTAACTGGGCCAGTTAGCATTGATATTATATCCCTGACTACAGTGGCGGCGATCTTGTCTGAGAGGTAGGGGGGACAAAGTCGGCCACGATCTCGTCGACGACCGTTTGGAAAATCTTCTCCCAAAGAAAATTTCTTCTGCCACTTCATCTCAGAAAAATTTCGCTTTCATCTCCGAAAAACGTTGATGACTTTTTTTAGTCCTTGACCTCTTTTACAACTTTTTTCTTACACTCTGCTTTTTTCCTCCCCACTTTTTTCCTCCCCACTTTTTCACTTCTTTCCCCACTTTCATTTTCACCAATTCATCTCCGCAAAATATCGATTTCATCTCGAAAAAAGTTGATGACCTTTTTTTTCTTTTAGTCATCCGCCACGTTTTACAACTTTTTCCCGTCTCCCAACAATAACCTCATAACCCTTTTCTTTTTATGCTTTCGCCACGTTTTACAACTTTTTCCCGTCTCCCAACAATAACCTCATAACCCTTTTCTTTTTATGCTTTCGCCACGTTTTACAACTTTTTCCCGTCTCCCAACAATAACCTCATAACCCTTTTCTTTTTATGCTTTCGTCTTTTTTACGAATTCCTTCTTCTTTCTCATAATTTTGGGGGACACTTCTGCTCACAAATTTTATTTTTACCTAGTCTGGTCAGAAACGCTGCGAAAACCCTCACGCGCAATTACATTTCTCCGCCTTTTTTGGTGTTTCTTCTAAATGTGGGGGGACAAATGTATGGAGTTTCCCCCCACTCTTAAAGGTGGCGGGACATGTTCCCCCGTCCCCCTAGATCGCCGCCCATGCCTGACTATGTAACTCATAGCATTAGCTCTTAGTAACTGCACTGACAGTTGATATTGTAAAGCATAGGCCTACTAGAAGCAGCTTGCTACTGACGATGATTTTGAAATTGTCGTAATTACAATAACTTATTTTCGTACAACTTTTGAACCATTACTTCAAAAGATCGACCAAATCAAATGTTTTAACGTAAAATCAGTTAGACACCTTTTAAACGTTTTCATTCGGGCAATAAATATTGGCTAATCGCGTTTAATAGCCAGATCAAATTTGAAATTCGTAGCATCCACGAAATCTGTTGAAACTCGCTCTGAAACTCGTAGCATTAACTCTTAGACACTAGGCGACAGTTGACATTGTAAAGCATTCTAGAAGTAGCTTACTACTGAGGACTATAGGCTAGAAGTTGTCCTAAGTACAGTTACAATTAGGCCTATTATTATTTTCGTACAACATGCATTGATAGCACGACCGTTGAACCACTACTTCGAAAGATCGACAGGATCAACTGTTTTAAAGTTAAATGAGTTAGACACCTTTTAAATGCTTCCATTCACGGCTATAAATAGTCGATAATCGCGTTTATCGGAATTTACTCTTAGTAACTGAGCCACAGTGATATTTTACTTCTAAAAATAATGCCTAATTCAGTTTAAATTCAGTTCTGAGCTCTTGAATTTTACTTCTAATTCTAATTTTACTTCACAAATAGTTTTACTTCTCATTCCTATTTTAGTTCTCAAATAATTTTACTTCTTATTTTAGTTTTCCAAATAATTAATAATTTCCATGCTGTAAAAGTATGCAACGCTTGCAGAGAGAAGAACACAAACTTGTATCGAGAAAGAAAAAACTGTTTGAAGTAAAACAAGGGGTAAAGCGTTAGTCTAACAATGCTGGTAATTTGAATTTTGAGTCATGTGGTTATCATTAATACGAAGCAAAGAATTATCTAGTATCAGCGTAACCGGGTAGGCCCTACTGTGTGGACAACCATATCCAAAACGCTGTGCAGTCGCTGATGGAATTCATTCGAGTCTGTCGGCAATAATTATCTAATGCTCTTAGGCTATGCCAGCGTGTTACCATTCATCTATCCCCTTCCAAGACTTATATTGCTTGTATTTCTCCAGCTAGTGCTGTTCCACAAATTCCATCGTTTCCCCGTTTAGTACTTGGCATGTAGATCTGCCT
>OY744611.1:49697832-50145332 GCA_963556255.1 Allolobophora icterica
AAAATGCAATACATGGATTAAGAGTTAGATGCTGGCTCCATGCAAATATATATGGACAGATTAGATTCAATTAGGTTAAGATTTGATTTGATTAGGACATTGCCTTGTTGGATTAGGTTAGATGATGAGGTTGTGTCTCTTTAGATGTGATTAGATTAAGACACTGCTGTGATTTGCATCTTTCCTGTTTCTACAACGTAAGATGGTCTTTAATCATCTATGCAAATCATCGGTGTACTTGACCTTTCAAATGTCAAATCCTCTGCCATATTCGTTTCACTTAAAATTCTGACAATTCTGTAATTTGACTTGACAGACGATTATCATTTGTGAGGGAAATAATTTTGCAGCTCACAATTATTTGTAAGGTTGTGAATTTTTGTGTGTTTTGTACCAGCTTTAGTCCATCCTGCATTCCATCTGATCAGTACAATGGTTACATTTGCGATGCCTGTCAGAAAGGATACACTGGACCAAAATGTGAAAGGTAATCGTAATCATAGTCATAGTTGTAAATTCCATAAAGGTAATTGTAGTCTAAAGCTAGTCGTAATTGTAAACTCTGTAAAGGTAATTATACTCATAATTGTAATTGTAAACTCTGTAAAGGTAATTGTAAACTCCACTTTTCTAAATTATTATTATTGTTATTATTACTAATTTAGTTAAAGTGCCACTATCTAATGATTTGATAGTCGTCATCAACGTCATCTTCATAGCCGTCATCGTCATTGCTCTTTTCATTGTCTTTGTTATCATCGATATCAATTATTATCATCTTCGTCATTTATGTTACATAATTATCATCAGTGCCCCTGTAGGTTACCACACTTGAAATGTCCTTGAGAGGCACTATATAAATGATCTGTTACTGAATCTAGGTGTGCTTCAGGTTACTATGGTAACCCAATGGATGCCGAAGGGTGCCAGCCGTGCCTCTGTCACGTAACCGGGTCACGTGACGAGCGCTGCGATCCAGTGACAGGACAGTGTCCGTGTCACGAAGGCATTGCTGGACGAACGTGTGACACGTGTCAACCGAACTACATGATCATCGATGGAACGTGTCGCTGTTAGTGACGGTTTCAACTTTAGGTTTAAGGAGTGCTAACTTTATATAGGTCTAAACTCAGGACTCATTGGGGCTTCAGCAGCATGATCACCTGACTTCCGGTTACACAATGGAACAGAACTGTATTAGATATCACCCTCCTTCAGAAGTTCAGAAGTGAACACATGACCACGTGATGTAGCATCGATGGTGCTGAGCAACTGTGAGTAAAGGACTTGCTCAAAGTCCTTACACTACACAGTGACCACCTGAATGAAGGATTGAACCTGTACTCTACACGTTATAACCTGCTGTTGCCATGGTTTCTCTGGCCTACCAAACTTCAACTGCAGTTTAACAATGGATTTCTATTTCTACCCTGGCTTTGCTTTAATCGACCAACGACTGTATGCTGGCAACTGCTGTGGGCACCCTCTTTACCCGGTGTGTGGACACAAAGGTATACGTGAATACCCCTGCAAGAAAGCACGGGGCTTTGTTGTTGTCTCATAATTAGCATCTTTGATAGACATGTTATAAGTTTTTCATTTCTTTCTGCAGTTGCCTGATTTGCTGTTTCCTGACATTCTGCCTGTTTGCCTTGTTATGTGTGTGCCTGCCTTTCTGTCTGCCCTTCTGGATGTGTGATTGGATGTCTGCCTTCCTGACCATTCGTCTGGTGTTTCAACACTTTCTGTGTGTTGTGTCAATGTTTCGACAGCTTGCAATGAGGGTTGTACGGGAGAGTTGATGTCTTCCCTTCATGGTGTTACCAGGTCCATGGATGACTTCAACACAACGGCAGCTGCCCTTCTGCCGTGGGCTTGGCTGAGCAACATTGAGTCCACAGCCAAACACCTTCAGGTGGTTCAGTAGTAGGATTAATCCTCTCTCGATAATCTAATCTAATCAGACAGTTGGACTGGTATCTTAGCACTCCCTGGTGCTGGTAGTGCTGCAGTGCATATTTTAAGGAATTAAGACTACTGGGACAAAATTTTTGATCTCGTCTCTGAAAAACTTTGATGACCTTTTTGTAGGAATTCATCTCCCGAAAAAGTTGCTGACCTCTTTTTAGGAATTCATCTCCCAAAAAAGTTGATGACCTTCCTTTTTTGGGAATTCTTAAAACTCTTGCAACATTTTGCCCCACTAGTTATACTTTAAACATACATTGCCTGGGACAAATCACCCTAACTATTGGGACAAATCCTAAGACTACTGGGACATTTGTCCTACTAGTTATACTGTTAAAATATGCCCTGTAGTGCTGGTAATAATAGTACCTATAGATTAAAGAGCCAGATATGAAATTTGTATCCAAGGCATTTTAGACCTAATGAAGCTTGTATTTGCTTACACAATGTTTCTGTGAATTTTACAGCATGATGTTTGTTCTGTGGGGTTTTAGAAGACGTTGAAGTCACTGAGCACAAGCGATGTGAAGGAAGTTGCTGGAGATATGCCATCATTGAAGATACAAGCTGAACGTCTCATGCACAAGGTCACCTTTCATTTAAGCACACTTTTGACACTAATGACGAGCTGCACTGGCTTCCCGGTCACTTTTATTACACTTTTGTCTTGAAAGTGTTAAATAAATGATGCACAGTCTCCACCTATTGAAATGAGCAATCATGTAGATATTTGGTGCTAATTAATAAACAATTATTTAAAAATTATTAAGAAGGGCTACTAACGTCAGCCTTTGTCCAGTGTGAACCTCAGAGGCCCAGGACAGACCGCTTGTAGTCAAATGAGCTCAATTGTATTTGCAACGAGTGAGAGTGATTCTGGCGCAAAACCTAGAATAGTTTTGGTTATTGTGAACGAATTTTTCCGTAGAAGTGATCCCTGAGGAATGAAAAAATTAGGTTTAGTGTAGAAGAAATGGCTGATCTTGGGTTGTGTGGTTTGTATTTTGTGAAATAAGAAACAATTGGATTTATGTCTCATTGTTTGATTTGTATTACTTTTGAAGTAATTAATGACTTAATTGGTTAATGTGTTTAGCCGGTCTTTAGGTTGCTGCATTGTCTGTTGTGCGTCACAAAAGTCAAGAGATTAGAAGTCAAGAGATTAGAAGTCAAGAGATTAGAAGTCAAGAGATTAGATTAGATTAACAGTGTTTGCATTGTTGGCTCTGTTAGGCAGAGGAGTTGAACATAATAGCCGAGACCGAGGAAGAAGTGGCGGCCGACACTAGATTGGAAGCAACGGAACTCCTACAGACCATCCAGGAAGTTTACGATTACATCAGAGGTATGGCTGACGTTGGAATTTATATAGAGCGCATCTATAAGAACCTATGGTGGTGGTAGTGGTGGTGGTGTGGTGGTGTGGTGTGGTGTGGTGGTGGTTGTGGTGTTTGTTTGTTATGGTGGTGGTGTTGACGACGACAACAATGATGTGATGATGATGATTATGATGAAGATTATGATTTATGATGATGATGATGATGATGATGATGATGATGATGATGATGATGATGATGATGATGATGATGATGATGATGATGATGATGATGATGACGACGACGACGACGACGACGATGATGGTGATGATAATGATGTTGCTAATAACAGTTTATTAAAATTGGTACTGCAGCATCTACAAATTTTCCTAAGTGAATTCTAGTAACGACAGATACATGACATTGTTGAGAGTTAGGTGATGATGGGTATGATGGTCATTTTGGAATAGATACGGTGGCTGAGCTGCAGCATCCATCGTCTGGTGGTCAGTCGAATGGACCTGACATCGGTCAGTGGTACAAGGAAAGCGAAAATCTTCTCCGGATGATCAAATCACGCAACTTCAGCAGAACAGCCAAAGACGCAGATGAGGAACTTCGGTAAGATCTTACAATCAATCAATCAAGCTGATCAATCAGTCGATTCTTATATGGGCATATTTGTCTGTCTTGCATGTGTATCTGTGTGTCTTTCTAGGTGTCTGTCTGTCTTTCTGCCTGCCTGTCTCTTTCTGTCTGTCTCTGTCTATCTGTCTACGTATGTTTGTCAGTCTGTTTGTCTCCGTTTGTCTGTTTTCTGTTTGTCTGTCTGTCTATGTTCCTTTCTGTATGACTGTTCTGTCTTTGTCTATCTCTGTCTTTCTATCTGTGTGTGTCTGCCTCTGTTTGTCTGTCTGTCTCTTCTGACTGTTCTGTTGGTATGTGTCTATGGGTGTCTGTATGTGTGCTGGTCTTTGTCTCTGTATCTCTCCTGCATCCTGTGTCACACACTTGGGTAGAGTGTGTCCATTGAATAGCATACTGATGCCTTAATGGAGCTATACAAATGCAGAAAACTTATTGACACTACTAAGCATCTAATATCTATATATCAATAAATATCTATGTATATTTTTTGTATATCAATATAAATACAATGTCATTATGTATGTGTGTTTGTGTATTTATATATATACTATTTTAATTTGATATATATTGCTATATAATTAAAATACTCTGATTTTATTAGATTGGCAGAAGCACTTTTGAAGCAAGTTCAAGAGGTCGTTGCTGTTGGAGACGCTGACCTTACGACTGTTCGAAAGCGCAAAGAGGAAGTTCAATCACGACTTGAAGATCTGAATAAAGTGATCTCTGGTCTTCAGAAGGAATTGACAAATACGTCGGCTGTCAATGTTGAACTTCGAAAACTGCTGGAAAAAATCAGAGTATGCTTTTCACCTGTAGAGGTCGCTATTGATTATTATTATTATTGTTTCATATTTCACATGAGGGTGGTCCTGGCAAGCGAGGTTTTGAACCCCTTCAGGTTCCCCTGTGTAACCAGGTTTACTAGTTTTTCTTGTATTTTATGTTTATCGGTTCTTTGAAAATGTGGTTACCGAATAAAAATTGAATTGAATTGAAATTGATTGAATTACAAACATTTTTAACGCACACAGGGTCACACAGAAATGCGAATCTTTCTGTTGCTGGACCGATATTTAAAAGTCTCTCCCTCTATCTGTCCATTCTGCTCAGTCGCTTGTGTGATTTTGTTCTCAACTTAAAACTTACTTCTTTCAAATTGCTTATCTACCGTAGTCTTACGGACTGATCTTCTGCATAATGACCTGATTACGGCTTGGTTTTGGTGTGCCATTGGTTGATGCCTTTTGTATTAGACACAGGCGCAATAGAAGTTACTAATTGCAATTACAATTTCCACAGCACTTCATAAGACCAGATGCAGCACACCCAACGATGCAAATTCCGCATAAGCATTAGAATCTAATACTCACTGAGTTTATGCATCCTTTTTGATCAGTGCCTTGAATTTGTCTAAGTATTTGAAATGCAAATGAAGTTATACTTGTGTTGGGTCCTTCCCTGCGACACAATACTACGCAGTCAGTACAGTACATTACATTGATTTCAAATTGCTTATCCACTTACGGACTGATCTTCTGGATAATGATCTGTGTATGGCTTGGTTTTGGTGTGCCATCGGTTGATGCCTTGTGCTTTAAACAACGGCACAACAGAAGTTACAAATTGCAATTTCCACAGCAGTGGCGAGGTTCAACACGGCGATTAAACGCTTCCATGTGGTCACGAGTTAAATAATAAAGCTCGCTTCACGAATTTATATATGAAGTCGATGAGAGCCGTTTTAAAGGTGTCTAAAAGCGCATTAAACTCTGCAGCGTGTAGTGTTGACTTGTAAATCGGCGATTGGATTCTATCCAACAGTTTTATAGTCTTATGGCATCAAAAGGCCGTTGACGTCGATAGGAATTTTTTACAGGTCTCAGCTTATTATATATATTGCCAGTAAGGTCCAGCTATCAGATGCTGGTTAAGAACGACAAGATGTCACTAACACTAGTAAGGCGACGCATCTCTGTAAACACCTTTAAAACGGATGATTCTTTGTCCTTTAATATTGGTGATTAATAAATTTTATCAGGTAATCTCTGTTTTTAGATTTGATCTTATGGATGTTGATCCGATTACGGCTTAGTTTTGGTGCACCATCAGTGTGCTATGATTTTTAATCTTGCATCTGTGGTCTCGTGAATTGTATGTGTGTATCTCATGATTTATATAGCGCCTCTCAAGGACCTTGGAAATGCACTTGACTGTGGTGACTGTTACTGATTTCTAGGCAGATAATCGCCAGATAAGCGAGCGGTTTGCTTCAGCAACTGCAGTCTGCCAGAAAGCGACTCAGACGAACGAGATGGCTTCACATTTCCTGTGGAATGTTACCAACAAAAACTACCAGGTTACGTGTCTCACGAACTCTTGATGATCGTAATCGTACATTTACGAAGACATCTTATAATTTTACTTGTGTAAAACTGACCGTACTGGAAGATCGTGGGATCTAATTTTCCATCTTGTAATTTTATTTTATAGCGTGTAAGCTTGTAATCTTACATCTTTGCAAACTCAGTCAGAATATCACATATTGTAAAATTATTTTGAAATTTACATCTTGTAAAACTTGTAATCTTGCATCTGTTTAGACTGAATTGCAATTTCACATATTATAAAACTATATCGTAATTTTGCATCCTGTGAAACTAGATAGTTTCAAGATATCTTCAAGATATATCTTCAAGCTTCAAGATATCTTGTATGTTAACATACTTGTGTAAGCAGGTGCTCTGCGCTTAGCTTCAGAGTAGTGCTTTCGAAATTTGGAGTTTATGATTACGATTAGGAGTGGAAATTTACGAGCATCCCAGCGTGCTTGGGTAATTCGTCGATTTAGAAACGGTTCATTCTGTGTTCTTGTAGGAAGGAACGGATCTGCTTCTGGAGTTCCGACGGAAGAACGACGAAATGCTGGCGAGGAATCGTGACCTGCGTGAGGTCCTAACATCCCTCAATGGCTCGGTCAAGGCAGCCGCGGAACATGCTGACCGCCTGGAGAAACAGTCCAGCCAACTGGAAGAGTAAGATGGTGGAATTGTTAGTGAGGATCTGGTTGAGTAGCATAATCTGCCAATATCCGATGACCAATCATCAGTCGATGGCACAGAGCAACTGTGAGTGAAGGACTTGCTCAAGGTCCCTACACAGTAACCATCTGAGATGGAGGCTCGAAATTGTGCTCTTTGTATTGTATTGTATTTACAAATTTATAAAACGCCTGTCGCAGTACAGCTTAATCAGAGGCGCTCTTTGCATTACAAGGCAAGCACTGAACTGCCAACGTTTATCCATTGCTCGACCTTTTCTGCTTCTGTCAAGAAACACCTCAAAACTCACTACTTCTCCCTGGATTTCAATCATCTGGATTTTCTTACTACTCTTCACCTGGCGACTGACTAACCACACCTCAGATTCGCATTTCTGTGGGACCTTGCACGTGTTAAAAATGTTTGTAGTAATAATAATAATAATAATAATAATAATAATAATAATAATAATAATAATAATAATAATAATAATAATAATATCAGTCACTGGATTATATTAGATGAGACTTATGCTGTTCATTAGATTCGTACCGTACCATGCTAGAATAGAATAGAATAGATTACGGTAGGCTGATATCATACTTTATTAGACTATGTTCACGACAATATACATGTAGAAGTCTTTAGATTGCATTTGATTAGTACCTCATGTGTTGATTGTAGGCGTTTCTCTGGGACTCGCCATTCAGCGGAGGATCCTCTAAGGGCAGCAACGGCCTACGAAGATACGAAGAAAGCGATCGATGAGGCCGAGGAGTCGGCGACGAAGGCCGAACAGGCGGCAAATGAGGCGCTCGAAGAGGTCTGTGGTAGGATGGCGTAGTGTAAGGAAATCTGTTTAGTGTATGCCATTGAAACGTGTTTGTGCTGTTATGAGAATGACTTGCATTATGACACAATAGAAGTCGTTTGATTAGGTTAGATTTGATTAGATGTTACTGACAGATGACTTACAGACACCAAGGTACAAGCAGTGCTACTATACCATCTTGACATGACTTGACTTTACATGCCTTGACTTAACTTGACTTGACTTAAGTAAGTAAGTAAGTAAGTAAGTAAGTAAGTAAGTAAGTAAGTAAGTAAGTAAGTAAGTAAGTAAGTAAGTAAGTAAGTAAGTAAGTAAGTAAGTATTTTCTTTATTTAACCGGTTGCAAGAGATTAGCACTCCAGTGTACATGCATCAAATAATACAATACAGAATACAACAGTATTGGTATGGGAGGGAATATAAATGTTTATATATACTGTATATAAACTGGTATATAAATTGGCACAATTTGTTTTGACATTACTTTACATGACTTGACATGATTTGGCATAACTTGTCTTGATGTTACTTTACATGACTTGACATGACATGACTTAACGTGACTTGGTATGACTTGACTGGACTTGACATGACATGACTTGACATCTTTCTGGATAGAGCAAATAGATTGTAATCTCTAGGAGTAAGTTTGAGGACAATTATTTCTATGAGTTGTTTTTGATTCGTGCAGATTGTTTCGAATGATGTTCGTGAGCGAACTCACGAGTCATTGCTCAAGAGTCAACAGCTCAACGCCAGCGCAACTGAACTTGCGAAAGTATCCAACCGTAAGTCTCCCTACACCAGGAGACATCATGCGTAATGTAACACTATGTAACATATAGTGTGATGTAAGTCAAGCTTAATGAGATGTAATTCAAGTCTATTGTGTGACATAACTCAAATGTAATGTATCTGTAATGTAACTCGGTGTAATGTGATGTAATTCAAGTGTAGTGAAACAGAATTTCATGAAATTCAAGTCGAATGAAAAGTAACTTAATTCAAATGTGGTGTCAAGTAATGTAACTAAGTTACTGTTTAACGATGCTCTGTCATAACAAAGAGGATTATCGTCGCCCTCCTCCTTTTTCAAGGCTTTAGACTGGCACTTCCAGAATACAGGCAGTGACAGTAGTTAGTAGTAGTTTGTTTAACGATGCTGCGTCATAACTAAGAGGATTAGCATTGCCCTCCTCCTATTTCCAGTCTTGGATCTGGCACTACGAAAATATGGACAGTTGCTTAACTCAGACATTGTTTGTTGGGTTTCTAGTAATCCCTGCCATAATTTCGTTCATTGTTCCAGAATTATCTTGTATTGTATGGTATTGTTCATGTTTCAGAAATTGGACCAAAACTGGAGAAAACGATCAAAGTGCTCGAAGATACTTCGGAAAATGTTCAAGACGTTAAAGACTTGATGATGGAGTTTGACGCTATGCTGAACATGACTCCGAAAGGTATATATTCTTCAGCCTTATGTGATTTGGCGTTTTGGGCAAAACTTTAGCCTTATGGGCAAAACTTTGGCCTTATGTGCAAAACTTTGGCCTTATGGGCAAAACTATGGTCTTATGTGCAAAACTTTGGCCTTACTTGCAAAACTGTGGCCTTCCTTGCAAAAACTTTGGCCTTATGCTCAAAGCTTTGGCCTCATGTGTGTCGCTAAGACTACACACACTTGCTTCGACAGCGACTGTTTTTGCTAAGGTTGCGTTAGAAATCTCTGATACCGAGCAGTTTTAAGACCTACCCACCGCTTCCGTCACTTCTCTCAACTTGCTTACCCCGCCCCAACCCTCCCCACAGCCTGATTGCCTGGTTACCTAACCAGCTGGATTTCAACAATACTTCTCCGGCAGATTACACTTTTCCACTTCTACGATTTAGCATACATACATGTATGTGTTCAAATGTTCATACGAACATTTGAACATCTGATGAGTGTATCTTGAAGTGGCGCTATATAAATTTGCAATTGCAAATTACAAAAATGCAAAGGCTGCATAAGTAATATGTGTAAATATATGTAAATATATGCAAATATATTTAAATATATATGTAAATATATGTAAATGCATGTCTGTCTTATAGGTTTGAAAGAAGCGGTTCATGAGATCAGCTATAAGACGGCTCTTTCACTTGGTAAATCGAACAATATCGAAAAGAACGTGACAAAGAAACTTGATCATCTCAAGTCTGAACTTCTGCCGAAACTTGAAGAGATAAAGAGCTTCAGTGGTGATGAACTGATCAAACTAAACGCTTCTAGTAAGTATTTATGATGTAATTCTAATTGTAATTAAGACAATTGTAATTATGACAAGAACAAGAAATGAAGAGAAGGAGAAAGAGAAGAGGAAAAGAGAAGGTAGAGAAACAAAAATAAGAAGATGAGGAAAATGAGAAGAAGAAAAGAGGAAGAGGAAAAGAAGAAAAAGAAGGTACAGGAAGAGCAATAAAAACGAAGAAAAAGAAGGAGGAGAAGAAGAAATGAACAAGAAGAAGAAGGAGAAAGGAGGAAAAGAAAATGACAATGAGAAGAACGAGGAAGAAAGAAGGGCATTTCTCTGAAGACAACTCCAAAATTCAGCCATGGCCATGTTAGCGACTTCATTTTCTTTCTCTCAGCTTATGAAGGCAGATGTCCTCTGCCTAACCGCCTGATCCTCCCTTAGTCACAGTATACAGTCGGCATTCTCATTGTAACTAAATTCACCAGGTGGTGCAATTGGAGCAAAATCTCGCAGTGGATTGCTGCCTTAGCAGGGACTTGAACCTATGACCTCCCAGTTGACAGCCAACCACACTAACCATTAGACTAATCTGTGTTCTGTTGGACAGTTGTGCTGGCGAGCAGTCGCGTTGATGAACTGATCAATCGCAGCCAGGCTCTGTACGATCGAAAGGATCGAATTCAACAGCTCGGATTGGACATCGGACAGAGCATCCTGAAGCTACGCAGAATGATCGAAGAAGCGAGGGCTCAGGCAGACAGCGTCAGTAACTATCGATCGCATCTCGTCTCATCTGGAAATTTTATATAGCGCCGGTTTTGACAGGATGATGCTCATAATAGAAGTATTAATATTCCTAGAGTCGTAAAGTTTGGTTATGATGCACCTGTATTATAACCTAAGTCCTTGTACTCGTACTTGAGACCTAAGTACTTACACGTGAGACCTAAGTACTTGTACTGAAGACATAAGTACTAAGACCTACCGGTAAGTTGACACACTGGATTCTGAATTGTAATTGTGATTTTAAACTTCTATTGCACTGGTTTCTTATGTACTAGGCATCAACGGATGATGCACAGTTACTCGCTTTGCAAGAGAGAACATCCTTTCATGCTATCTATTTGGTTAAATCTAAACTGTGAAAGTAGTTTTGTTAATCGATGCATTTTTAGTTAGATTTAGCTGTTCCTGTGTGGCTATAAACTCTGCTCCTCTTATAGATTCTGTTTCCAATACGTTTTTAATCGTTGTATACAATGCAATACATGGAACAAGGAAGATGACAGTTTCACTTCTGATTTTAAAAGGAAGACCTCCAGGATACAGGGCCAACAGTGGCAAAACTATTGTAGCGCGAGGGACGACATGGATACCATATGCATTATGCAGCCGATCAGTATCATTGTTTGTGTTGCAGATCAAGATCTCACTTTACCACCACGGGCGATGTGTTCGCAAATATGCCGTACCAAATCGATCAAGTCTCATCAACTCCATCACTCTGCACTTCAAGACGAATGCAACTAACGTCGATCAGCTCCTTTTTCTGCTCAAAAGTCGAAACAATGTAAGTGTGTAAACAATGTAGGTTTGTAAACAATATAGGTTTGTAAGCGTAACATTGCATCGTGCACATTTGCGGTGTATTTTAGCACGTTTGCAGTGCATCTAGTTATATTAATTAGCCCTTTATAAATTTTCATTTAATAATAATAATGGTAATGATAACGATAATTATAATACAAATAATAATAATTACAATACATGTAGTTATAATAATAGTGATTATGCACATTTTTCAGTTATTTGCTGATGCACAGATAGCAGTGCAGGAGTTGAATGCACTATTGTACCTTACCAAGTATTAAGAACGTAGATTTGTGGGAGGGGCGTTATATAAATTGCTCTGAATGATTAAATGAATCAACATTTTCATCTGATGTTGCAGTCCAACTATCTAGCAATCGAAATGGTCGATCGGAAAATCAGGTTTCTGTGGAACGTTGGTGATGGAACAGCTCTAGTGGAACACGAGGAAGAGATCGAATCGTTTGTTGGAAAGGCAGATGAGAAGGAAATGTGGTATCGCATACACGCCGAGAGGTAAATTTGGTGTCGCAAGAATTTGACTCAGTGTTGTCAGTAGTGTCGAGAGAGTGGACTGTAAGCCGAGAAGGTCATGAGTTCGAATCCCCACCAGGGGAGACAATTTATTAGATTTCTGATTCACCTGTGCTCACTGGTGAACTCAGCTATAATGAGTACACTGAATGCACACTGTTGGTGGGAAGATGAGACAGCGAGGGAGAACACTGGCCACCCACCCATATATGCTGAGGCTTAGAAAATGAAGTCGCCAACTTCATACCCATGGCTACCTCAGGGCTAGCTTAAGGGACTGCCCTTCTTCTTGTTCTTTGTCAAAAGAGTAACTGTTATGACTTGATTATCTGTAAAATATACTGCGATGAATTCTACACTCATGCATGTGATGTGATCAGCCCTACTTAACCTTAAATAACCCTTCTCTACGTTACCCCACCTAACTTCATCTCTGCCCTACCTTACCCCACCTAACTTTATCTCTCTTTACCCTGACTTAGTCTCTCTTTACGTACCATACCTCACATAATATCTCTCTACCCTACCCTGCCTTACTTTACCCATCTCTTCCTTACCTATCCTTACATTACCCAACCATAACTTACCATGCTAACCCACACTTTACATGATTCCTTGCCTTATCCACTACTGTATCTTACCTTACTGTACCCTTAGCTTATTTACCATACAACACAATTACCATATCTTAATGTTCTTGTGTGACTGTAGGATTGGAAACGTTGGTCGTCTGAATGTACATAAGTTGTCATCACCTCTGGACCTTGACCATGAGGTCAAGGCCTCCTCTCCAGCAGGGTTCATGCGCATGGACCTCGGAGATGACACTGACCTGTTCGTGGCAGGAGTGCCCTCTGACTTAGAGGTAGATCTCCACCTTGTTTCCGACCATTGAGATCTGTTGTGAAGTACTCGAAAGGCACTATGTTCAGGGTCTAGATGAATAACTAAGTAGTTTAATTTATGTATCTATGAATACTCATTAGACTGTATAGCGTCTGGTTGGTTGAAATCATCTATACATGAATATTCATAAGTATGTATAGATGCTGAATATTCATGATTATGGCTTTGATGTAAAATCTTGTTTGTATAAGTGTTCATGAGTGTGTTCAGCTGTTGAATATTCATGGTTAGCTTTTGAATATTCATGAGGTCAGCTGTCGAATATTCATGAGTTCAGCTGTAAAAATAATCATGAGTTCAGCTGTCAAATATTTTTGAGTTCAGCTGTTTGAATATTCATGAGTTCAGCTGTTAAATATTCATGTAGTTTGCTTTCGTTTGATGTTATACAGTTGCCAGAGGAGCTGATATCTTCTTCGTTTGACGGTTGCGTCGGAGCAGTCCAGATGGACGGCCAGTCACTCGGACTCTACAACTTCCGGCAGCTCGTTCAGGGCCTCGACTGCCATGGCTGTTTCACAGCGTTAGTTGGCTCCACCCTTCTCTGCATATTCGCCCTGCTTTGCATGACACGTGAACAGTTCCCCTTTTGCATTATTCCTGTGCAGAACTGCTTTGAATAATTTATGTGCAGTTCTCTTCTGAACAATTTTACGAAGCTCTCGTCTTTTGCATAATTAATGATTTTGCATAACTAATGATCTCATTTACATATTCCAGCATGACCTCTTATGTAATCTGCTGTTCCCAACTTTGCATATTCATGACCTGCCAACGTATACGGCCTTTTGTGAATACTCATGAGTACATTGTCCTAGACTTGTCTGCACAAATTTGTTGCGTGTGAAGGCACTGGGAGGCGCTTTGTATATTTATTTATTCCGGATATTTCTATAGCGCCTCTCGAAGTCAACTACTACTCAGAGGCGCTCCCGACTACAGCATTTGGTACTGTGCCGGAATTTTCACGCCGAAGCGCCACGAGCAATTGCGAGTGAAGGACTTGCCCAAGGTCCGTAAGCAGCGGTAAGAGTGGGATTCGAACCTACAACCCTCCGGTCACAAGGCGCTGAACTTACCACTGAGCCACCACGCCCCACAATGAGTATATGTCCTAATATAATACAATATTACTTTAAGCCTATGTTACATTCTATTACATTACATTACATTTAGCTGTTGAGTGCATAGCTGTAGTTTATCAACGTAGGCCAATCGTCCAAGAGTCGTCATCTCTCATTTACCAGTTCGGTGGACATGGATACGCTTCAGTGCCTCAGGTGCGCTATCAACCTGAACGACTCAGTGTGACGTTCCAGTTCAAGAGCTTCTGGAAAGACGCCATTCTCTTCTACACAGCCAACAATAACACGGTGGGTTAGACACGAAAGAGTAGGGGCCTCATACATTGTAAAGTAAAGTCAAGTACTTAATGTAATGACTATAATATTAATTGTTGTCACAAAATTATGGGACACCATGGCCAATTGGTTAGAGTGCTCGCCTTGTAATGAGAAGATTACGGGTTTGAGCCTCCTCTCCTGAGACTGTTACTGTGTACTGTGTAGGGACCACGTTGAGCAAGTCCTTCACTCGCAATTCTCTGCTAGCCGTGGTGATATGTAGGTGCCGCGATTCTGCACTTTAACTCGAACCCATCGTGCCTTCTCATGTATTGGATCATCTTCGTGGAACAGTCTTCGATTGCATTTACATGATGTTGCACTCTGTACTGTGCAGCAAACATTCTCAAACTGTCTTAAAACACACCTTTTCAGATCAGTCAGTTGGTCATGTGTGCAGCGATTTTGTGAGGAAATTAGAAGGCGCTATATTAAGCAGCTTCATACATACATACAACTACTCAGTGCCATCGATTGATGCTTGGTCATTAAGCACCAGTTTCTAACGATCAAGCATCAATCAATGGCACTTTGCAACTGTGAGTGAAGGACTTGGTCGAAGTCCCTACACAGTAACCGTCTCGGGGGAGGAGACTCGAACCCGTACTCTCGGCATTACCAGGCGAGCACTGTATCCAATCGGCTACCATGTCCCAGCGATGTTACATCAGAGATTTAACTTGGTATTGTTGTGTTGATTGTAGGGCGATTTCGTCTCGATAGAGCTCAGAGATGGCAGGGTCTTCTTTCGGTTCGGTTTCATGGGAAAGTCCGAGGCGACTCTCTCGACTCAACTCGCGTACAACACAAACGACTGGATGCAAGTCAGAGCCAGTCGGACGAGGCTCGAAGGTAGACGAACGACTTGCAAAGATACAGTGTTGTTGTTATTTTTAATTCCACAATAAATGGTGCCTGAAAAAAGCTATTGGGAAAAAAGCCAGAAAAGACAGCTTTATTTTATTTTTAACTTTGTGCTTACGATATCTGATACCGTTTTACCCAGTTCAAGTTATTTCAGCTGTATTTTCTGGCAGATGGACTTGTGATTGTTAATGAAGTTTAATTACGAACTTCAATTAACACCACTTAGCTTAGTGTAGTTGTCGATATCAGTTCTGTAGCGACGTTGCAGATTTCTCGATGTTGTTTTTCTGTTAGGTGTCTTGGAAGTGGACAAGGAACGAATCACTGGAGCCAGTCCGGACGTTGGACTTCACACGATGGACTTGGCTTCCAGTTCCCTCTTCTTTGCAGGAATTCCACCTGACGTCCAAACCGACATGTACGCGTAAAATTCTATTCTACTTGCGGTGTGGGGTTAAAATCCAATGAGAAGTCTTCATTTTATTGTCTTCTACAAGCAGTTGCATTCCCAGAGGACTTACAAATTTAATGCACTGTGTGTTTGTGTGTATGTAATTGTAATTGCAAATTTATATAGCGCCACTTCAAGAGAGACTCGTCAGAGGCAGTCCCAACCTCACACAAAATAAACCATGACTTATGTACAAATTGTACATGTATGTGCATGTATGCACCAGGTGGCAAATCGTTTGCATCTATGTATATGTGTTTGTGTATTATTATTATTATTATTACAGAGGTCTTATATAGCGCCCCTTCAAGGTTACCTACTCAGGAGCGCTCCCAGTCCAACCCCGGTCAAACTAGACAGTTTTCAGGCAAGAGTGGAAGAGAGAAGAGCAATCAATTGGGGTGTATGTATGAATATATGTATGATTTATTTATGTTATGTACATGTATGTGCATACAATATGTATATTATGTGTGTGTATGTACGTATTTATGTATATATAATATAATCTGCTTATGTTTAGCAATTAGGCATTTCTTTAAATGCAAGGATTGTGTTCGGGGAGAGCCTGATAAGTGCCCTCCTAAGAACCTCTTCATTTCAGTGGATTATGATTATAAGCCTTGAGGTCGGATTAGATTAGATTGCTAGGCAATTCTGTTACTAAGCAACCATGTTGCTTGGCAACAGTTGTTCTGAGTTTTCGTTTGTGCAACGCAGGCACAACGTCACCCGTCTCGGTTTCCTTGGTTGTCTTCGAGACGTGATGGTTGCCTCGCGTGGCACTTACACGCAGGACTTTGTCGAAGGCACCTACGTCGGAATGTCCATCGGATGTCACGTCAAGGTAAATTGTAATTAGTAACTTCTATTGGGCAGGTGTCTAATGCACAAGGCATCAACCGATGGCACACCAAAACCGAGTTGTAATCATGTCAACATATCCAGAAGATCAGTCCGTAAGACAGCGAGGCAGCCTACGGTAGATAAGCAATTTCAAGGAGTTAAGTTGTGTATGTATGGTCGTATGCATGTGTGTATTTAAAGGACGATTTTTCCAAAACAAAGGTCCAATACGTGAGAAAATCGTGATGAGCTGATGTGTAGAAGCAAGGCACCTCTAAATCTTCAGCGCGATCGAACAAGGTTTTGCAGAAAAGAGGCATTAAATGCTAAATGCTAACATTAAATGCTAATTGCTAACATTAAATGCTAATTGCTAAAATTAAATGGCAATTGCTTTATGGTTGAGAATAACTGAACTTTTATTTTGTGAAGTTATTGAATATCTGTGATCTTTTGAAAAGGCAAACGTTGTGGGATTCCCGGGGTCGGGTCACTTGGAACTTGGCAGTCCGCATATCCCAGAAGTCGGTGGATTTGCCGTCTCCTTCCGTACTCAACAGGAAGATGCTCTTATCCTTTTGGCCGTTGGTACAAAAGCAAATGTAAGTTGGTACCATGCTAACTGAGTTTTGCACTTCATATCACACCTTGTTTTTCACCATTTTATGGATTTAATTGATTTTATGGATTTATTTATTTAATGTATTTATTTGTTTTATGCACTGAACGGCTTGGAAGAGAGTCTCCATTGGTATGCTCTTGCATGCTTGTAGAGTCGAGCCACCAGATTTTCATTCAGTTTATACTAAATAAATGTAAAGTGCTCAGTATTGTTTTCACAACAAATAAATTTATTTCTTTTCGTTTTCTAAGTTTCCTTTAACATGTTCTATTTTTAAAATTGTTATGTTTAACATTTAGCGTAACAGTGATATGTTTTTCTTCTGAAAATTCAAAGAGTTGTCTTCTCCACAGGTGTTTTGTGGAAAAGAAAACACTTTGAATTTTTCAAAAAGAAAAAACATTTGTGCTGTGCTCAATATTTAGTTAATATCTATGTTTGGTTTTTCCTAACGTTCAAACTATTCTTTTTTTGTGCAACAAGTATGTTTTCTCTTTTCCTAATGTTCGGAATTTTTTCTTTCTAACGTCAATATGTTTTCTATTTCTCACAGCACTTCTACTCATTATCCATCTTTGGTGGTCAGGTGACCGCCTGGCTAAACGCTGGTTCCGGACTGACACAGGTCACTTCCGATATGAAATACAACGATGGACTGACACACAGCGTTGCCGTCCACAAGGACCATAGACAGTAATTATTACGAAATTATTAGTATTATTTAATAATTTATTTACGTTTATTTTTGTAATGTTAAACATTTGCGACCTGTCGTAATGTAACACCTTTTAAGATGCATTCTTAAATTATGATGATTATTATTATTGTTATTATGCATTTATTAAGCGCCACTACCTAATGACCAAACATCAATCAATGGCACATCACAAACTTGCCTTTATCTTCCTAGCGAATGTTGGGTCTGTTACAATCCAACGATTTTCAGTTTGAGTCTGCTGCATGGACTTCACATAATGACTCCAAGTTGTTTGCATCTCAGATTCGGATTTCTGTACATTGAGCACATATTTAGAGCAATAAAGTAACAAATAAATAATCAATTGATAATTAAAAATTAATTAATGAAATAAGGCAGAAACTCGTTAGTTATATGTAATGCTGTCTTTAGTGCCATACATCAAGAACCACCAAATAAGAAGGTCCTGTTACAATGAGTTATTTTGATATACGTGAGTTGATTTTGAGATATATGTCCCAAGAGTTTTATATCAAAACTTGTGTCGTAATGAAACGTGTTTTAACAGGTCTTAAGTTTAAATAAATAAAAACAATGGGAATGATTTTGGGTTTAGTGACGCCAGTTGGGAATGAATGCCATTTGGGGAATGAATGCCAGTTGGGGAATGTATGCCATTTGGGGACTGAATGCCAGTTGGGGAATGTATGCCATTTGGGGAATGAATGCCAGTTGGGAATGAATGCCATTTGGGGAATGAATGCCAGTTGGGGAATGTATGCCATTTGGGGACTGAATGCCAGTTGGGGAATGTATGCCATTTGAGGAATGAATGCCAGTTGGGGAATGAATGCCAGTTGAGGAATGAATGCCAGTTGAGGAATGAATGCCAGTTGGGGAATGAATGCCAGTTGAGGAATGACTGCCAGTTGGGGAATCAATGCCATTTGGGGAATGAATGCCAGTTTGGGGAACGAATGCCAGTTGGGGAATGGATACCAGTTGAGGAATGAATGCCCCTTAGTATATACGCCATTTCAGATTGGGCTGACCGGAGAAATCTTTGTTCTTCTGCTCGGGGTGAACTGGTTGTTCCTTTGTGTCGCACATTTCTGGTGGTTGAGCCAATCACCTGGAATGGGCTCCCTTTGGAATGGGCCATCCACCTGGGAAAGACTCCCGTTAGATTTGCACATTGTCTTAGCTATGAATTCTGCCTGCACTTGCCAGTGTTTAAACACTTAAGAACTGTTCTTTCCGCCGGGGTTGGGCTGGGAGCAGGGGCGGATCCAGAGGGGCCAATCCGGCCATGCCCCCCATTTGAAATGTTTCTTTATTTACACAGGCGTTTATGGGCGTTTTATGATGTTTACACAGGCGTGCCCCCGCCGGTTCCCCCCCCCCCCCGTAGGCGTGGATGAGTCAAATGTACAGGACGTGGGCACTGAAGACAGTAAAAAGGTTAATGACTAAAAAAAAAGGTCATCAACTTTTTTGGGGAGATGGTAGGTATGTAAAATTTTTTGGCCCCCCCTGACAGACCTTCTGGATCCGCCCCTGGCTGGGAGCGCCCCAAGTAGTTTATCTCAAAGAGGCGCTGTATAAATTCTCTGAATGAATGAGATTCTTTGTATCTGTCAACAGTGTGGAGTTGTTCATCGACAACCAACTCGTTGGAACAGCGCGACTTCCTTCGAACTCGTTGACTATCGACAGCATGAGGGAAGAAAAGGGCGGACTGTACGTTGGTGGAATTCCATTCGGAATGTCTGGCGACGGAATGGCTGCCTCCCTGTCTCCGTTCAGGGGCTGCCTCATGGATCTCCTCGTCAACGAATTGTACGCATCTTTGAAAATATCCTCAAAATTACAAGTTTTAAAATACTCGATAAACGAATAGACTGCAAACTTACGAATTATAAAATTGTTTGTTGTAAAATTCCACAGGTGCAGATTGTAATTTCATGTCAACTGATAGTTGAACAACTTGTAAAATTACGAATTGTAAAGTTACACACTGTAATACTGAAACTCCAAATTTCTAAAGGGCAGGGTACCAGCGTATTTCACAAGCGCTAAGTCAAGTCAGTAAGGTTGTCCAGCGATATCAAATCAGAGGTCCGAGTCCAGTTGCCAGAGAGACCATAGAGAGGACGTATGCTCTGGTCAGTCGCTTGTGTCGTTGCGTTCTTAACCTCAAACTTAATTCTTTCAAATTGCTTATCCACCATAGGCTGCCTCTGTGTCTTACGGACTGATCTTCTGGATATTGACCTGATTCTGGCTTAGTTTTGGTGTTGGTGCCATCAGTTAATGCCTTGTTTATTAGACATTGGTGCTATAGAAGTTACTAATTACGAATATTATTACCACTCGAGCACAGCAGTGCCGCAGTTCAACTCCGCTATTAAGAACTTAAATAATATTATTAATTAATCCAAACATTTAACGTCGTCTTATGGCATCAAAGGCCGTTGACGACAATTCATAAATGCAATTTACAGAAAACAAGATACTTATAGCGTCCGAAAGACACCATTTAAAAGTGTCAACCAGAGCCGTACAATGTCATAGAATGTCAAATCATTTAAAGCATTATATCTAATATTGTTTGAGATTATAATACACATATTAATAAAATGCTTGATGCAATTTAAACAGTATTTTACAACAACTACCACACATAAGATATATTTAAACAATTTCAAATATAAATGCACAGTACATATAATTATAATTATGACATTATATTCTTTTTCTACATTTGAAATTTCTAAGCAATTATTTCTTATTCTTCAGCTTAACGACATTCCATGGTAATATCAACTGCTACAATTACACCATGCACGAAATAATAACAAATTCACAAACCGCATACACATTAAATGAAACATATGGTATACCAAGTTTTTTTTTTACACTGTTCAGATATTTAACACACTCCACCATAAATGTATTTAAATAACAAAGCATATATAAACATATAATTACAATTGTTTAAAGTTGTGTTTCAGTGTATTGTATTCACAATTACCTTATATTTCCTGTATTGCAACACAATATTGTAACACTATACAGTATACAATATAGTATATTTTCCAATACATAAACCAAATCATACCATATCTAAAAAACAAAATGTTAGAGGGTAGTAAGACGCGCTTCATGAATATATAGAGTCGATGAGAACCGTTTTAAAGGTGTCTAAAAGCGCATTATTACATTCTGCAGTGTTTAGATTCGACTTGTAAATGGCAACTGGATTGTTTCAAACAGTATTACCACGTCTTATGGCATCAAGGGTCGTTGACGTCGATAGGAATTTTTACAGTGTTCAGCTTAATATCAGTCAGGTCCAGCTATCAAATGTATAGCGGTTTAGAGCGACAAGATGTCGCTAACACTAGTAAGGAAACGTATCTGTGTAAACACCTTTAAAACGGTGACAACAAACGTTATATGTTTTGAATTCTGATAAGGAGTTGGTATTTTACTAGGCGATACGAACGATTACTGTTCGGAATGATTTCCGTCGACGTCAACGGCCTTTGTTGCCGTAAGATGTCGTTAAACTCCATCCAATCCAGCAAGTCTGGATTATCTGATTAAGGTCGACGTCAACGGCTTTTGCAATCAATCGTAATCGTAAACTCCAAATTTCTAAAGCGATACCATAAAGCTAAGCGCAAAGCACCAACTTATTCACGAGCGCTTATTCAGAAGACGTTGTTAAACACTTTAAACTACTTATGGAGAAATGACATTGAATCTAATGCACCTATGAAAACTGTTTTCATCCACGTCAACGGCCTTTTGTGCCATAAGATGTTGTTAAATCGCTGCAATACAGTCGAGATTTCGAATCCACCACTGACCGTTGTTATCTGGTAGGTAGCGCCAGTCTTAAGCCTGGATTGAAGAGGAGGAGGACACGAATCTTTATTATGTGATACAGCATCGTTAAACAACAAATGGCCAGTAAAAAAAGTGCATTCAACAGATGTAACGCGAAGCAAGATATATATATAACTTGAGATGGAATCGTTTTAAAGGTGTCCAGAGAGTGCTAGCGACATCTTGTGGTTGCCGAGAGCACTAACTTAACCGTTAGCGATTCTTAAACTCCGCGATTTCACGCTGTTCGTGTATATGTAAAGCTGACAACAACCGTCTTAAAGGTATCTAAAAGTGAATATATTACTCAGCATTTGGTAAGTATCGACTTGGAAGTCGGCGATTGGAGAGATCCAACAGTTTAATATTTAGGCTTTCATTGCTAGTAAACTCAATTTAGCTCACCAATTAGTCTATATTCCTCACAACTTGTTGATTGGTTGGTTAATTGCTGTTTAACAACGTCGTGCTACAACAGAGATTATCGTTGCCCTCCTTCTTGGTCCAGCCTTGGTACTGACACCACAGCAACTTTAAAAATTTGATCCACTTAATTCATTGAAACTGAGTGACTCAACTGTTGAGCTGGCAGACGCTGCTCGTAACTATAAGGCCTTGTTTTCAATTCTACCATGTCTCTCACTGACCATGTAAACAGTATTTGTAAGTCCTCGTATAATGTTCATTCGTGATATATACGCAGAATTAGGCGTTATGTGACCATGTCTGGCTAAAACATTTACTAAGACGTCAAAATATGAACTTATAACCACGGTGCTTAAAGCTTTGCATTGGCTTCCTTTTCAGCATGGGATTTGGTTTCAAATTTGGGTTCATAGTTTATAAACCTCTGAACTCTCTGGCCAGCCACAGTACTTAAAAACAGTCCTCAATCCCCTATATCATTATTCAACGAGGTCTTCTGATTATATTTTGTTGGTCATACCTAAAACAAAAATGGGGTTGCTGGACCTACTTTTTGGAACTCTCTCCTGTATCTGCTCAGTCGCTTATTTCAGTCTCAACTTAAAATTTACCTCTTTCAAATTGCTTAACACCGTAGGCTGCCTCTTTATCTTATGGACTGATCTTCTGGATATTGACCTGATTAGGCCTACCGCTTGGTTTTGAGGTGTCATCGGTTGATGCCTTGTGCATTAGACACCGGCGCAATAGAAGTTACTAATTACTATTAGAATTTCCACATTAGTGGTGCAATTCAATTCCGCGATTAAGATCTTAATCGGTGCTTAAAAGTTGATGATTAAACGCGCTTCACAAATGTATAGAGTTATTGAGAACAGTTTTAAAGGTGTCTAAAAGCCCATATCACTTTCCGCAGCGTTTAATATCGACTTGTTAATCGACGATTGGATTGTATCCAACAGTTTTTATAAAGTCTTGTGGCATCAAAGGTCGCTGACGTAGATAGGAATTCTTTTTACAGTTTTCACCTTATTATCAGTGAGGTCCAACTGTCAAATGCTGACTAAGAACGACAAGATGTCGCTAACTCGAGTAAGGCAACGCATCTCTGTAAACACCTTTAAAACGGTTGATACTTTTCCGTTAAATGTGGGCGCTTAATAATTTTACTAGTTTCCTCTCCCTCATGTCTTCAAAGCTGTCTTATGAACTGATCGTTTGGATGTTGACCTGATTTCGGGTTTGGTTTTATGTGCCATTAGACACCGGCGCAATAGAAGTTACCAATTACAATTACAATGTAGGCCTATGCAATTATTGGCATTAAGTCTTGAAAACAATCTTTAATCTGTCTTCTTTATTTGAACAGAGCCATGCCCTTTGACCTCCCAGTGACCTTTGACTCGGTCGACGTTGGCCGATGCACAGAGTCCGACCTATTCATGAATCTCGAAGACCCATCGCAAATTAAACAGTCGACGACGCCGACCATTCCGAGCTTCACCGTCACCGTGACAGTTCCAGTTGCACCTGTCACTGCTTTGGTGACAGCGACAACAGAAACAACGAAACGAGTCATTCCCACCAAACCACCGACAACGGTGAGATCAGAGTTCTTGTAGCGTAAAGTAAAAATAAATGTACTTTGTAATCGTAAATGACTGTGTAATTGTAATTGTAACTGATTTTGTAATTGTGTTCATACTGTAGTATCAACTTAATTGTGATCATTGGACAAAGTTGCTCAGTAGTCAAAGTGCAAGAGACCAAGGAGGCTGTAAGGTTCCTGGATGAAGTCTGAAGGTTGCTACTAACATAATATTATGATGATGAGTTCTCTGCCCGAAGACAGTTCCATTGGCTTTACGCCACCCGGGGATGAGATGAGTGAGGTGATTTCCAGTTGCTTTCCTCACGTACAATTGTGGGTTAGCAACTTGTCCAAGGTCGCTACGCAGTGGCTTGAGGTAGATTCGAACCTGCGACCCTCCGGTTACAAGGCACAGTACATACCACTACACCACCGCATCCCTTCTAACATATAGAAAGAGAAAAGGAAGAGTCTTTCAAGTCAACCACACAGATAGCCATGTGTATGAAGTGTTAGCAACTTCATTTTTCTTGTCCCTCTGCATGATGGTTACTGTGTAGGGACCTTAAGCAAGTCCTTCACTCACAATTGCTCAGCGCCATCGACTGATGCTTGGTCGTTAGCTAGTGACAATTAATAAATGCGTCATAATAATAACCCCATCAGTTATAAATTTGTTAATACATTTTCAAAATGTATCGTATTGTAGTGTAATTATTTATGTAAGTTCCTTTTGTAAGTCTCTTAAATTTTAACAACTGAGATAATATTTAAAAGAGACATTGAATATTTATCAGGAACCGACGTCCTGCGCCGTGGAAACTGACTTTTCGCACATATCGAACGCCGTCTCATTCGGCGATATCCGACACAGCCACACGGAAATCGAACTGGAGAAACTAGATGACAGGATGTAAGTCATTCTTGATAGTTCCCTTTCCTTCTCTGACCATATCTCTTATCTCACTCGTTCATACTATTACCATCTACAACATCTGAAAGCTATCCAAAGATCTCTCTCCTCTCTAATCTTTACCTCCATTGTCCATACCTTCATCTGCTCTCACATAGATTACTGTAACTCCCTCTTTGTTGGCCTTCCCGAAGTCCGTCTCTCCCCTCTACAATCTGTTCTTAACGCTGCTGCCACACTAATCGCTTGTCTCCAACGCTTCTCCCATATTTCCACCTTTATGTTTGAACATCTTCACTGGCTTCCTCTTATTGCCCGCATCCAACTTAAGATACTTACCGGGTATCCTTGTTTGCCGATCTTACCTGGGACTTGCTCTGTGACTCAATATGTCTTCCCGCCTCAGCTGGCTCCCTTCTTTCCTCTGATCGACTTGACATATTTGTTCCCCGAGTGACAGAGAAAGACTAAGACAGACAGAGGCATAGAGAGAGGAGGACAAAGACAGACAGAAAGAGAGACACACAGAGTGACAGACAAAGACTGAGACAGACATAGAGACATAGAGAGAGGACATAGAGACATAGAGAGAGGAGGACAGAGACAGACAGAAAGAGAGACAGACAGAAAGAGAGACAGACAGATAGCAAAGTTCAACATAACAGACTAGGACCTCCATATGGTACCTTCGGACACTGACAACCCTCTGACATGACGCAGCGCTCGTGAATAAACTGGTGCCCTGCACTCAGCTTTAGAGTAGTAGAGTAGTGGTTTAGAAATTTGGAGCTTACGATTACAATACATTACTCATCTTCCAGGTTCAACATATCGATGTCAGTGCGTACATTTTACGACAAGGGCCAGATCTTCTACATCGGCAGCAGGAATCGCCTCGACTTTCTCGCCCTCGGTTTACGCCACGGGGTTGCAACGGCTGTCTATAGGGGCAGTGGAGGAGTTGTCGAAACGCTTTCTAGTGACGTTGCCATTGGAGATGGTTTGTGGCACAACGTAAGTGATTACAGTAAAATTTCTCATTTGTTTTGTGAAGTTAAGTTGTATCATGTAATGTGAGGTATGTAAACTGAGTTAAATAAACTTTCCACCCCAAATTGAAGTCTCACCTCTTCAAGAATTCCTGCACTAATCCCTCCAATCCTCTGCCTTCCAAGCTTTCTCATCCTCAATGAAATCCGCCTTAGCAGCTGCTCTGCCTCCTTTCTCTGGTTTCTCTGGCAACCAGACTCGGACTTTCCTTAGACTATTTCTTGACAAGAAGAAGAAAAAGAAGAAGATGACGTTGATGAAGAAGAAGAGAGGCAGCCATGGTATGAAGATTTAGCGACTTTATTTTCTTAGCGTTGGCATATGAGGATGGACGGCCAGTCCTCTCCCTCACCATCTCATCTTCCCACCGACAGCATACAGTCAGTGTTCTCATTATAGCTGATTTGGCAAGGGGGCACAGGTGGAACAGGTATCTCAAAAGGTAGTGGAAATCTAATTAATTTCTCTCTTTTGCTTTTCTCTAAAATTGCAGAAATAATTTGTAATTATGAATTAATTTCAGCTGGGATTGATGAAAACTCCAACAAGCATCATCTTGCAGATCGACGAAACGGACCCAGTAGCATCGAACACGTCTCAGCAGATTATCGCTTTCTCTCCGATCTACATTGGAGGATTACCAAAAGATCACCCAACGCATTCAGTCATTGTAAGCCAATCAATCAATCAATCAACCAATCAGTTTTCCTATTATTATTATTAATTGTTTTTATTATTTTTGTTATTATTATTTTTTAGGGAAGTGGTATTTTTTGTTATTTTTATTGGGTTAAGATGAGACTGCAAAGGAGAGGACTGGCCATCCGCCTCATATGCCAAGGCTAAGAAAATAAAGTTGCTAACACTTCATACCAATGCTGCCTCTTAGGTTAGCGTATCATCATCCTCCTCCTCCTCCACCTCCTCCTCTTCCTCCTCCTCCTCCTCCTCCTCCATCACATTAATTTTTTACTGGGTTTGTGTTGCTTTTGTTTTTTTATTGTTTGTGTGTATAATAAAGTAAACATTGTCTTGACTAAAGGTAAACGAAAGTTTCAAGGGATGTGTACGAAACTTTGAGGTGAATGGACATCTGATAGATGTTGCTAACTCAAAAGTAATCATGGGTGTCCGACAGTGCTTCTCCCGATCAGAACCAGGAGTCCACTTCGACGGATATGGTTACGCCATTTTTGGTAAGCGTTACTACCATTTTGAGATAAATTTTTACGCAAAAAATTTTCATAATTTTTTTCCTTAAATTTTCGTCAGTTTCACAAGAATTGGCAAGATTTGAACCCTTAAGAAACAGTTACTAAGTGAACTTATCATTCACATTGTCTGTAGATGATGTATTGTATTTTTAGAAGGCTTAATTTATCAAAACACAGAGTTTTTAGTGAATATCATTTTTAATATGCTGTATAAATACATTTATCAAAATTGTAACTGTTGTTATTAACTTCTATTGCGCCGGTGTCTAATGCTCAAGACATAAATTTGTTTCACATCAAAACCAAACTGTAATCAGGTCAATATCCAGAAGATCAGTCTGTTATAACAGAGAGGCAGCCTATGGTGGATAAGCAGTTTGAAAAGCTACAGAGGAATTTAAAAACAGATGCATAATTTTTACGAAAATAGAGTTTTTGTGGTCATTTGCATAATTTGTCGAAACGTGAATTGATGTGATGTTTCTTTGTAGCCGAGAAATACCGCATTGTTTCCGACCTGAGTCTGAGTTTTGAATTTCGTACGACACGACCGAATGGAGTCATATTCAGCATCAGTCACCCAATGGGGATGCCAGCCCTTGCGTTGGAAATGGAAAATGGAAGGGTGAGTATATGAGGGTTATTGTCTGGATTGATTGCTGAGGTTGATTGACTGGTGATTGGTTACAGAAAATAAATGTGGTTGACTTGTGATTGGTTGGTGGATATGAATGGTGATTGGATGGTGATTGCTAGTAACTGGGTGGTGATTGACTTGTGATTGGTTGCTGGATATGAATGGTGATTGGATGTTGATTGCTGTTGATTAGGTGGTGATTGACTT
Source organism: Allolobophora icterica (assembly GCA_963556255.1). Taxonomy (NCBI): domain Eukaryota; kingdom Metazoa; phylum Annelida; class Clitellata; order Crassiclitellata; family Lumbricidae; genus Allolobophora; species Allolobophora icterica. The sequence goes on from OY744611.1 coordinate 49,725,726, forward strand.
GTGATTGGTTACAGAAAATAAATTTGCTTGACTTGTGATTGGTCATAGGATATGAATGGGGATCGGATGGTGATTACTGTTAATTTATTTATTGCCGGAGTTGGCTGCGAGCGCCTCTGAGTAGGTATCTTGGCTTGGAGGGACGCTATATAAGTCCTGTTAATGAATGAATGAATGAATGAATTAATTAATTAATTAATTAATTAATTAATGATGAATGGGTGAATGAGTGAATGAATGAATGATTGCATGGTGATTGGCTTGTGACTGGATACAGGAAATGGCTGGTTAGCTGGTGATTTGTTTATGTTCGATTGAAGACAATAGATTGAGATTGGTCAGTGATTTCTAACCTAATTGAAATCTGGAACTTCTATAATGCCATTATCTTAAAGCAGGAGAATTAATTAGCTTTGCAATCCAATTCATAACTCTGGAAATGCTGATCTCAGCACAATGTGTTTCTCGACATGCGCGTAATTTCTGTGTTACAGATAAGGTTTACCGCTTCAAACATCGACAACATTTACAGCACAGAATCTGAGACGTGCACTCATTGCCTGTGCGACGATCGCTGGCACTCCGTAAAGGCTGACCTCATTCGCAATCTGGTCACTCTCAAAGTGGACAGCGGAAAACTGACCGTTAGCGTTGGAGCCGGAAGCGACATGTTGCTCGAGACGAACCACGAACTGTACATTGGCGGATTTCCAGGTGAAGACCTCGTGTGTCTTTCTTTGGTGTTTAATCATTTAGTTTCTTCAGGTCTTTTTTCGGCTTGGGCTACTTCATAAGAATATGCACGTCAATTCCGATTTCAAACAACGAGATGTAGACAATAGGATTCACAGAGTTTTACAGTTGCTGGACCATCTGTGAAGAACAGCCAGAAAGTTGCTTGTTTCATTTTCATATGCATTTTTAGTTTTTTGTTTGTTTGTTTAAGTGTTTATTTCTTTGTTTGTTTGTTTGTTTGTTCATTTATTTGTTTGTTTGTTTATTTGTTTATTTCTTTGTTTTATTTGTTTCTTATTTGTTTATTTTATTTATTTATTTGTTTATTTATTTGTTCGTTTAATTAGATGCTCATTTATCTGTTTAGTTATTTGTTCATTTAATGTGTTTATTTATTTATTTTTTAAATAAGTCAGATTTAATGAGAGAATTAGCAAATTTTTAAGACCCTGCTTTTTGTTTTTGTCCAGTTTACGCCATTCCACAGGGTGCCACACACACGAGCGAGTTCTTCCAAGGATGTCTTCGGAATGTGCGAATTAACAACACCCTGGTCGACTGGCATGCAATGGACACGCTGATCGATGTCCATGTTAGCGGATGTCCTCAGAGTGAAACATAGAGGATGACATGGGAGTTATGCCTCAAACTGAGAAATCGCAATGTTTACCATCCACCGTGATATTCTTGCAGACGATTTGTCACTTTCAGACTTCCGGTAATACCTCACCACCGAGTCTGAGACTCTGAGTCGCTTGGATGTCACCAAGTCTGCAAAGTGGCATTTTCTGTAGGTGTCATGAACAGTGTTAATTGATGTCGTGAATGATGCTGGCGCGATGACGGTGTGATGATAAGATGGTGGATCCACAGACGGTGTATTGTTAGGATATTGGTATCACAGATGGTGTACTGTTTTGTTGCTGTGACAGATGGTGAAAGTTTGAGTTCGAGATACCTTGGTTAAAAATGGTTAAATTTTAAACTATTGCACCAACTAATGGTGGGACTTTGGGATATTGCAACCACAAATAGTATAATGGTAAAATATTGCGACTACAAATGGCATAATGGTTAAATATTCCAACCACCAATTGGGTAGTAGTAAAATATTGCAACCACAAATGGTATAATGGTAAAACATTGCAACGGCAAATGGTATAATGGTATAACCAGAAATGGTGTAACAGAAAAAATGCAACCACAAATGGTATAATGGTTGCGATATTGTAACATTAAGATTTTTCACCGACAGATGACAAAATTGTTACTGATGATGTTATGTTAAGATATCGGTATTTCTGGACTCGGAGAGATATTTCTTGCACATCACAAATTGCTGGCTACCAGGAGAGGTAGCATCTGAAAACAATTTCTGACTCGTATATTTTTCTAGTGGCTTTTAGCAACTCCAGGAGTGTTGCACGCTGTACAGTTTTGAATATTGGCAGTACAAGTAAAAAAGTATTAGTTTATGATTTTTATTTTGTTCAGTATTTGCTTTGAAACCTGGTTGAAAACGTGATGGTGGTTTTAAGTTACCGTTAGTTTATACGGAGCATTTTGTGAATGTTGATCTTAATTACGTGCCTTGTGGAACTCAGAGCGTGAGTGATTATTTAAACTAGTGCTACTTAATGTATTTAAGAATACGCAAGGTAAAGCTAGGCTACATTACATCTTACAGGTGATGTGTAATGTAATCAATGTTAAGCTTAAGTCGTTGAACTCGGGGCATCAGAGTTAGATATTTAAAGTAGTGCTACAAATGTGTCTCAGATTACGTTAGGTAAAGATAGACGATGTTACGTATTGCAGATGTAAGAAAATTACAGCTTTTCCGTTATTTTTTTATAGTAATGAAAAAGTCGTTGATGTAATTAGATGTGTTGTTATGTAATGTATTGTTTCTAAAGACACAATGCCAAAGATTTCTTGCTGACAGATTTCCTGTTTCGTTCTTGTAGACAACTACTTTTAGTAACTCTCTCCCTGTGTCTGGCAAAGTCTACATGCTTTGCTCATTCGCTTGTGTCATTTTTTTCTCAACTTAAAACTTACTTCTTTCAAATTGTTTATCCACCATAGGCTGCCTTTCTGTCTCACGGACTGATACTCTGGATATTGACCTGATTATGGCTTGGTTTTGGTGTGCCATCGGTTGATACCTTGTGCTTTAGACGCCGGCGCAAGAGAAGTTACTAATTGCAATTGCAATTTCCACAGCAGTGGTGCAGTTCATCCGCGATTAAGGATGGTACAAAGACCTCAGTACTTAATAGTGGCGCGCTTCACGAATATATCGGGCCGATAAGGACCATTTTAAAGGTTGGTAAAAGCGCATTACCCCCTCCAGTGTTTAGTGTTGACTTGTAAATCGGCGATTGGATTGTATCCAAGAGTTTTTATAAAATCTTATGGCATCAAAGGCCGTTGACGTAGACAGGATTTTTGTTTACAGTTTCCAGCTTATTATCAGTCAGGTCTAACTATCTGACAAGATGTCATTAACGCTAGTAAAGCAATGCATCTGTGTAAACACCTTTAAAACGGACGATTCTTTGTCATTAAATAACGGCGCTTAATAATTTTATCAGCTGCCATGTCCTTACAATTATTTTCAAATCTTCCTATGTCTTACAGACTGATCTTCTGGATATTGACCTGATTACGGTTTGGTTTTGGTGTGCTATCGGTTGGTGCCTTGTGCTTTAGACACCGGCGCAATAGAAGTTACTAATTATAATTTCAATAACTGTTTTATTTTCTGACCAATCCTCGATGAAGGCAGTTATGGAATTTATTAGACGTGCTTTATTTTGCGTAACCTGAGTTGTAAATATGTAACTTGTCCTTATCAAGAGTAGTATAGTCGTAATCGAAGAATGTAGTTGTTAGTACCTGTTCGTCCTTAGAATCCGATAGTATGTTTGTAGTCATTTATGTCGCATCTGTACCATAAGCTGAGACTGTTTCTTGATGGTGTAGTGAATGTGTTGTCTCAGAGTCTCGTTGTAACAACGCGGGTTTTACTGTAGGAAAGTCAAATCGAGTCAATCAGAGAATAACCGAGTTGAGTTACACTTGTGTTTTGGATCGATGAGTATTTTTTGTTATTTAAAAAAAATAAAGGATTTTAACTATGAATTCAGGCTACGAAACAGGTTGCTTATTGGCTAGAGTGCTCGCCTTGTAACACGAAGAGTACGGGTTCGATCCTCCTCCTCTGGGACGTTTACTGTGTGAGGACCTTAAGCAAGTCCTTCACTCGCAATTGCTCAGCGCCATCGATTGAGGCTTTGTCATTAGATAGCTGTGCTTAGAAAATGCTTAATTATAACAATAATAGTTATAATGATAATAACAACAGTAATAAATAATACTAATAATTGATGCCATTGGACCAGCTGATGTCTTTTGTCGTAATGTCAATATAGAAGTTTTAAGTCCAGATCAGAAGCTGTTTTTTGTGTTTAATTTATGTACGAAATGTTTGCTCTTTTCATATGTTTATTTCACTCAGAAAATCATGCAAACACATTCTGAAATCTTTACCGCAATTGTCTCCAACGTAAATACACCAAAAACCCGTTAGGAGAAATTTCGTTTTAATGCAATTCTATTATAAGATAGACTTGAATCCCAGACTTAATATTCATATATAGGAAATAAACTCGTTATACCGCGACCTTGTTATAATCAGTTCTTGATATGGTTTGCAAAGACTGCATTATAATGCATGTCTGGTGTATATGGACAGTCACAACTGATTCATATTCTTGTTCACTGCTTATGACTTACTTTTGGTGTGCTGTGTAGAAGTTGAAAATTAATGACAATAATTTGCATATGATTCAACACCTGTGTTAGGGAATTTGTGATGTATACTAGCTTGTCAATTAAATGTTAAATGGGCCATACTTTGGATATGGTGGCCGAATGGTTAGAGCGCTCGCCTTGTTACACGGAGAGTACGGGTTCGAGCCTCCTTCCCTGAGACGATTACTGTGTAGTGTGACCTTGAGCAAATCCTTCACTAACAATTGCTCAGCGCCATCGATTGATGCTTGGTCGTTAGATAGTGGCGCTTAATAAATTCTTAATCATAATAATTATTAATATCAGCGTTTAGGAATGAAATTCGACAAGTGAACATAAAGTGTCTGCACGTAGCTGTTTTCCTGTTGTAAACTCAAAAGTGTCTGCTTGCCATTCTGACTGCACCGTTTAGATGAATTTCAAACGAAGGGTACTCGTCAGAGACTTAGATGAATTGACTGAGAGGTCTGTGCTGTATAAAGCATGCCACACAAAACGTTTACTTACTTGCTGACTTATTTGAAGAAAATCTGTGAAAACCGTGTGAGGGGTCACGATAATGATTCGGAATAAAATGAGGAAATCGGAATAAAATTGTCTCAATTATCTGATTTTAATTTATTTATTTAATTTTGGATGAAACACTTTTTTTTACAGCGGTGGGATGCCAGTGCAATTGGTGATAGTCTGTGATTGATTGATGATTGATTGATTGTCAATTTATTGGTTGTTGATTGATTGTCAATTTATTGATTGTACATTGATTGTCTACTGATTGGTTGTGGATGGTTGTTGATTGATTGATTGATTGATTGATTGATTGTTGATTGATTGTTAATTGATTGGAGTGCTTGGCTTGTGACTTGAAGTGTACGTGGTTGAACCTCCACTAACGCAGTCACGGTATAAGGAACGTGAGCAAGTTTGATTGGTTGTTGATTGATTGATTGTCAATGATTGATTGTTGATTGATTAGTTGTGTTGATCAATCTGCTGACGACTGACTGACTGACTGACTGACTGACTGACTGACTGACTGACTGACTTTTTGACTGACTGACTGACTTTTTGACTGACTGACTGACTGACTGACTTATTGACTGACTGACTGACTGACTGACTGACTGACTGACTGACTGACTGACTGACTGACTGACTGACTGACTGACTGACTGACTGACTGATTTATTGACTGACTGACTGACTGACTGACTGACTGACTGACTGACTGACTGACTGACTGACTGACTGACTGACTGACTGACTGACTGACTGACTGACTGACTGACTGACTGACTGACTGACTGACTGACTGACTGACTGGTAACTCTGGACCAGACGTCAACTGTCAACAATGGACAGGAATCCGTTAGTATGGTCTACAGTTCTACACGTATGTGGGGGGGACACCACTCAGTATGAGAATTGTAGAAAAAAGACTGGGGAGGTTGGACCTTGATTCATGTGGGGTTTGGGTGTGAAATGAAAACTTTACTATGGGGTCCTAAGAACCCCCAACCCCCCCCGACAATTCTCACCCTGACACCACTGGTTAACTTTCTAGTAATCGCCACCTAACTGATGAGTTGTATGTTCTTAAATAATATTTTACATCGTTTGGGCGACCACGATAAACAGCTCTGAATAGGTTATTGTTAGTATTATTATTATCCCCGCCAGAGGAGAAATTTGGTTCGAGATTTCTGCCCTACCTGTGCCCCTCAGCTATAATGAGTACACTGTCGGTGGGAAGATGAGACGGCGAGGGAGAGAACTGGCAATCCCCCTCATATGGCGAGGCTAAAAAGATGAAGTCGCTAACACTTCATACTCATGGCTGACTCAGGGCTAGCTTAACGGACTGCTCTTCTTCTCTTATTAATATTATTATGTTTTTAGTATTATCCTCGCCAGGGTAGAAATTTGCTTTAACATTTCTTCCCCACCTACGCAAGGTCAATAATTCCGAAGCGAGCACTTCTGAGCAGGTTGTAATTGAGCGGCACTATATAAATCTTCATTTTACAAATTGCGATTACAACATTACGGGTTGTTTACTGCCATCCGAAGTCCACGCCGACCAATTGGTAGAAGAGTTGGTTGTGGGGTCGGAAAAACTGGCGCAGTTTGTCAACCACTTCCGGGTCGATGTTCGGATGGACCCTGCCCTTGCTCGGGGCCAGGCACCGTTCGTTACCGTCTGGAGAGAGCATACAGTAGAACCCCCTTGTCTTGTTGTAGTAGAACCGTCCCTCGTCCAGGCGGTTCTCGATCCCGAGGAACCTTTCTACCTTCCGTAGTTCCTCGACCGGGTCGCGCACGAGGTTCTCGCCGCTGACGAAGTGGAACTGTTCCAGGCGGAAGTACCTCAACCAGCGCTCGAAGTGCCGATGGTAGATGGAACGTCTGATCGCCTTGTACGACCGGTTCACCTGGCCAGTCCTCGCGTCGATGGCGAGGTCCTCGAACCGCGGATGGAACTTGCCGCGGTTCAACCTCGACGAGTGGATCTGGAGGTAGTCGGATATGGCGCGATCGATTGGGTCTCGAACCGTCAAGAGCAACTTGATGGTTTTGTTCATGCTGTGTACCCGCTGTGGAACTCTCTCGTCGACGAAGTACGCAGGCGTCTTTTCGACGGTTATCTGTTCCGGAAGTGAGTAGCGCATCCGCTTCCGGTACCAGTCGAGTCCGAGGGAGTACTTCCGGTCGTCGTCGAAGAAGTGCATTTCCTGTTTTCCGGCCAGGATTGCCGGATGTAGGTTGAGGAATTCGAGTAGAGCTCTCGTTCCGCCCTTACGGACCCCGATGATGAGGCACTGGGGAAGACGACGCTTCATACGACCCCGGCGAGTCTTCTCGTCTCGCGAGACTTGATTTTCTCGCGAGAGTTGATTTTCTCGCGACAGTTGATTTTCTAGCGAGAGTTGATCGTGATTTTCTCTCGAAATTTGATTCGCATCCCTTGAGATTTCATTTTGATTATCTCTCGAGGTTTCATTTTGATTTGCTCTCGAGATTTCAGTTTGATTTTCTCGCGAGATTTGAATCGGATTTTCTCGCGAGATCTGACTTCTATTTGCTAGCGTGATATGAATTTCTTGCGAAACAGAATTCTTTCGCAAGACTTGATTTTCTAGCAACGATGAATCTTGATCAGGTCGGAGTTTCTGTGATTCGAGATAATCTCGCGAGACTGTGATTTCTCGCGAGACCTGACTCGTTTCTCGCGCCATTTCTCGCGACACTTTGCCCATCCGTGCGTCAGAATTTTCTCGCTCAGCGGCGTTTTCAAGCGTGGTTCTTCGCGAAGAGACGGACTCTCGCGAGACTTGATTTTCTCGCGAGACATGATCGCTTCGCGAGTTATTGACGACAGAATCGTGTCCCGCAGCAAAGTAGTCGACGTTGCCATGACAACATGCCTGATGACGTCGCGTAATGAGGTCACATGACCGAAGGCAGTGAACGAGCAACAAGAGCGTCGTTGCCATGGAGACGATAAGCAGCGCCAGCAGCCGCGAACGGGTCACAGAGGGACAGCGGACGCCGGCGGATGTAGCGACTGGGGTTCGATGCCTCGTCTGGAGATCTTGTCGGTAGATGACGGATGAATCCGGATGTATCGTCATCTCAGTGACCTCGTTTCGTCATCTTGCAAATTTATTGTGCGCCATTACAGGTTGTGGCCTGTTTTCCATCGTCGCTGAGAGCAATAAAGCATAACGGAGTCTTTATCACATGTCAGAATTGGATGTTGACCGCATTTACGCGCAACGTATCATGCGAGCCAACAATTGTGGTGACTGACTGACTGACTGACTGACTGACTGACTGACTGACTGACTGACTGACTGACTGACTGACTGACTGACTGACTGACACGATTGACTGACTTGAACGATTGACTCACTTGCTCATTCATTCGTTCACTCATTTGTTAATTCATTCATTTTCCCACTCATTCACTCATTCATTCATTTAACCACTCATTCAGTCATTCATTCACTCATTCGTAAATTCATTCACTCATTCATTCGTTTATTCATTCATTAATTTATTCATTCATTCACTCACTCATTCGTAAGTATTCTCGTCGCTGAAGTATTTCAATAGCTTACCTGATCCTAATTTACCTCAATCTACGCTATAATCCTTTCCCTACATTATATTACTTTATTTTGCAGTCTCAGACCCAACACTTGTTCGACCATTCCTTGCCTCGTCTTGCTTGCCTTACCTTGCCAAACGACGCCTTATATAAACGCCCTAGCCTGGTCTTGTTGACAGTCAGTTACCTAGGCAACAAGTATACACAAATCTCTCAAAACAAACTCCAACCGTTCTCATTCTGTCGAAAGGTTTTGCTCTTTGTCGACGCCTTTGAGAAAATCACGGAGCTTTAAAGTCCCGCTCGAAGTAATCTCTTCAGACGTTTCTCTCAGTCTCTATTACGATCGATTATCCTGGACGCCTTTGCAACCACTGCGTTAATCTAAAAGTAAAGCTTTTTCTAAGGCGACCGTATGCACTCGACCCTGTTCGTTTTTCAATTAATTTATCGGGTGAGATCCTTCACCACGGCCGCCCCTTTGAATCGGCGCCACGCCATTTAAGGTCTCTGCGTAAGGACCGTGATAGAGCCACCGGGTGGCCCCCACCCTGCTCACTGTTAATGAATTGATCGGGTGATATCCTTCGCTACCGTTTTTCTCCTCTGTCCTTAAAAGACCTTTTCGTTCTCCCTTCTCGAAGTTGTAGATCTTCCATTCCCTCCCCGTATTGTAGAACTCCATTCCCTGCACGTGTTTTATATCTCTGACTCTATCCCATATTGTAGATCTACCATTTTCACCCCAAACTGTATACATCCCCATTCGTTCCCCAAAGTGTCGATATCTCATTCCCTTTCCATAGCATAGTTCTCTCATTTCCTTCTAAACTGTAGATCTCCCATCCCTCCCAAAGCTATGTATATCCCCATTCCCTGCCATCCCTTCCATTCCTACTACCTCGGTCTCCCCAAAGTGTCGACATTCCCTTCCCTTTCCTCATCGCCCTTCCTTCCCTCCAATTCGCACCTACCATCCCAACGAATTCATCCCTCCCTTCGTTCGTTCCTCTATCTGACTCCTCCTTCCCTCCGTCCCGTCTGCCCTCCATCCCTCCCACTATCTCTCCCTCCTTTCGTCCCCCCTCTCTCTCCCTCTCCTCGTGACCTCCCTCCCTTTCCCTCCTTTCCTCTGTCCCTCTTTTCATCCTCTCTCCTTCCCTCCCTCCATCATTTTCTCCGTATTTTCCTTTCCCCTTCCTCCCTCCTTCCTTCCTCCGTCGCTCCCTCCTTTCTCCCTCCCTCCCCGACAGCAGCAAGTGTCATTGCGGTCGTTGTCCGTCTTCGTGGAGGGGAGAGACCACCTTTCGTCCGTTCCTGATCGACTGACGGACGGACGGACGAAAATCCTTTGACGGCCGCCGACGGGGGCCAGTCCTTCTTTCCTAAGGCCGGGCGCCTCCGATGATCCGAGCGACGGGCGATGTTCGCCGCCGCCCGGCCATTAATAACTGTCAAGAGCGCTCAGAGCCGCGGAAAAGGACCGCGAAAATATCGCCTTCCCGCAGGAGCTGACAGCCTTTCGATAGATGGCGCGACTGTTGAATGCGCACCGATTCGCAAGAGGGCGTTGTCAGGCCGACGACTCGAGGAAAGGGACAATCGCACGGCGTACGGTGCGTTCTATGGTTTGGCCGTTCTGAAGTAGGGATTATCATTACTGGTTGAAGTAAATGCACGGTTTATTTCTGCGAATCTATTCCTTAATGGTAGGGTTCTTTATTTGTAAGAGTTTTACGGTTGAAAAATAAGAACAGCTATTAGCGAACCACTGTAAGACTGCAAATGTAGGCCCCTAATAGTCATCTCGGGATTTCTACAGCGCCGAAAAAGCAGAGACCTGGGAACCAGCTCATTCATATGCGCTCAGTCAAAACAAACCTGAAAGGCAGGTAGGATTAAAATTGGTTCCAAGTCAAGATCCAAAGGGATAAGTCCGGTGACTGTGGTTGGATTGTGATTTACTGGCGAAGAGATATAATCTCATCCAATCAAATCTTGCCGACGAAGGTAAAAAGAAGGTTAGAGAAAGAAGGTAGAAAAACTAAAGGTAACGGCAGAAAATGCTCAGAAGCGTTATCCATATAGGTCTAAGGATCATTTGTTAAATACGTTCACAACAATGAAAAGACAAAACCTTTGAAACCTTCCAACCTGTCTTGGTAGGCTACTCATTTATCGATCGAAAAGGACATGTGATTGAATGTCAGATGGCATGGGATTGTATTATGTAGGCCTATGAACTATGTATGTACGTATGTATGTATGTATGTAGGCCTATATGTATGTATTATGTATGCATGCATGCATGCATGTATGTATGTATGTATGTATGTATGTATGTATGTATGTATGTATGTATGTATGTATGTATGTATGATGTATGTATGTATGTATGTATGTATGTATGTATGTATGTATGTATGTATGTATGTATGTATGTATGTGTGTATCAAAGCATTTGTATAGCGCCCTTTTAGTAACTGACGAGGGTATTCCACGGCGGTCCCTCAGCTATGTACTAACCCGGCTCGAAGGTCTTAAATTCACTGCATCAGAGTTCGTCTTATCAATATATCCAAGCAGAAAACCGGTCTAATCCGGTGTAATCTGGTCAAATCTGGTCTAATCTGGTCTAATCTATCTTCATGAGTACAATGATGATATCGTCTTACGAGCATAACTAAAATTTATGCAGGTCTATGTATGTATCAAAGCAAATTATATAACGCATTTTGTGCAAACTACAACGGCGCTACAATATGACTATCTAACAGATTTTTTAAAAGCTGTCTCTTGAGCAGTTTTGGGCAGAAGAGTGGATTTCAGAGACGGACATTTCCGTAATCGTATTGTACTCAATGTGGTTTACTAGTCGCTGTCGTGATGGCGTTTTTCTGTACGCCGTCGCGTCTTACGCGGAACGTCTGCGGCTAAGCGCGTTCGATTACGGAGTCCGGGCTGTTGACGGGTCGGAATTGGGTGGGCAGCAGGAAGGGGGAGAGGACTGGGGACCGTGCGAGATCTATCAATTATTCGGAGAACGGATTGAGTTCATTACGCCAAGCCAGCATAGTCCAGTGATTGGGTTAACAAGAAGCGAGTGATTTATGCAGTGAGGAGCTTGTATTCCGGAGTCCACTGACTTGTGGAGCGCCCTCTTTTGCCTGCAGACTGCGCAAGAATGCATGCGGGGAGTATATATCACGCGGCGTCATTATTATTTTGTCCCTCAGGGTATAAAAAGGATTATTGTTGTTATTTTCGAACACATGGTCACTTTTAGCAGTTATTTTAGAGAAGTATGTTTAGTTATTATTATTACTAGTACTGCTGGGTGGATGGATCCAGTGTTTAACAACGACTTGTGGCAACAATCAATGAAAGTTGACTACAATGAGTCCTACCTTGGCTCATTAATATATAGCATATGGTGACCCAGTTTTAAAGGTGTTTAAAGAGAGCACGATAATTATATGATCGCCGTGTGCCACATTTATATAGCCTTTGAAGAAACCTTTTTAAAGGTGTTTAAAGAGAACGCGCTAATTATGTGGCTGGATGGATCCAACGTTTAACATTACATAACACAATAACAAAAACAACAACAACTACTACTACTACTACCACTACTACCTCTACTACTACTACTAATATTATTACTACCATTATTCTTTTTTTATTATTACTATTACCAGTATCACTACCACTACTACTTCTAATACTAGTAAAATGAGGATGATTATTATTATAGCCTAATTAGTATCATCATCGTCATCATCCGAGGTAAGAACTATTCTTAATGCGTGAACAAAGAATCAATCAGAGGCTGAAGAGTAATTTCTGGCAAATCAGATCTCATCTCACACAGGGCCGGATTAACCACGGTGCTGATTGTGCTGCAGCACAGGGCCCCCAAATTGTAAAAGTAAAAAAAATAAAGAATAAAGGATTAAGGAAAGAAACAGTGCAAATTGCAATGCATTATGCATAGCAATCATAGCCAAACAAAAAACTCGAAGAAGAGACTTGTAGGAAACGAACGTGAGTACGTAGTAGCCTATGATACTTTTTATTAATGACATAGACGATGGGATTTTATCTAAAATTTCTAAGTTTGCGGATGATACAAAACTATGTAGAGCAGTGGATGATGAAGAAGAAGCAGAGATACTGCGGGAAGATCTAAGAAGAGTGTTCAGATGGTCACAAGACTGGCAAATGCTCTTAAATTTGGAAAAGTGCTCAGTGATGCATATGGGGAAGAGAAACAACGAGTTTTCATATGAAATGGGGGGCACGGTATTGAAAGTGAGTGATGAAGAAAGGGACTTGGGAGTGATTATGCACAAGAGTGCAAAACCTTCAAGGCAATGTGCTGAAGCAGCAAAAAAGGCTAATTCAACTTTAGGTATGATAAAAAGGACAATAGTCACCAGAGACAAAGATATAATAATAAGGTTGTACAAATCACTGGTTAGGCCACAGTTGGAATACTGCATCCAGGTATGGAATCCATACCTGAAACAGGACATGGAAAAACTGGAGAAAGTACAAAGAAGAGCTACGAAAATGATTTGGGGCTACAAGGATCTGAGCTATGAAGAAAGGTTGAAAAGGTGTGGACTAACAACATTGGAGAAAAGGAGGAGCAGAGGAGATCTGATTGAAGCTTAAAAGATTATCACTGGAAAGGAAGCACTGCAGTGGGAGAGGTTCTTTGAATTAGCACCAAACAAGGCAACTCGGGGGCACATATATAAATTATTTAAGAAGCCAAAGGGAACATTAGGGCAGAAATTCTTCAGTGCAAGAGTTGTAGACCTGTGGAATGGTTTGGATGACAGTGGACACCATCACAGCTTTTAAGAAGAAGCTAGGAAATGGGGCTATTAAGCGTTCGAGGTTAATTTGCAGTGGTTCTAACACAGATTGCACGTCTTCTGAACCACTTAAAATCCTTGTTATGTTATGTTATGTTATGTTATGATACATTCATTGTAGTCTATACACTCTAGCACTATGGCACAGTAAGGTAGTAATGGTTTATACAGAATATTGTTCTTTGACAGACTATGTTCTTTCCATGTCAGTGCGTGAGTCGTGATCTCGTGACAATTGTCCTATCTACTACTTATGTGCTGTAAAGTATAACAAGTTATGTGTCGGGTTATTGTATGTCTGCCTTGCTTCTTAAAATTGTAAGGGGCCCCGTCATTCGATCAGCACAGGGCCCTCCAAAATGTAGATCCGTGCCTGATCTCACAGACATTGTTGTGAGATGAGCTACACACACAGGCAGACAAACTGACTGACACACCGACAGTAAAAAACAGAGACGAAAGTCACACAGCCATGCACACACACATACAAGACACACACGCACACAAACAGATATTGGAGCTCATAAATTCTCTGAGTTCGGTTGGTTTAATCCTGCCATTCGTAACCTATACAAATCTCGACCAAAATTAACCGACGAAGCTCATCCTCCTCTACCTCCTCCCCATCCTCCTCCTGCTCCTTCGCCTCTTTATCCTCCTCCTCCTCCTCCTCCTCCTCCTCCCCATACTCCTTTACCTCCTCTTCCTCTCCCTCCTCTCGATCATTCTCCTACTCCTTCTCTTCCTCCTTCTCTTCCTCGATCTCATCCGCTTTCTCTTCCTCCTGTCTTCCTCATTCTCCTCCTCTTCCTCCTCTTCTTTTCTAATCGTCCTGTCTTCCTCATTCTGTTCCTTCCGTTCCTCTTCCTCCTATCCTTTCTTCCCCAATCCTTCTCCTCTTCGTCCTCTCTCCGTCCTCCCCTCCTTCCTTCCTCCTCCTCTCTTCTTCCTCCTCCTCTTCCTTTCTTCCCCTCCTCCTTTCTTCCTCCTTCTCTCTTCTTCCTCCTCCTCTTTGTTTCCTGTTTTCTTCTTCCTCCTCCTCCTCTCCGCCCTCCTCTTCTCTTCCTGCCAGAGTCTTCGTCCGTCGCTGGGCGTCGTCTTTTTTTCTTCCTGAGGAATAAATCTTATTCAATTACGGCAGTTAATTCCGATCAAAACATCCGTCTGGCTTTCCACAACCCAACGAATCTAAACGACACGCAGATCCACCATTGGCTGACAGACTGACCGACTAGCTGACCGACCGACTGACTGGCTGAACAGCTGACTGGACGATAGATTACGTGGCTGGCTGGCTGGATAGTTGACTGATTGGCTATCTGGCTGGCTGGTTGGCTAACTGACTGATTGGCCATCTGGCTGGCTGACTAGCTGACTTATTAGCTATCTGGCTGGCTAGATGACTGACTGGCTGGCTGGCTGGCTGGCTGGATGACTAATTGGCTATCTGGCTGGCTGACTAGCTGACTTATTGTGACTTAAAGTGCGGTTAGCAGTTGGATTAATAAAGGACATACTTACTTACTTACTTACTTACTTACTTACTTACTTACTTACTTACTTACTTACTTACTTACTTACTTACTTACTTACTTACTGATTGGCTATCTGGCTGGCTATGGCTGACTGATCGGCTATCTATCAATTTTACTTTCTTATTTAACTCTGTTTCTCTCTCTTACTGCTGTCGCTAACTGGTTGGTTGGCTGTTTATATCCAGTGTTTATAACGACACCTTGTGGCAGCCACGGCCGTTGACATCAATCTTACCGTACAGTGGCAGAAATCCTACGTTTGAACGCAAGTGACGTATAAATAGCAGAACACAAACCCGTTTAAAAGGTGTCTAATATAGTTGAGAGCACAGCATTTGATATCCAGTTTCCTACGCCCTACGACATCCTGTGGCCAGTGTGATTCTCGTTAACGTTAACGATAACTAAAATGTTCGTTAACGAAAAAAAAAATGATTTCGTTAACGATAACTATAACTGTAACTAAAAAATATCATTAACTATAACTATAACTATAACGAAAATAACACTAACGAAAATTCATCGCTATTTTCGTTAATGAAATAAAAAGTGCAATAGGCCTATCGATAAACATGAGAACGTGAAAATTCGCCACTACAACCCATATTCGCCCCGGATTTTCTGGGGTGAGGTAATTTTCTTTGACATAATTTTGTTAAAGGGTTCTTGAATGTTTGACAGTTTTTGATAAGGGGGACGAGATCAAAAACTGCCTAAAATTTGTTGACATAATTTAATCGATGATCCCATAGGGACCATCCGGATTGCCATTGGGGCCAGTTGAAATATATGTACTAACTAAAATTAACTAAGATAAAAGTCCAGTAACTATAACTATAACTATAACTAAAAAATAATACTAACTATAACTGTAACTATAACTAAAATGAAAAACCATTAACTATAACTGTAACTATAACTAAAATAAAATCTGTAAGGAGAATCACACTGCCTGTGGCAGCCACGGCCGTTGACATCAATCTTACCGTATGGTGGCAGAAATCCTAAGTTTGAACGCAAGTGACGTATAAATAGCAGAACACAAACCCGTTTAAAAGGTGTCTAATATAGTTGAGAGCACAGCATTTGATATCCAGTTTCCTACGCCCTACGACATCTTGTGGCAGCCACGGCCGTTGACATCTATCGTTCCCAACGCTACGACTTTAGGTTAAAGAATTGAACGCAAGTGAGGTATAAATAGTAAAAGTTAAACGCGTTTAAAAGGTGTCTAATATAGTTGAGCAATCGATCAATAACCATGGGCTCATCGCCCATAGGTGTCTGGTGCCTTCCTTACAATGTCTCTCCACTCCATTCTGTCCACTGCCGAGTGGCTCGGTTCCTGGAGACTTGCTTCGCAACAATCTTCAATGTCATCTGTCCATTCTCCGTGAGGTCTTCCTCTATTGTTTGTGTCCCCCATTATTCCAAAAATCAAAGTTGTAATTGTTCTGTCCTCCTTCATTCTGCAGATATGTCCGAACGGAATACTGGTGCTTTGTAGTTCCACTTGGCGGAGTTATAGTTGAGCGCTTTGCAGTTTATATCCAGTTTTTGCAACGACATCTTGTGGCAGCCGCGGCCGTTCATATAAATCTTATCACAGGCTATAGAGCTCCCGTTTTGAAGCTTACGTTTGAACGCAAGTGAGTATGAATAGAAAAGTGCAAACGCGTTTAAAAGGTGCCTAATATAGTTAATTAAGCGCTTGCCAGTGTTCATAACGATATCTTATGGCTTCCACGAACGTTGACATCAATCTGACCCTAGACTAGAGAGGTGTAGAATGCGATTTAAAGACTTAACGCGGATGAGGTATACATACCAGAATGGAAACACGTTTAAAAGTTGTCTAACATAGTTGAGCGCCTTCCATTTGATTACCAGTTTTCACAACGACATCTTGTGGGTGCCACGGCCGTTGACATCAATCTTGCCCTAAGTTAATTAAATTAGTCTTGTGATTGAACGCAAGTGAGGTATAAATAGCGGATTGTGAACGCGTTTAAAAGGTGTCTGACATAGTTGAGCACTTTGGAATACAATAACATACAACATGCATTTGTAACGCGCCTTTATAAACGAGTTTTACTCAAAGTACGGGTTACAATGTAGTAGTTAATCACTAACTGGTTGGTTGGCTGAATAACTGCTTAACTGACTGGTGACTGACCATCCGACCACCGAAGCTATATATAAGCAGCATATGTATATATCAATATTGTATATATATATATATATATATATATATATATATATATATATATATATATATATATATATATATATATATATATATATATATATATATATATATATATGAGTGTGCGTGTATAGCAGGTGTAAATACGGAGATCGAACCTGGAACTATAGATCTGAAGCTGCGTTTAAAATCTCGGCCAGCGATCGACGTATCTGTTTGGAAAGTTTACACTTCGGATCGAGTGACATAATCCCCGATCTTTGATCACGTGCCGCCGACCGGACTCTTGCATGCAACAGGATACGATAAGCTGCGTGCGACGTGCCACGATGAGAAAACTAGTGTAATATAAAACAGATATTATTGTCGACACGCTGATGTTGCTCTGAATACTTTAACTGTGTGGCAATTACACAAACATTCTGTGGCATACAGCCAGATATTCTGATACCATTTAAATTGAGGGTAAAGGTAGAAATAGGAGGGCTGGACTTCCTTGCAAAAGATGTATGGCAGAAAATGTGTTTATAATGCATTTCAGTACGTCATAAAAGCTCGATCATTAATGCAAATGTATGGCAAGAGTCGAATTGAAATCCTGGCAAATGTCAAATCAAAATGTCTGCCAAGAACTATCTCGCCACAAAAGTATCTGCTAACTTCAGAGCTGACGGAAATCGAGTCGGCCACCCTTCGCTTCATTCATCGGTAGATGATAGAGCGCCCGATCTATTGTTGGCCGATTGGATTACCCACAATGGACAGATTCGATTCTTCTGCGTTACGGTTCTACGCGTTTGACGCACATTACAGAGCTATACAAAATGCGGTTTAAAAATAAGTATTCTGATACTTACATACACACTTTTTCTCAGTTGTTAAGTCGCTTATGAGTTCTTCAAATTGGCCGTTAACAGCAGTAGTTGCAAAGTAGCGCTAAAACAATTATACTACAACTCCGAACCAACGACCTTATTCTGCACTACACTGCATTTGATAAACCGTGGACACGCAGTAACAGAGAGACGTCATCAGTATAGCTAAAAATAGATCTCACTGAAGATAAGTATAAATCAACGGTCCTTGTAGCCACTAGATGTCGCTAAATGCTGGATTATGTAAATGTTGTAACTAGACACCTTTTCAACGGTGTAAATCTACGCTATATAAACAACAACTGCTGAACGTAATCGGCTCAAGCCTCAATGGCAGTTGCTAGACCTTGAAATTTCAAAAGTAGAATGAGATAAAAAAAAAATATGTTGCAAACTTGTAATAGAAGCTGTTTTGAAATTTTGAAAACTAGAAATATGATCAGGAATTTTTACATTTAAAATTTGTGCATGCAAATTGCTGCAAAATTTTGCTTAATTTGGATCGAATACCTTCATATAATAAACGTAACACAGATAGGCCTATGATTAGCTGTATTGTTTTATGGCGTAAAACAGTGAATAGTGATGACATTGTAAAGGTTTAGTTTGACACCTTTAAATGTTGTCTCTCAGACGCTATAAGTTTCTGGTTTTCACCGTATTATATATACAAAAAAATTGGCTGTATTATGTATCTCTTACATTACGATTATGCTAAAATAATTTCTGTCGACGTCAGTGGCCTTTTCTGCCATAAGATGTTAAACACTGGGATAAAAAGTAGTCGGCTAAAACAGAGTCTTGGATAAAAGTCTTGGATAAGTGAATATGTAATCCTTAAAGAACAAAATGACACAAGGGACCTAGATCAGCGGTTCTTAAAGTGGTGGTCCGCGGCTTACTCTGCAGAGCTGTGGTCACCGGTCCGTGAAACAGTCCTTAAAAATTCATAATTTTCAACTTATTCGCGCAAATGTGTAATATTTCAAACGTATTTTAATTAAAATCAGTAATCACTGACAATATATAGACACCTTTATAATAACTGCGATCGACGTTACATATTCATCAACCACGTTTAATCATTAATAGTATAAGCCGCGCTGTGTGCTTCATGGCAGTTTGCACATTTTGGAGTGTTTTTATTTAAACAGTTTAAATAAGTATGAGGTCCACTGCACTTGCTGCATTTTATTGGATTTTGGCAGGAAAATGTTGGATGTCCAAATTCTTGGCATCTATCACAGCGATGAGGTCGGGACTCCGGGGAGTGAAGGCCCAGGTTTTAAAGAAATGCCCTCCAATGTTCAGATGTGTGGGGATTTGAACTCCCTGTTTGAAGATGGCCAGCGTAGTCTTACTGTTCAATTGATTCCCTAATTTCTTTAATACTTTTAGATCTAGAACACTTGCAATTTCTTTGAGGTTCTCCTGACTCTCTTGTAAGCCGTAAATAACAGCTATTGGTTCATGAATAGGTTTAGCACTTGATATTTCTTTTCTGTCAGAATTGGGGGTTTCACATTATGTACATACGTGTGTATATATAAACATGTAAATTAAAATATTAATCTATATATTAAAAAAGATGGACTGCTACCAGCTGTCAATCAACGGCATCTCAATAACCTGCCAAACAAGGAAACAAACGATGAGACAATCAAAAGAAAGAAAGAAAAAGAAAGAAAGAAAACAGAAAGAAAGAAACTGATGAATGAAAGCTATACGAACATGAACTGAAATATATAAAAAAAACTGTAAAGACGTCAACGGCCTATGTAGCCATAAGATGTCGTTAAACTTTTGGAATAATAATAATAATAAATCGTAAATATATATAAAAAAAACTGTAAAGACGTCAACGGCCTATGTAGCCATAAGATGTCGTTAAACTTTTGGAATAATAATAATAAATCATTAATAGGATTTCATCTTAATGTTGCTCCAGCGGTCTTTGATGTCATACGACGACGTTAACCCTTGGAATAATAACAAAGCCTAATCAATAGTTTAATACAACTGTATTTGATATCGCTGGTCCTTCCAAATGTCAGAAATCCACACGAACATGCGAAGGAACCACGATGGCACAGAGCAACTTAAGCGAAGGACTTGACTAAGGACCCTACACGGTAACTCCCTCGGGCGAGGCTCGAACCCGCACCCTCCGCGTTTCAGGCCGAGCGCTATGACCATCGGCAAACATGCTCACCATAAATTATTACACGTTACATACGAGTAATAAGAATCCCATGTCACAGTCATAGTTAACTTTACTAAATAATGGTTGTTACAGTTAAAAAATGGTTTCTAAAGTAAGCATGTCATAACTTATTTTCGGACACTGGTTCTTGATTATTGCGTGTAAATTGATTTTTTGTAATGTAAAATGTATGTGATGTATTATTTCAGCTATGTTATGAAGGATCGACAATAAACACCTGTCGAAAACTTTGGAATATCGAAAACTTTGGAATACATGCATACGTGCCAATTGGTTAGACTACCGTTAGAGCGCTCGCCATGTATCGTGAGGAGTACGGGTTCAAGCCTCTTCCCCTGAGATGGTTACTGTGTAAAGACCTTAGTAATTGTAGTCGTAATCTCCTAACTTCTAAAGCGCCACTCAAAAGGTAAAGCGCAGGTTATCAGACTATTCACGATCGCAGATTGAGTTATTTGTATTTTTATTTCACGTTGCAGTCCAAATCTTGTGTCATGTTATGCAATATATCTTTACACACCTTTTAAACTTTGTCAACCCATGATATATAACGCCTGGATACTCTAGACGATTGATGAATGGTTATTTCCAGAGCAGCGAAAGAAAACTGATGACAAAAGTTATATGAAAATGAACTGAAATATAGAAAACATTTAAAGTCGTCAACGGACTTTGTAGCTATTAAGATCTCATTAAACATTCGAATACGCGACATCTCTAGTAGGCCCCCTATCACCAAAAAATTTAACTGTGCTTAATCTCTGATGTAGGAAGGCTGTATTATGCCCTACAAACTGCGAGAATTGTTCTAAATAATATCTGTTGGATTCGTTAAATAACATTATCAAATCGAATACTAATTATTGTTGATAAAGCACTTTAATTACGCAGTAACATACGGTCGACGTCCACGTCCTGGCGGCCAAAAGGTGTCATTAAGCACGAATAAACGTCAAATTAACTGCTCCGATTGGACACCGTTTTAACGTTTTCACTTGATGCAATATATGCTCCAACTCGTCCGTTCAGGTGAGTATCGCGTTGACTTCATGCGATCGCGTTAAACTATAGAATCTAATAATGAACTAAATCTTAAATATTTCCCGCCACTGCATAAGTCCGCGCATGCCACTAGTGCCAGGCAAATGCAGTCTCAAGGCTGGACGAAAGAGGAGGGCAACGCTAATGATCTTTCCTTAAACAGAGACTAATACTATCTTTATTTAACTCCTCAAGTGCCGTTTTCGAGTGGTGCCAGTCCCAAGCCTGGAGACAGGAGGATAGCAATGCTTATAATTATCTTTGCAATGACACAGTGTCGCTAAATATCAACTAACCAACCAATCATTAAATGGAGGCCATGCTTGAATCCTGCAGTATGTAAAAGGTTGACGTCAACACACATGGCAGCCACAAGATGTCGTTAATAGAAACTATGAGCAAGTCATAAGGAAGTCAATTCTAACAGTAAAATCTAGAAAAACTTATGTTTAAGGTCAAAATCAACTGATTGGCAGCCATAAGGCGCATGAGCGTCCGCATGAATGTCTCTGGGGGGATTTTTCTAGGGGGTAAACTTTTTCTAGGGGCAAAATGACGCTTTTGCATAGCTATTCATGAACATAGAAAACGAGACAATTTTCAAAATGCAGTGGAGCCAATGCCCCAGGCCCGCATCAAGGGGGGGGGGTGCTAAGGGTGCTGCTGCAGCACCCGGGCCCGCAGTTTTGAGGGGCCAGCATTTTCGAAAGAACATTATTTTTTATTGTACTTGTAATTGGGCCCCGCGCTGATGGCTATATATATAGGTAATCACAGCACCCGGGTCCGCACTAACCTTAATGCGACCCTGCAATGCCTCCTCTCCCCGTGCGGACGCCCATGATAAGGTGTCGGGCAACATCAATGTAAGGCTATTCAGATGTTTAATCTTGACTGCAACGGTAAACGAATTCTGAAATCTTGAACGGTAACACAGTTAACTTTGACGTCACTGTGACGTCATTTCTGAACAAACTATCGACGGCAAAAAGGGCATTTAGCGAAAAGGACAAAACAGAAGGACATTTTGAGTAAAATTATACAATACAATACAACTTATATTTATAATGCGCCTTAATAAAACAGAGTCTTACTCAAAGTCGCGTTACAGTGCGTTGACTTTGATTGGGAAAATGTGTTTTACAGGTGAGCAGTGTTTATAACGATATCTTGTGGCAGCCACGGCCGTTCACATCAATCTTACTCTCGGCTACACGTTGTGTAAAGGACATTCTAAGATTGAACGCAAGTGAGATATAAATAGCGTAACGCAAACGCTTTTAAAAGGTGGCTAATATAGGTGTGCGCTTGGTGTCTAATTTCCAGTTTTTACAACGACATCTTAATAATAATAATAATTTTCGTTTAATATCTTCAAACTGACAATAACGCAGTATGTTTACAACTCAGTATGAACGGATGATCACAAGTTATTACAGGAGTCGAATTTAACTGTACACGGCAGCCGTGCAAGGCGCCCATCACGTCCTACATCTCATTTTAACAACGCGCCATCTCGCGAATGAAAGGCTGAGTGGACCTAAATTTGTCGCTGCCGCAGCCGTTCACATCAATTATACCTCAGTCTAGCGGACTCTAGCCAATGTTACCTGACGATTGAGCGCAAATGAACTATAAATAACAGAAAATAACCGCTTTTAAAAGGTGTCGAATATTGTTGAGCGCTTTCCAGTTAACATCCAGTGTGTTTAACGACATCTTGTGGCAGCCACGGCCGTTCACATCAAGCGTATCGCACGCAACAACCTCAGATAAAAGAAGTTTGCGACTGTATGGAAGTGAGTTATAAATAGCAGAACACAATAGCCTTTAAAAGGTGTCTAATATAGTTGAACAATCAATCAATCAATCAATCAATAACCATGGGCTAATCGCAGGGCATATTTCAAAAGTATAAGTAGTGGGACAAATGTCCCAGTAGTGGGACAAATGTCCCAGTAGTGTTAGGATTTGTCCCAGTAGTTAAGCTGATTTGTCCCAGGCAATGTATGGTTAAAGTATAAGTAGTGGGACAAAATGTAGGAAGAGTTTGAAGATTTGCCCTAGTAGTAAATTGCGAAAGAGGTCATGAAATTTTTTGGGAGAGGAATTCCTAAGAAAAAGTCATCAACTGTTTTCGGGAGGTGACTTTTTTGGGAGATGACTTCCTAAAAAAAAGGTCATCAACTTTTTCTGGAGGTGAATTGTAAAGAAATGTCATGAACTGTTTTCGGGAGGTGACTTTTTCAGGAGGTGACTTCCTAAAAAATAGGTCATCAACTTTTTCGGGAGATGAATTCCCATAAAAAAAGTCATCAAAGTTTTTCAGAGACGAGTTCCAAAATTTTGTCCCAGTAGTCTAAATTCCTTAAAATATGCACTGGCTCATCGCCCATAGGTGTCTGGTGCCTTCCTTACAATGTCCCTCCACTCCATTCAGTCCACTGCCGAGTGGCTCAGTTCCTGGAGACGCTCCGCACCATTCTCCGATTCTGTCCATGCCCTCTGAGGTCTTCCTCTATTGTTTGTGCCTCCCATTATTCCAAAACTCAAAGTTTTAATTTTTCTGTCCTCCTTCATTCTGCAGATATGTCCGAACAGAATACTAGATGATAGAGCGCCCGATCTATTAATGGCCGATTGGATAACCCACAATGGACAAATTCGATTCTTTTGTGTTACGGTTCTACGCGTTTGACGCACGTTGCAGAGCTATTCAAAATGCGTTATATAAATAAGTATTCTGATACTTACATACACACTTTTTCTCAGTTGTTAAGTCGCTTATGAGTTCTTCAAATTGGCCGTTAACAGCAGTAGTTGTAAAGTAGCGTTAAACAATTGCAATACAAATCAGACCCAACAACATCTTTCTGCACTACACTGCATTTGTTGGGCCGTGGTCGCGCAGTAATAGAGTGACGTCATTAGCATAGCTAAAAATAGAATGAATTCACTGCAGTTGGTGGCAATACAGTCTTGAGACAACATTGGCGTGGAAGCAGGCGCACCGTCCTGCTGGAAAATGAAACCAGACGGTAAAACAGACTTGCAGTCTTCAATGAGTCTGGGCAACAGAGTTTCAACATAAAGTTTAGCGCTTACTTTAGCTCTGTCTGGTATGAAGTGCAGTCTTCCCTTACCGCCGTAAAACACGCCAGCAGAAACCATGATGTGCAATGAAAGGTGATGTAATTTGACATTGAAACGTACATATATATCCCTGAAGATGGGTTGACATCAACGGTCCGTATAGCCGCTAGATGTCGCTAAGTGCTGGATAATGTAAATGTTCTAACTAGACACCTTTACAACAGTGCTTATCGACGCTATATATATTAGACTTCTGAAAGCGCTGGATCTTTGATCCTATAGCCGATATTGTATGATTGTTTTGACTGATAACTTCCTGACAATTCAAAATTTGAATGAGAATAAAATATATCTGACCACGGCCGAGAGAAGAGACCACTTGTCGCAAATGGACTTATGAGCAGTTTCCACATCCTTACACCAAATGAGAAAAAAATTTCAGAGCGTTTGGACCATAATTTATGCACTTTTTTCACAAAAATATAAAATATCATTTGGCGGGAAATCGCATAAAAAAATTTAATATGTCTGTACCAAATGCATTAATGCCTAAATTTAGCCTTAACGCATCAAGTAGCATAAGATTGGTTGTAGTACAGTGAATCCGAGCCACATATTGATTAATTAGACGCAAAATCAATATTCATGGTTTAGCGTAAAAACGCGTTTTCCGGCTAATCTAGAAAGCGACAAGTGGTCCCTTCTCTCGGCCGAGGTCACATATTGTAAACTTGTAATCGAAGCTGTTTTAAAATTTTAATAACTAGAAATATCAACAGAAGTTTTTACATTGAAAAATGTTTTGTGTATGCAAATTGCTGCAGAGTTTTGCTCAATTTGCATCGAGTACATTCTTATCATAATAAACGTATCATAGATATTATTAACTGTATTGTTTTATGACGTAAAATAATGAATAATAATGACATTGCAAAGGTCTATTCTGATACCTTTAAATGGTGTCTTTCACACGCTATAAATTTATGGTTTTCATTGTATTGTATTGTATTGTATTGTATTGTATACATAAAAAAATTGGCTCTATTATGCCTAAATAATTTCTTGCATGAAAGTCTTGGATAAGCCAACTGAAATGCAAAACTTTAAGAACAACACGACGCAAGGGACCCAGATGAACAAATGTATTTAGAATGAGAGTTCCAAAATTTAGGTCCATCAGCGAAAAGCTCGCAAAGAACAATTTTAGTTTTTTATGACGCTAGTTAAAAGACAATCAGATGACCTGGTTGGATAACGAAAGACCTGGGGAATAAGACCTGACTTTAAGTATACTGCAATTGGCCAGAGTCTCATATTTTAACAATTATAAGCCTCAATTTAAAAGACATTTTCACTGAAAAGGACTCCAATTCAAATAGTACATTCTGGAAAAGGTGAAGTAAAAAAAGTCGGAGTCAACGGCCGTGAGGTGTCGTTAAACTCAATTATTGTCAAATGCAACGCCCTGCTTGGACACCTTTAAAAATGTTTAAGCTGATGCTATATATTTGCCAAATAATTAGCGTCGTGTTTATTTTGTGTATCTAGAGGCAAATGTAAATATAAATCTTCAAAATTTCTCAGCGCGACACAAAAACTGCGTCAGGGAGACCAGGTTAAACACCGGTGCTAACCGTGCTATCTGAAATCAAGTCCGCAATAGCCAGTTTGTTTTGTCCGTTCCGGTGCCAGGTCAGAGTCCGGGGAGGTCAAGCTGAGGAGACAGCATGGTGCTACGGTAGTAATCGGCGATAATGGTGGTCGTGGGGTGGCGCAGGAGTAGAATCACGATCGGATAGCTTGAAGAGTTCGGTTTTCAATCGTGAGTGGAAAGCAGCGGAAATAGTTCGTACATTTGAATTGGAAAATCCCTATGTTAGAAGTGTTCTGGTAAGCACTGTTCTCATGTAAGTTAACATAATTATATTGCCACTTTAAAAACCAAAATATAAAATGTGTTAGCTACTTGTATAGGTAGAAATAGCATTGGAAACTACATTAGTTAGGTTTACTTGTTTAGTGTTGCGTGCATTTTTTGAGCAATTCTTAATGTATGATGTTGCTAACCTAAACATTAAAAGAAATCGCTATTAACAATTAGTTCCGGCAACTAGACATTTCATTATAAGCCTAAAGATAATGTGAGTTCGATGTCTACTGCAGCCACAAGTTGCAGTTTATTAAGCATTAAATAATGTTTGTATTTAGACACCTTTTAATGATTGTATTCGACGTTACATATTCATCAACCGCGTTTAATCACTACTAGAATTTTCCTTAGTGGTCTTTGAAGTCATACGACAACGTTAAACATTGGAATGATAAATAGGCCTAATCAATAGTATAATAAAACTGTATTTGATATCGCTCTCCTTCGAAATTTCGGAAATGCACACGAACATAGTGGCCATCCATATATTACGTACGCAATGGGGTGGGAGGGGCGATCGGATTTAGGCAATTTTGCTCTCTCCCTCTCCCCCTCGCATATGGCGAGGGGGAGAGGTCTCGACAAAATGTGTACGTACGCAAAAGAAATTTCTAATTATTAAAATTAGAACTAAAAAACCAAATCACTGACTATATTCCTGCTTTAACAAGTTTATCTAGTATTAAAACTTTTTTAACTGTAAGTGTTAGTATTTTACTCATACATAAAAGTTAACAAATTTTAGCTAGCATGTATGATGTTTAACACAAATCTCGATGACTGTAGCTAATTAACTTTTGTAAGGGGATGTAGAGAAGCTTAGTTGTATGTCCTCATGGGGAGGGGTCCACAAAATGTATGAGGTGCAACAGAGGGGAGGGTATGAAAATATGATTTATTAGGGTACGTAATATATGGATGGCCCATACGACGGAACCTCGATGGCACAGAGCAATTTAAGTGAAGGTCTTGCTCAAGGTCCCTTACACAAAAACTCCCTCAGGCGAGGTTCGAATCCGTGCTCTCCGCGTTATAGACCGAGCGCTGTAACCAATTGGCCAACATGCCTCACCATAAATAATTATACGTTACACAATAAGAATCCCATGTCACAGTCATAGTTAACTTTACTAAATAATGGTTACTATAAGATAAATAATGGTTTCTAAAGTAAGCATGTCACAACTTATTTTCGAACGCTGGTCCTTGATTATTGCATATAAATTGGTTTGTTTGTAACGTAAAATTCATATGATTCATAATTTGAGCTATGTTAGAAAAGATCGACAATAACCACCTGTCATATATTGCCGTCTCAACAACCTGCCAGACTCGGAATCAACGACGAGAGAAGCGAAAGAAAACTCATGACGAAAGTTATATGAAAATTAACTGAAATACATGAAAAACTTTGGAATACACACTTACGTGCCAATCGGTTAGAGCGCTCGCCATTTATCTCAGAGTACGGGTTCGAGACTCCTCCTCTGAGACGGTTACTGTGTAGGGACCTTCGTAATTGTAGTCGTAATTTCCAAACTTGTAAAGTGCCAGTCAAAGGAAAAGCAAAGGGAACCAGCCTATTCAAGATCGCCGATTGGGCTATTCGCATTTTTATTTCACGTTTGCAGTTAAAAATCTTACGTTGTGTTTTGCAATATATCTTTAGACACCTTTTAGACGCTGTCACCGGATGATATAGAAGTAATGGATACCGTACTCTAGCTGGTTTATTAAGTATTGGCTGAATTTCAGATTAGCGAAAGAAAACTGACGACGAAAGATATATAAAAATATTTAAAGACATCAACGGTCTTTGTAGCTATAAGATGTCGCTAAACATTGGAATTACATATATACACTTGTATCCAGAGCGTCTGATTTAAGGCGAGAGATCGATCGCTCTCCTTGGTCGCTCGCCTAGCAAAGGTACCGGCGAGCGATTTACCGCTCGCCTAGCCGAAGGCTTCTCACCGTCGGTGACAGTCGGTCGTCGCTCGCTGAGTGAGTTAGACTCCAAGACGATAGACGAACCTGGAGCCAGACCATTATTTTATTTACCTAATTGAGATTACTTTAATTTACTTATTTGCGGCAGTGGTGAATCAGTGACATGACCTGTTCTAATTACTGCTGACTGATCACTCCAATTTCGTGCAATATGATTGGTCTTAACAACACGGCCGACACCTCACACCGCGTGACATCATCCATAACATCACCAATTTCGGAAATTGTTTTAAACAAGAATGGCGGGGAAGATGAGCAAGTCGAATAGTAATGTACAGTTGAGCATGTATCTGTCATGGAAATTAAGCGCCTCGTTCGATGTCGATGTAGTCGAAATAGAAAACCGTCGGACTGTGAACACAATTTACTGCAAGTCTTGCAGATAGCACGCCGACAAAATTCGATTGGACTGCCGGCTGAAAGGTCAAGCTAAAAATGAGTGTTCAACGTATGCCGAAAGCTCAACCAACGTTGTGAAATCAGCCGTCACACGTCATCTTACGTCAATGGTAGGTCTCTAGTGAATGTTCATTCATTCATTCATTCTGTGAATTTATATAGAGCCTCTTCAAGAGACCTACTCAGGTGACGGAACTGAAATGAGATAGGCCTACTAGATGAGTACTATATTCAGCGATACGACAAATTGCGATTACAATACACAAAATACGCTGTAGGGCCTACTCAAGAGCTTCCGAGGTCGACCGCGTATCGCTCGCCTACTCGATCCAGCGCAATCGATTTTCAACCCGCCTACTATTTTCAAATCAGACGCACTGCTTGTATCGCACAAATGCAACTGCTCGTTGTCTCTAATGTAGAAAGGTTGTATTATACCATGTTAATCGTGAGAATTGTTCTTAATAATTTATCTCAACGTCAACGGCATGTGTTACGAAAAGATGTCGTGGTCTCGTGGATCCCCATCCAATCACTAATGTCTGTGTTTCATGGCACCAATTATCTTTGTTATGGCGGTGTCGATAAATAACATTAAATCGAATACTAATTAATGTTGACATAGCACTTCAATTACGGAGTAAAGATAAGGTCGACGTCAACGACCCTGGCAACCACAAGTGTCGTTAAGCACCCCTTAAACGACGAACAAACGTCAAATTTAACGCTCTGAATGGACACCTTAATAACGTCGGAGGTTAAGTTTTCACCCGATGCAATATATATTAAGAAAACTCGTTAATCAAGTAGATGACAGGTGTAAGATGATGATGATGCAAGGTCAACGTCAACGACCCTGGCAGCCGCAAGGTGTCGTTAAGCACTAATAAACGTCAAATTAAACTTGAAGATTGGACACCGTTATAAAGTTTTTCTCAGTGCTATATATGCATTAAAATTAAACTAAGTGTTGCGTTGGCTACAAGTCAAAAGATGTCGTTATACACCGGAATCTAATGAATAACTAATCGTTAAATAATTTACGGCACTGCACACGTTCGTGCATGCCACTAATGCCAGGCAATGCCAGTCCCAAGCCTGGAACGAAAAGGAGGGCAACGCTAATGATCTTTGTTGTCATACTGTCGCTAAACAAAGACTGTTACTATCCTTAATTAACTCCGCACTGCCGTTTTCAGGTGGTGCCAGTCCCAAGTCTGTAGACAGGAGGATAGCGACGCTAATAATTTTGCGCTGACACAGTGTCGTTAAACATCAACTACCCAACCAATCCTTAAATGGAGGCCATGCTTCAATTATGCAGTATGTAAAAGGTCGACCACAACGGACCTGGGAGCCACAAGGTGTCGTTAGAAACTGTGAGCAAGTCATGAGGAAGTAAATTGTAATAATAAAATTTAGAAAAGGTTATGCAAGGTTGAAATCAACGGTTTGGCAACAAAAAGATTTCGTTAAACACTGAAAACGCGAAATTTACAGCACGCCTCTTCGACACCTTC
Organism: Allolobophora icterica; assembly: GCA_963556255.1. Lineage (NCBI taxonomy): Eukaryota > Metazoa > Annelida > Clitellata > Crassiclitellata > Lumbricidae > Allolobophora > Allolobophora icterica. The sequence goes on from OY744611.1 coordinate 49,756,107, forward strand.
AATAAGTTTTAATCCGATGCCATATAAACGACAAACCATTGCATTTTTACAAATGAACTTCCAACGTATTTCAACGAACCTGGCAGCCATAAGATGTGAAATAATGGAAATTTATTAATCATTGTTTTATACTTTCAATTAGACTTTAAAACGTTATGTTCTGATGATTCGTTGGAGTATATAAATAGTGCATATTTTGTCGATATAATGAATATATCGTCTGTTAAAGGCAATTGTGTCATATCTTATTGTGGGAAAGCGTGTTTCCAACATGTGCAGATGAAACATATGATTGAAAATCACACTTAAAATGTACAATGGTGGAGTAAAGCGCTTGTTTGGAGACGAGGGCGAATGTATGTGAGAAGGCTGGGAACAATTAGGGGGCGTGACATCTGGAAATAACCAATCATTGTAAAAGTAGACGCCGATGTATGTGGACTATGTACACTGGAATCTAATAACTAACTAATTCTTAAAAAATTTACGCCACTGCACACGTTCGTGCATGCCACTAATGCCAGGCAATGCCAGTCCCAAGCCTGGACGAAAGAAGAGGGCAACGCTAATGATCTTTGTTATCACACTGTCGTTAAACAGAGACTATTACTATTTCTACTTAACTCCTCCAGTGCCTTTTTCGGGTGGTACCAGTCTCAAACCTGGAGACAAAAGGATAGCGACGCTAATAATATATTTGTTATGACACAGCGTCGTTAAACAACAACGAACTAACCAATCCTTAAATGGAAGCCATATTTGAATCCTTCTATATGTAAAAGGTCAACTCTAACGGACCAAGCCTATAGCAGCCACAAGATGTCGTTAATAGAAACTATGAACAAGTCGCCAGGAAGTCTGTGCTAATCAGAAAATCTAGGAAAGGTTACGTAAGGTCGAAATCAACGGTTTGGCAACCACAAGATGTCGCTAACACACTGAGAACGCGAGATATACAACGCGCCCATTCGACACCTTTAAAACGTGACAACCGATGTTATATATGAGAGAAACAATTATATTTTTACTAATTTATTATGTACTGGCGTCTGTTCGAAGGGCTGGGAATAATTAAGGGGCGTGACATCGTGTAAAAACAACTGATCGTTGTAGAAGTAGACGCTGATGTATAGGCACATAAGGAGAAATATGCCACGTTCTGTTCATGTACCGCCCTTACTTGGATTTATATGGATGTCTCCAGTTAAGTCGAACCAATTCTTGTTAAATAATGTTAATTGTAATGAGCAGTTTCTACTGCGCCGGTGTCTAATGCATAAGGCATCAACCGATGGCACACCAAAACCAAGCTACAAACAGGCCAGTAGGCATATCCAGGAGATCAGTCTGTAAGACAGAGAGGCAGCCTATGGCGCATACGCAGTTTGAAAGAGGTAAGTTTTAAGTTGAGAACGAAATGACACAAGCGACTGAACAGAACCTACAGACACAGGGAGAGAGCTCTAAAAGTAGGTCCGGCAACTGAAAAACTCCCTTGTGTATAATATACCGACGACTCATACTTGCCAGTTGGCTCCTCGCACCTGCATACCGACCAAGAAGAATTTGAACATACAGTCTGGGCGACAATAACCTCCGCCTCAATGCTTCAAAAACTAGGGAGATTGTCTTCTCAGTGCTCGAAATGGGAAATTTTACGAAACGGAACGCTAGTCAAAGATATGGGAGCATTCACGTTAATTTCGTAGTATTTTCCACAATAATTCACTTGACGAACCGGAACGGAAACGCTAATTCATTTGACGAACCGGAACGGCGTTCCGGTGCGTTCCGGTCCATTTCGAGCACTGTGTCTTCTTCAAAAAGGGAAACAGGAGGTAAGGAACAATCTAACAGGCCACACCATGTGCCGAACGGGTCGACACAATCAAGATTCTAGGCGTAACTCTCCGTTCGAACCTAGGGATTGGAACACATCTAGACAAGATACTCGCAACCAGCTCTTCTTCCTTATATGGTTTAAGAGTTCTTCGCTCTCACGGTCTCTCAACAGCGGCCCACTATGACTTCTCCAAGGCGACTGCTATTGCTCAGATCTTTTACGCCTCTCCTGCATGGTGGGGTTTCACCTCCAAGGGCAGGGACAGGATCGAAAGCCTGATCAACCGCATGATACGGCTGGGTTTCCTGCCCGTGGCTGCGGCCATTGCGGCACGGATGGCTGAGGCATCCGATGACAGTCTTTTAAAGCAGTGTTGTATGCAAGACCTTAAACTTCGAGACCGAGACGAGACCGAGACAGTCGAGTTCCAAGACCGAGACGAGACCAAGACAATGAGGTGCCGAGACCGAGACGATACCAAGACAATGAGGTGCCGAGACCAAGACCGAGACCAAGACACGAGGTCCAAGACAGTACAAGACATTTTTGGCAATTACTACAGTATGGTAAATGCACTATGAGACAAGGCTGGTAGCTAGCAACGCTCTATTGGAGCGAAGTCAGTGGTGGCCATATTGTTTATTATACACAGGCACTCAGTCGTCGCATTTACCGCGATAAATTTCATGCATCAGTTTCCCCGCTATTCTTAAATACTATTACAAGCATAAACTCGATGTTGTTCCCATCGTTTCCTTTATGGTGACTTTACGCCAGCGATAAACGGTACGCCATTTCTTTTCTTTGTCCATGACCACTTTGCGTACTTGACTACTTCAGGTTCTGTATGAGACATTTTCTTGCACTTTCTTTCTCACTCGAAAGGAATTACAAAAATCCTCTCTCCAATAGCCGATTTCACGTGGTCTCACACGTTCACCAGAGTTTATAGAAAGACCGTTTTTCAGAACTTCCGGTTTGATTGGCACTTTCGACTTCCGAGTTATCTGTTCATATCTACCAAGGACATTTTTATAGCGCTAGAAATAAAGACATTTGTCGCTAGACTTATAGAGACCGCTTGTTCGAGACAGAACAAGACTTTAGCTTCGAGACAGTTTCTAAATATTCGAGAAATTGCTTCGAGACCGAGACCGAGACGAGACAATGGGTTCCCGAGACTAAGACGAGACTGAGACATTAAAAAACCTATCTCGAGACGTCTCGAGACCGAGACTGAGTCTCGAGACCATACAACTCTGTTTTAAAGTCTATCTCTAAGGATCCCAACCATGTCCTTCGGGGTCTGACTTCCCATCCTCGGAGCACTGGTGGTTATAATCTTCGTACCCGATCACATAGCTTCTCCCTGCAGCTCAAAGATGACCGCATTTACATAAATCACACCCATTTTAAGAATGCTTACTGACAGCGCACTGTACAAATCCCCGCACTATTGGCCCCAGAATTGTCCTCCCTAGTCTAGCGTGTCTCAGTTGCGTCTGTGTCAGCTTAATGTATGAAAAAACAAATTTGATTGATTGATTAGGTCATACATTTGAATTTTCAAACTCTGTGAGAAGTGTTTAAGCAGGCATTTTTTTCAGGTGAATATCACCAGTAAATGAAATAGAGATTCATATTATGTTAGCTACTTTATGGTGTAATAGAACAGAGTTTCCCAAACTGTGGGTCGCGACCCAAAAGTGGGTCGCGACCCAAAAGTGGGTCGTGAAGCTCTGGCAAGTGGGTCGCCAAATTTTATCGAGAAACATTTATGTTTTTGCAGCCACAAAATTTGGCTATGATTGGGCTATAACTTGCTGGATTGCAACAAATTGTAAACTGTTTTTACCTAAGTTTCCTTTTAATGCTTTAAATTTCTAAGCGCTGTACGTAAATCCGCATACTATTTCGATACCAATTTACGAAGCAAATATTAGTACACAATGCTTAATTTTACTCAGTGGGTACCGAGACTGCTAGGATATTCACAAATGGGTCTCGACCCAGAGAAGTTAGGGAACCGCTGTAATAGAAGAATAGCAACGATATTAGTTACTTGTATATATTCAATGATTCCAAGGTGCATTCTGTTTGCGCATTTGCTAATGTACGATGTATGATGTGCCGATGTTTCCGTGAGGTGGCGCTACAATGAAGATCAATAATTATTTTCACTGTATGACGTCAATCATTTTATGACGGAGTCGTAAAATAAGCGCAACAAATAAACAATCTGGAAAAAATAAAATCTATTAAACAAACGAGTGAAAAAATAGAAACGAATATTAATCATTGTCGATCAGCACTCTAAAGTCGCTAAGCATTGGAATACATTCATACAATCACTAGTATTGGCGAAAGTGTAACTGCGCTTACTCTCTAATGTAGAAAGGCTGCATTACGCCATAGGAACGGAGAGAACTGTTGACAAGAATTACACACCTCTTTTAAGCGAGATAATCGACCTATAAGTTAATGCAGACGCGATTTGCGGTATGTCAGTTACCATTTGTTTGTGTATTATGCTATAGGAACGGAGAGAATAATAATGTGATTTGGTCTGGCAAAACGAGACTGCTGTCAAAAAATTAGTTTTGTATATCTTGGGCTTAAACTGATAAATAAAAATTTCTGTTTAAAATTTTGAAAAAAATATTATTCTATCTTCATTGGTTCCAGAGATATGAATTTTAGAATGTTTTGTTGGTCGTAAGTACAATTTCGAGAAAAACGCATGCAAAGTTAATTATTTTAATACAAACTAAACATAAATCGCACAGTTTCAGTGTTTTTAACCTTTAACTTTTGGAAATCACTATGGGAACCTGCCAAATGAGGCTATTTTTTTAACAAGCTGAATGCATAAACTTTCAAATGACATGTTACACATGGTATTCGTAACAGAATGAAGCCCATAACATACTCTTAAAACTGGTCCCAAAAATTGTTTTAAATTCCCGGATAATTTTTATCAATCTTGTTAAATTTGTCGTGAAATAGGCAAAATATTATCAAATCAATATTTTTCGTATAATATAAGATTTTTTTATTGACATATAGAAAAAGCTGATAATTGAAAAATTTACACCTGATTGGTGTTTTGACTAATTTCTCTTGTTTTGCCATTGCCGACTTCCGCCTCCTTTGCCAGAGCAAGTCATAATTTTAGTCGGCGTCAACGGCCTTTGTTGCCATAAGGTGTCCTTAAACTTCGGATCCATCTATCCAGCCATGAGCAAACACCTTTTTACGCTTCACCTTATCTTATATAAAATTAAGCTTCAGTAGCGTTTTAATTATTTAGTCAAATTTGCAGTTGCGAAATAATCTTAGACTAGATTGAGCCAAAACAATTTCTGTTGACGTCAACAGCATCCAATCATAATTTCCTCAATGCATGACACCAATCGCCGGTGTTATGACGGAGTCGTTCAACAATGTTATCAAATCGAATATTGATTACTGTTGATAGAGCAATTTAATTACGCAGTAAAGATAAGGTCGACGTCAACGGTTTTGGCTGCCACAATCTGTCGTTAAGCACGAATAGCGTCAAATTAAAACGCTCTCTGATTGAACACCGTTATAACGTTTTCACCTGATGCAATATATAAGCAAACTCGTTAAGGCAAGTAGATACTGGGATAAGGGGCAAGGTCAAAGTCAACGTCAACGGCCCTGGCGGCCACAAGGTGTCGTTAAACACTGGAATCTAATAACTAACTAATCCTTAACCCCTTCCCTGGGGATGCCGTATGTATACGTCCAAAAACAGGCTTAAGGCATATAAATTCCCCAGGGAAGGGGTTAAATAACTTGCGCCACTACCCATTTCCGTAAATCCCACTAGTGCCAGGCAACGCCATTCCCAAGCCTGGACGAAAGAGGAGGGCAGCGCTAATGATCTTTGTTATCACACTGTCGTTAAACAGAGACTATTACTATCTTTAAATAACTCCGCCTCTGCAGTTTTCGGGTGGTGCCAGTCCTAAGCCTGGAGACAGAGGGATTGCGACGCTAATAATATCTTTGTTATGACACAGTGTCGTTAAGCATCAACTACCCAACCAATCCTTAAATGGAGTCCGTGTTTCATCCTGCAGTATTTAAAAGGTCGACGTCAACGGACCTGGCAGCGACAAGATGTCGTTTCAAACTGTGAGCAAGTCATAAAGAATCCAATTACAACAGTGAAATCTAGAAAGGTTATGTAAGGTCTAGATCAACAGCTTGTCCGTTGGCCACAAGACGTTGTTAAACATTGAAAGGCTAGATATACAACGCTCCCCTTCGACACCTTTAAAAAGTCGTAATTTGATGCCATATATCCGATAAACAACTGCGTCTTAACTAACTTTTAGGAATCGTTCTAACACTGCAGTTGAATACAAGGAAGGTTGCTCGTCATTAAAGAACTAAATGGAAGAAAATATACGAAGTTAAGGCCTGGTGCTGTTGACTGAATGACTTCTAGTAAGGGAGCCTTGCTTCTAAAAAGGATGGGAACCACCAATGCACCGCATAAGTTTCAGGTGCATGCAGTATTGCGCAAGTTGCAGTGCTCACCAACATTTGACTTCGGAACAAACTGCATTCGTGAATTTTGTAATTTTGTAGTAATACCACCTTGTTGGGTGGCGTTATGTGAGGAGATCTAATACATATATAAAGCCAGCTCCATCCAAAGCATGCGATATGACATCCAGTCTGTTCAAGGACACGAGAGAACCGCACCGTGTAGAGTCTGGTTGTAGCTACACGGAAGGCGTTCCTACTACAACCAATGTTGATGTCTTTCCATCTACGACTCGTAAAACAGCACGCGATAACCTACTTTTAAGCCACCACAGATGTTACGTAATAATCTTCTGGGTATTGGCCTGATTACGGCTAGGTTTGGTGTGCCATAGGTTGACGCCATGTGCACTAGACATCGGCACAATAGAAGTTACAAATTACAATTACAACTACTTTAGATTAACTTGTAGGATACTTCCGTTGTTACAAGAAATTATCTCTGGCCAATGAATACTGCGTTATGCACCTCGCAGACAATACCAGAACAAATTATAGAGCGCATTTTTGAACCTCACAAAAGTGCATCAACGATAATGCGTTGCAAGAGTCAACTTAAAATGTCAAATCAAAATGTCTGCCAAGGACGTTCTCGCCACAAAAGTATTTGCTAACTTCAGAGCTGACGGAAATCGAGTCGGCCACCCTTCCCTTCATTCATCGGTCGATGATAGAGCGCCCGATCTATTGATGGCCGATTGGATTACCCACAATCGACAAATTCGATTCTTCTGCGTTACGGTTCTATGCGTTTGACGCACATTACAGAGCTACACAAAATGCGGTATATAAATAAATATTCTGGTACTGTCGTAGATACTTTTACTCAGTTGTTAAGTTGCTGATAAGTTCCTCAAATTGGCCGTTAACAGAAGTACTAAAGATGTTGCGCTAAAGCAGTTGCAAGACAACTCAACCCGATAAAGACAACAAGAACTATGTTCCTGGAATAGGCCTAACTATATAAAAATATATAATCAAATAAATAATGACATAATCAATGGTCACATGTAAAACATTCACTTCCATTCTTTGGGGCCCGATAGCGCATTGGATAACATCTGGCGTAGAGTGCGAGAGGTACAGAGATCGAGTCCCATAGGCGGACATGCTTTGTAGGCTGCAAATTGCGCCGTGTATTGTAGGCTGTCTGTTCTGTTAGTAGTTAAGATTTATCGCATAACATATACTGGTTTGTAATCATACTGCGTTGTTGTCAGTTTGAAGATATTAAACGAAGATTATTATTATTATTACTAGTGTATTTGCAGGGACGTATCTAGCGTTGGGCTTGGGGGGCTTAAGCCCCCCCCAAACGAAGTTGAAGCCCCCCAAACAAGTCAAGCCTTTGTATGCTTACGGCTAAAATTCGTATGAACACTGTATAAATGTTGCCATGTTCAAGGCTTAAGCCCCCCCAAACGAAAATTCTAGTTACGTGCCTGGTATTTGCCCGTCATAATTATGACGGCAGTGTATATCGTTCTTAGCCCGAGTATTTGCCCGTCATATTATGACGTCATATTATAGGCCTATATGTATCGTTGGTTATAGCCATCTTCAAGACCGCCGTCGTCAAGACAACGGTTTATGTTTCACAATAGAACAGAAGCCGTTTCTGACGTAGCGTCCTCCGACGGACAAATTTGCATATAAGGAAACTATATGTATAGATTCTATCTTGTTACACGCAGTGGTTTGCCTGCACGATTGGTTGAATAAACGAGCGTACATAAAATTATACACAATATTTTGTCAGGCCGACGTCACGCAATACAAAGACTGACGTTATTAGTGTTGATAAAAATAGATATCACTGAAGGTTTGACGTCAACAGTTCTTGTAGCCACTAGATGTTGCTAAATGTTGATAATATGCAAACTATTCTACCTAGACACCTTTGCAACGGTACTCATCGATGCTATATAAACAAAAACTGCCGAAAATATGATATATCTGATTCTTGACCTAACTTCATTTTGTAAGAAACCAACAGACATTGAAAAATGTTGATAATAATATTATAGTTCACGCCTTTAAATAATAACTAAATACTCTGATTGTCACGTTGATAATAATATTGAACCTGTTTAACCATTTCTGTACAGCTCCCTGCCTTGGTCCGGCGGTGCTTTGAGGATTGGGCCCCAGCATACCTGCGGGAGCTCTGTTGTCCCGCTTCATGTTCGCATCGTCGTTGCTCTCTCCGCTCAGCTGCGTATGCTGAACTTATTGTTCCCCGCGCGAGGACAGCCATTATACGGCAGCGTCGAGCCTTCTCGATAGGTGTTCCTATGAACTGAAATGGGCTCCCAAACACGCTCCGCCAAATACCGACTTCTCGTTTCAGCTTGTTTCTTGCTGTCCTCGAAACTATATTGGTCGACCATGGTTTGGTTGGTAGTGCTCCTGAGCAAGGAGTCTAGAAGGGGCGCTATATATTGTATTGCATTTAAACATTTATAGAGCGCCTCTCACAGTGTTCGCTAATCAGAGTGCGAAAGACCCAGCGAATAGAAAGTGCTTTAATAATAATATTAATAATAACAATAATAATAATAATTTTTGTTTCTTAGCACGAGTATTTTACTTTGCTCGTAAGTTATTGTGATATAGTTGGTTAGTGGTTTGATGCTAATGTGGATAGACGTGAAGCTCTGTAAAAAATTGCAAATAGGATTCACAAAAAAAGTTTTATAAAAGAACCTAAATGGGGACAAAAAACTTGAATGAAGAGTCTTTGCGGCCATAAATCAAACTTAAAAATAGAGAAAAAAGTCTTTTATGGCTATCAAAAGTCGTTAAACGTTGGAAAACATGCATACAATAACTAGTATTGGCGAAAATATAACTGAGCTTACTCTGTAATGCAAGAAGGTTGTATTATGCCACAGGAACGGAGAGAACTGTTGAAAATAATATCTGTCGACGTCAGCGGCCACCAGTAAACACCTTTTTTACGCTTCATCTTATCTTATATAAAATTGCTCTTTAGTAGCATTTTAATTCATCTGAAGAGTAATGAATAACACACTGGCGTGAAGAGCTGAAGGTACCAAGATCGAACCCGGTAGACCCTTAAGGTTCATTCAGCCTTCTACTCGCTAGGTGGCAGCGTTGGTTAAATGAATTGTAGGCCATGAAATGGCGCCGTGTGGCTGCCGCTTATACAGTTATATTTGACTCCTGTAAAACTGTTATCATGTGCTTCTACTGTATATCTGTATGTAAGGCGCCTTGCGTGGCTGCCGTTTCCACTATATGTATGTTCACTGTACAGCGCAGTGCGTTTGCAGGCGTTTATTAAAGAACAAGATTATTATATAAATATGCAGTTGCGAAATAATCGTAGAACGGAGTAAGCCAAAATAATTTCTGTCGACGTCAACGGCATGTGTTGTGAAATGACGTCGTGGATCATTAATTTCCTCAATGCATGACACCAATCGTGTGTGCTATGACGGAGTCGTTAAACGATGTTATCAAATCGAATATTGATTACTGTTGATATAGCAACTTAATTACGCAGGAAACATAAGGTCAACGTCAACGGCCTTGATTGTCTCAAGGTGTCGTTAAGCACGAAAAACGTCCAGTTAAACTTTAAGATTGGACACCGTTATAACGTTGTAAACCGTTGCGATATGTACGCCCTCGCCAACTCATTAAGCGTTGATCTTGGGAGCGGTAGGGTCGAGTTGTCGGTCGACGTCAAAGTCAACGGTCCTGGAGGCCACAAGGTGTCGTTAAACACGTGAATCTTATAACTAACTAATCGTTAAATAATTTCCGCCACAGCACACGTCGGTGCATGTCATTAGTGCCAGGCAGTGCCAATCCCAAGCCTGGATTAAAGAGGAGGGCGACGCTAATTATCTTTGTTGTCACACGGTAGTTAAACAGAGACTATTACTACATGTATCTTTACTTAACTTCCCCCAGTGCCTTTTTCGGGTGGTGCCAGCCCCAAGCCTGGAGACAGGAGGATAGCGACGCTAATAATATATTTGCTATGACACAGTGTTGTTAAACATCAACTACGAAACCAATCCTTAAATGGAAGCCATGCTTGAATCCTACAGTATGTAAGAGGCCGACCACAACGGACCTGGCAGCCACAAGGTGTCGTTAGAAACTGTGAGCAAGTCAAAAGGAACCCAATTCTAACATTGAAATCTAGAGAAGTTTAAAATCAACGGATTGGCAGCCAAAAGGTGTCGGTTAGCATTGAAAACGCCAGCTACACAGCGCTCCCCTTCGACACCCCTAAAACAGTTTAATCCGATGTCATATATATGACAAATGACTGCATTTATATGAATAACTTTTATACACTAAAATTATGTCGATGTCAACGGCCCTGGCAGCGATAAGATGTCGTTAAACAATGGAAACTTATTAATGCTTGTTTTATATATTTGCCTACTAGAGGCGCTTTATAAATGTTTAAATACAATACAATATGTATGGTGGATAAGAAATTTGAAAGAGGTAAGTCTTAAGCTGAGAACGAAATGACAAAAGCGTCTAAGCAGCACGAACAGAAACACAGAGAGAGAGAGAGAGAGAGAGAGAGAGAGAGAGAGAGAGAGAGAGAGAGAGAGAGAGAGAGAGAGAGAGAGAGAGAGAGAGAGAGAGAGAGAGAGAGAGAGAGAGAGAGAGAGAGAGAGAGAGAGAGAGAGAGAGAGAGAGAGAGAGAGAGTTAACAGAACAGAAAGATACAGGGAGAGAGTTCCAACTAGTAGTAGGTCCAGCAACTGAAGAAGCTTGTTTGTGCGTACACTGAACATGTATATAGTTCATACATTTTAAATGAACAATTCTGTTAGAAATGCTTAAGTAGGCGATATTTTTAGCTGAACTTTGCCAGTGAATGAAACAGAAATTCATAATATTTTAGCTACTTAATAGTTTTTAGTAGAAAACTAGCAACGATATAAGCTACCTGTATATTGTTTCAATGTGCATGCTGTTTGTGCAATTGTTTATGTACGATGTATGATGCGACGTCAACGGCCGATCTTTACGTTAGATGTTGTTACACTGAAGATCGATACTCATTTCATTGTATGACGTCAATCATCTTTTTATTATGACGTGGTCGTAAAAAAAGCAATAAGTAATCGCGTAAACTAAAACATATTAAATAAACGTAAAAAATAAATAACCGAATCGTTGTGAAGACAGCACTCTATTCACAAGGTCGGTGTCAAACGGCTCTGGTAGTAACAAGGTGTCGTTAAGCACGAAAAACATGAAATAAAATGCTCTGCTTGGACACCTTTATAACTCTTCTATGTGATCATACATAGAGATCATATATATTTTCCAATTGGTGTTTGTGTTTGGTCTCCTAGGTAGTGTAGTCAGCTCCGACATCGACGTCAACGGCTCTGGTAGCCACAATGGGTTGTTAAACACTATGAGCGTCAAATACAACGTACTGCTTGGACAACTTTGTAATGCTTTCATTTGATATTGAATATTGCACCTGTCTGTACTAACTGTTATAGGTGTATTATGCTAACGAACGGTGTAGAACTGTTCAAGTTAAATTATGTCGACGTCAACGGCCTTTGTTGCCATATATTGTCGTTAAACTCTGGATCCATTCCATCCAATCATTGGTATGTGTATTGAACATTGGCTGTAAATATGATATACAGTAGGTGGTCTTCTGTTAATATAGATATATGTGAAGTTCTGTAAAAAAAATTAAATAAAATTCAGGAAAAAACGTTCCAAGAAGAGCCCAAATGGCCACCAAACACATGAGTAAACAGGTTTTGAGGCTACAAAATCAATATTTAAAAGAGGAAAGCAGCCTTTTATGGCCATCAAAAGAACCACTATGGTCATTTTTTTTTAATCTATAAAGAAAATGAAAACAGAGAAGAACCGATATGTGACAGGAAAAGAAGAGATTTCGCCCGCTTGAGACCAACTCAAATGCAATCTGTGCATAGATTAATCAGTTAATTACAATTAACTAAGTCTATGTAGGCCTACGCTACAAGAAAAAATAAAGTACATCGGAAATTGGCCGACGAGGCTGTTACACCCAAATACAAATAGGGTTGGGGATTCCAGCAAGGACGTAGCCAGACTTTAATTCAAGAGGAGGCAACTCCTGGAGACATCCAGCTGGAGTAGGGTTGCGGAGGTATAACCCACTGAAACTGTTTGAAATCTAAAAATGCAAGGGGAGGCAACTGCCTCCTCTTGCCTCAATGTGGCTACGCCAATGGATTCCAGGGGTACCTAATGGAACGGAAAGACCCGCGTAAGTTTACTTTAGGGACCTGGAAGATTCATTGCAAGTACGTCGGGCATTCTTTACACGTACTTACTGGCGGCGGATTACGCACGTAACGATGTAATAAGCGTAAATAAGTTTACGACCGCGAAAGTGTGCAACGATAGAATGATCTACGGTCGACAATACAGTTTGCATCTATTGATGGCCGACTGGATTACCCACAATGGACAAATTCGATTCTTCTGCATTACGGTTCTATAGCATCACGCACATTGCAGAGCTATTCAAAATGCGTTATATAAATAAATACTCTGGTACTTACATACATACTTTTTCTCAGTTGTTAAGTCGCTTATGAGTTCTTCAAACTGACCGTTAAGAAATACTAGCCGAATACTTTTTCTTCCTAAGTTTAACGTCGTCTTATGGTATCCAAGGACCTTTAAACTTAGGATCCTTTCATTGTATACATTTTCGAAATGTCGTCAAGGTCCTTGGATACCATAAGACGACGTTAAATACTGTTACACCCAAATACCGTATTGTCTACCGTAGATCACGAGTTCGTGTTAATATCACAGCAGTATAGTTTGAATATAGCGTTAAAACAATTGTAAGACAACCCTACACTATGCACTGTTTTTGTTTCAGCCGATGTCACAGTTAAACATAGATATCACTGAAGAGAGGTTGACGAGAACGGTCCTTGTAGCCGCTAGATGTCGCTAAATGCTGGATAATAAAAAAAATTGTGTTCTAACTACACACCTTTACAACATTGTTAGTCTATTCTATATAAACAAAACCTGCCAAAACACAGCACTCCACTTCAACAATCTTGTGTTGAAATGCTGATTCTTGTTCTCCGATTATATGACTGATAACTTCTTGAAAATACAAAGTTGAATGAGAATAAATTAAGCAGTAAACTTCTAATTGAAGCTGTTTTAAAATTTTAATAATCAGATTGATTAACAAGGGTTTTTTACATTTAAATTTTTTTAATGAAATTGCTGCAAGGTTTTGCTTAATTTGCATCAAATACCTTCCTATCATGACACACGTATCATAGATATTATTAGCTGTATTGTTTTATGACGTAAAACAACTATTAATAACGACAATGTAAAGTTTTGTTTTGACAACTTTAAATGGTGTTTGTCGGACGATATAAATTTCTGGTCTTCATTGTATTATATTACATAGGCCCTACATATAAAATTTGGCGGTAATATGCCAACATAATTTTTGTCGACGTCAACGGCCTTTGTTGCCAGAGAATGTCGTTAAACTTAGGATCCTTTCATTGTATACATTTTCGAAATGTCGTCAAGGTCCTTGGATACCATAAGACGACGTTAAACTTAGGAAGAAAAAGTAGTCGGCTAAAACAGAGTCTTGCAACGTATACGGCGGATAAGCCAACTGAAGATATAAAACCGTAAGAACAACATAACGCAAGGGACCGAGACGAAGAAATATATTTTGAATGAGAGTTCCAAAATTTATATCCAGCAAGTGAACGACCTGGTTGGATAACAAAAGACCTGAGGAGTAAGGTCTCACTTTAAGTACTGCAATTGGCCATAGTATGATGTTTTAAAAACTATAAGCTCCAATTTAAAAAAAATTATTGAACGGGAATCCAATTCTAATAGTAAAATCTGTAAAAGGTGAGGTAAAAAAAAGTCAGAGTTAACGGCCGTGAGTTGCCGTTAGACGCAACCATTACCAAATACGTTTTTTGGACACCTTTAAAACCGGTAATCTGATGCTATATATATTTCAACCACTCTGCTATTTATGTTGACCTTAGGAAACATCTTAATAAAATCAACTTTAACATATTAATAAAAATTTCGTATTATATAACAATTATTAATATTTAACATGTGTAAATCTTAAACTGGATGAAATATGAATAAATATGTGTAATAAGTTGCTTGCAAACGAAACAGAAGGATGAAAGATAACTGAAAATGAACTGAACTATATTAATGAGCTTTAAAGACGTCGACAGCCTTGGTGGCTAAAAGATGTCGTTAAACAATGGATTACTACTCTTAATAAATATCAAACAGGATTTATGAAACATAAATGGTAATTGTAATAGTAACCGAAAACTTATGTAGCGCCAATCAGATCAGTGGCGCTCTCAACCCGCATATAATATACATTGTCAGCACTGGCAATAAGAAAGGTTTTCAAGCGTCTACAGAACTGAAGAGGAGAGAGGGTATGAAGCTCTTGGCGAAGAGACTGGGGGAGCTGTTCCAAGCTGAAGGACCCACATAGGCGAAACTCCTGGATCAGGATAAGATAGCTTGAAGAGTTAGGTTTTCAATCGTGAGTGGAAAGCAGCGGAAATAGTAATATCCTGGTAAACACTCTTTTCCAATAAGCTTACACATTGCCAGTTAATGAAACCAAGATTAAATTAAAATATGTTAGCTACTTGTATAGATGAAAGGAACATTATAAACTATATTAATTACCTGTTTAGTGTAACGTGCATTTTTGTGCAATTGCTAAAATATATTGTTGCCATGAGATACCGTCAATCTTAAAAGAAATTAATTTTGTTAAAATAAAAAAAATCGCTCTTAACTATCTGTTCCAGCAACTATACATTGTAGTTTACACATAAGGTGATGTCGACGTTTACCGCAGCCACAAGTTGCAGTTAATTAAGGATTAAATAATGTTTGTATTTATACACCTTTATAATGATTGCACTCGACATTACATATTTATCCACTGCGTTTAATCACTAATAAAAGTAGCTGGCACGGCCTTCGATGTAATACGACAACGTTAAACCTTGGAATAATAGACAGGCAAATGATCACTGGTATAAGATAGTACAGCTGCATTTGACATCGTTGTCCTTCCTAAGTTCATAAGTGCACACGACCGTACGGCAGAACATCGATGGCGCAGAGCAACTGTGACTAAAGGACTTGCTCAAGGTCACTTACTCAGCAACTGCCTAGGGCTAGGCTCGAACCCGTACTCCCCGCGTTACAGGACGAACCCTCTAACGGTCTAACAAATCGGCCACCGTGTCACATCATACGAAATTCTTACGCTATACATATAATAAGGACCTCATGTAACAGTCTGAGTTAACTTTACTACGCAATGGTTACTACAGTTAAATAATGCTTTATAAAGTAACCACATCAAAGCTCATTTTCGAATACTGGTCCTTGATTATTGCATATAAATTGATTTGTTTGTTATGTAAAATATATGTGGTTCATAATCTGACCAATGTTATTAAAAATCGACAATAACCACCTGTCATATATTGCCGTCTCAACAACCTGTCTGACAAGGAATCAACGACGAGAGAATCGAAAGTAAACTGATGACGAAAGTTATATGAAAATTAACTGAAATACATAAAAATTTGAAATACACACATACGTGCCATTTGGTTAGAGCGCTCGCCATGTATCGCGAAGACTACGGGTTCGAGCCTCCTCCTCTGAGACGGCTACTGTGTAGGGACCTTCGTAATTGTAGTCGTAACCTCCAAATTTCTAAAGCAGCGCTCAAAGGAAAATTGCAGGGCACCAGGCTATTCGCATTTTTATTTCACGTTTGCAGTCCAAATCGTACGTTATATTATGCAATATATCTTTACACACCTTTAAAACGTGTCAATCGAAGCAACATAGGTAATGGACACTCTAGCAGATTGATGAAGAGTAGGTTTATTTCCAGATAAGCGAAAGAAAACTGTTGACAAAAGTTATATGAAAATGAACTTAAACAAATAAAACAAATTAAAGACGTCAACAGCCTCTGTAGCTATAAGATGTCGTTAAACATTGGAATTATATATAATCATTTGTTTCGCCGAAAATGCAACTGCTCTTAATCTTTAATGTAGAAAGGCTGTATAATACCATAGTAACCGTGAGAATTGTTCTAAATAATATATCTGTCAACGTCAACGGCTTGTGTTGTGAAAGATGCCGTGTATCTATCCATCCAATCCCTAATGTCCTCGTTGCAAAACGCCAATCATCTTTGTTACGGCAGAGTCGTTAAATACCATTATCAAGTCGAATGATAATTATTGTTGATATAGTAATTTAATTAAGCAGCAAAGATAAGGTCGACGACAACGGCCTTGGCAGCCACAAGATGTCGCTAAGCACGAGGAAACGTCAAATTAAACGCTCTACTTGGACACCTTAATAATGTTTTAAATCGAAGCAATATATAAGTCAACTTGCAAACGGTGTACAATAGGTAGATTTTCAGATTGTTTCTATAACAGGTTAGGTCAACATGAACGGCCCTGGCAGCCACAAGGTGTCGTTAAGCACTTGAATCTAATAACTAACTAATCGCTAAATAATTTCCGCCACTGCGCAAGTCCGTGCATGCTACTAGTTCCAGGCGATGCCAGTCCCAAGCCTGGACGAAAGAGGAGGGCAACGCTAATGATCTCTGTTATCACACTCTCGTTAAACAGAGACTATAACTATCTTTACTTAACTCCTCTAGTGCCCAGTGTTGTTTTTGCAAGACATATAACTTCAAGACCAAGACGGAATCAAGGCAGTTGAGTTCCAAGACCGAGACCAAGACAATGAGGTACCAAGACAGAGACTGAGACTGAGACACGACGTCAAAGTCTATACAAGACATTTTCGGCATTTTCCACTGCATCACAGAATAAACGCTACCAAAAACTAATGTGTCCGTTTCCAAGCTCTCCCTAAATACGGTTGCATTTTATGAATACAAGATCCTCAAGCTTAGTGTCACCTAGACGTGCACGATGAGGACGCACAAAAAGTTTACTATGGCTGAAAACTGTTTCTACAGCAGCAGAAGTTGCAGTTACGCTGTATGTTTTTTTTCAATAAGGGCCAGAACAAGACTTTCGCTTCAAGACAGTTTCTAAAATGTCGAGAATTTACCGCAAGACCGAGGTGAGAACAAGACAATAGGTTCCCAAGACCGAGAAAGAGACCGAGACATTAAAAACCTATCTCGAGACGTCTCGAGACCAAGACTGGTACTCGAGACCATACAATTATTCCAGTGCCATTTTCAGGTTTTGCCAGTCCCAAGCCTGGAGACAGATGGGAAGCGACGTTAATACTATCTTTGTTATGAAACAGTGTCGTTAAACAGTCCTTAAATGGAAGCCATGTTTGAATCCTGCTGTATGTGAAAGGTCGACTTTAACGTATACCTAGCAGCCACAAGATGTCGTTAATAGAATATGTGAGCAAGTCGCCAGGAAGTCATTTCTAATAATAGTATCTAGAAGAGGTTACGTAAGGTCGGAATCAACCGTTCCGAAACCACAAGATGTCGTTAAACACTAAAAACGAGAGATATACCGCGCGCCTTTTCGACACCTCTAAAACGTGTCAACCCAGTATTATATATTCGACAAACTACTTTTGCTAATTATGTATGATCCACAGAATTCCGTCGACGTCAACATGCCTGGTACACACAAGATATCGTGAAATAATGGAAACTTATTAATATATGTTTCAGACAATAATGTTATACTAGATTTTTTCAACTTTATGTTGTGATAATTAGCTGGGGTATGTAAATAGTGCATACTTTTTTGATATAATGTTAAATGCAGTTCTGTTATATCTTATTGTTGCAAAGCGTGTTTCCTACCTGTGCAATTGAAACAAATGAATGAAAATCATGGTTAAAATGTACAATGGTGGAGTAAGGCGCCTGTTTGGAGACGTGGGCGAATATAGGTGAGAGGGGGCTGAGAACAATTAGGGGGCGTGAAATCGTATAGAAAAAACTAATCGTTGTAAAAGTATATACGCTGAGGTAAAGGCACATAAGCAAACAATATCTGCCACGTTCTGTTCATATACAGCCTGGGATGTCCACAGTTATGTCGAACTAGTTCTTGTTAATAACTGTTAATTTTAATGAGCAAGTTCTATTGCGCCGGTGTCTAATGCACAAGGCATCAACCGATGGCACACCAAAACCAAGCCGTAATCAGGTCAATATCCAGAAGATCAGTCCGTAAGACAGAGAGGCAGCCTGTGGTGGATAAGCAATTTTAATCAGATTAGTCTTAAGTTGAGAACGAAATGAGACAAGCGACTGAGCAGATTGAATGGAAGCTGTAATTGTAATTAGCAATTTCTACTGCGGCGTTGTGTAATGTACAAGGCATCAACGGATGGCATACAAACACCCCGTAATGAGGTAGTATACGTATACTATGATCAGTTCATGAGACAGAGGCAGCCTATGGTGGACAGGCAATTTGAAAGGGGTACATTTTTAGTTGAGAACGAAATGATACAAGCGACTGAGCAGTACGGACAGATACAGGGAGAGAGAGAGTTCAAAAAGTTTGTCCAGCAACTGAAAAAATTCGCTTGTGTATAATTATTAGTTCACACATTTGAATTTTAAAACTATATGTGAGAAGTGTTTAAGTAGGCACTATTTTCAGTTGAACATCACCAGTAAGTGAAAGAGAGATTCATAATATGTTAGCTACTTTATAGTGTAATAGAACAGTAGCAACGATACCAGCTTCCTGTATATATTCAATGATTCAACGTGCATGATGTTTGCGCAATTGTTTATGTACGATGAATGATGTGCCGATGTTTCCGTTGGATGACGTTAAACTGAAGATCAGTAATCATTGTCACACTATGACGTCGATCATATTTTAACGGAGTCGTAAAATAAACGCAACAATTAGACAGACAATCGGGAAAAAATAAAATATATTAAATAAACGTAAAAAATAAATAATCGAAACGAATATACTAATCACTGTTCACACAGCACTCTAATCACAAGGTCGGTGTCAAACGGATCTGGTAGTCACAAGGTATCGTTGAGCACGAAATACATGAACTAAAACGCTCTCCTTGAACACCTTTATAACTCTTTTATATGATTATATACATAGATTCTATATATTTTCCGATTGGTGCTAGTGGTGCTTCTGTCCTTCTTCTAGGTAGTGTAGTCAACTCTGACATCGACGTCAGCGGGTCTGGTAACCACAGGGTGTCGTTAAGCTCGAAAAACAGGAAATAAAACGCTCTGCTTGAACACCTTTATAACTCGTTACTCTGATGAAATATATTGATGGTATACGTATTTCCACTTTGTCTGGGTAATTCGCCGTTCCTGGAAATGCAAATAGCTTTTACATCGACGTCAACGGTTCTGGTAGCCGCAATGGATCGTTAAACGATATGAACGTCAAAACCGCTCTCTGCTTGGACACCTTTATAACGCTTTCCTCTGATTTTGATAAGCTATTCTAACGTCCCTGTATTAACTGTATAATTATCGTTGTACTCTGCCAAACAAACTGTGAGAACCGTTCAAGCTAATTTATGTCGTCGCCAACGGCCTTTGTTGTCATTAGATGTCGTTAAACTCTGCATTATTAGTAGGTATATTGAACATTGGTTGTAAATATGATATAGATGATTTCATGTTAATGTACAATTAGATATATGCAAAATTCTGTAAACAAAAATTGTAAATAAACTTTAGAAAAAAATGTTTTAAAAGTGCCCAAAATATGGCCACCAAAACCATGAATAAAAAGCCTCTGAGGCTATAAAATCAATCTTAAGAAGAGGAAAAAGAGCCTGTAATGGCCAACAAAAGAACCTTTGTGGTAATTTTAAAAATCAAACGTATATAAACAAAATGAAAACAGAAAAGAACCGATATGTGACAGGAAAATAACAGTATCCGCCTGCTTAAGACCAACTCAAATGCAATCAGCCCATAGATTATTCAGTTAATTACAATTAATTAAACCTATGTATACGTTACCGGCAAAAACAAATACATCAGAAATTGGCCGACTTGATTGACATGGACATGCATTTGGGGAGCCCCCTCTGATTCCAGGGGTATCTAATGGAAAGGAAAGACCCGCATAAGTTTACGTTAAGGATCTGGAAGATTCATCGCACGTACGTCGGGCATTCTTTACACGTACTTACCGGCTGCGGATTACGCGCGTAATGATGTAATAAGCGTAAATAAGTTTACGACTGCGAAAGTGTGCAACGATCGAATGATCTACGCTGAGCCAAGCACACCGACTGCGCACGTAGGTCTACTGCCGCCATATAAATTAATGAACTCCGCTCTCCGGTTCACGGGTCCGGATGTCTGTGTGGGTTTACTGCAGGGTCTGCCTGCGTGTCTGTCTTTGTCAGTCTCTGCATTCGTCTGTCTGTGTGTGTTCCTGTCACTTCCCTTACTTGCCTTAATCTCGATTTATTACATAAATGGCGTCGATTACATATATATATATATATATATATATATATATATATATATATATATATATATATATATATATATATATATATATATATATATATATATATATATATATATATATATATATATATATATATATATATATATATATATATATATATATATATATATATATATATATATATATATATATATATATATATATATATATATATATATATATATATATATATATATATATATATATATATATATACACACACAAGCGCACACATATGTATACATATAGATTTATGCACATATAATAGAAGCCATATATATAGTTTCATAGTCACACACACACAAACACACACAGATATATATATATATATATATATATATATATATATATATATATATATATATATATATATATATATAAGTGGATTTCGCTTCATTCCGGTTTTGTCCAGATCTTGCGGATTAGGAATAGAATTTTATTAACCATCGTCAGTTCAACGCAATAAAACTTCATCTATAGAAAGGGTTAATACATATATATATATATTATATATATACACATTATATACGATGTATATCTATAGGTACTTAACACGATAATACATCAGAACTGTATATATATTTGTGTGCGTGTACACTGTAAATCCTCAGAACGCCGGACGCATCCGGCAGAACAGTTAAGGCGTTCTATAAATTAACACGGGTGTACAGATATATTAACACGTGTGTCCGGCAGCACAGCTGACGCGTTCTATAAATTAACACGGGTGTACAGAAATATTAACAGGTGTGTAACCATGTAAAATTGCATTATGACACGTGCGTTTATACAGACAACAGACTGTGTGCTTGTACGTCAAAGATTGTAAAAGACGATCAAACTGAATATAAGACAAGAAATCTGCATGATATATGGTATTTGTAGGTGAACTAAGTTGGACACGGCATATTTTGAACATCAGCGTTCTAATAAGGACGCCCTGGGCTGCAATATTTGAACGCGTGCGTTCAACCATCGAATATGATGAATACTAATCATGTAATAATAATAATAATAATAATAATAGCAGAGATTTAAGTGCCATAGTTCGTAAACAGTCGAAAGGAAATCGATGCAACGATTAGTCGTCCGCGAAGTCGTGACCTTTCAAGAAATAGTTCGATAAGGTTGTGTTACGTATTCAGTCTGGCAAACACAAGGTATGTTAATAATCTTGTGTTTCGTTTTGTTGATAATGTATTCTTTTCAATGTAGCAAAGCAGACTAAACCATTCGCCCATCGAAGCACAACCAAGAGCTCATGAATATTAATGATGTATACGTACGCGACCCGTTTTCGACCTTTGGCGGTTACATGTTTTGAAATACAGCGTTGGGTATTATTTTCAACGAATTTGCGGAAAAAAGACATCTTTTGGATATGTTAATTTTGTGTATAAAATTTTGGTTAAACTACACAGGCATGATTATGCTTCCACACGAAAGACGCAATTGTAAGCTCGTATAATATTCAATATCAAATTACAAAATGCTTTAAAACGATGTAGTCCTCCTATTTCTTGCAATATCGCAACTTCTGATTTCTCGGTTTCATTGATGAAAAAGGTAATCAACCCATTTAGCACTTACCAGGAATATTAATTGCTGTCGGTGTGGTTCTTGTTTTTTGGGACCAATTTATTCTCATGTGTCAAGGCTCATTAGGCCAGCTCACGTCACCACAAAGCAAGTTTCAGAGTGGCATGCCAAACAGGTTCATCCGGGTATGCAACAAAGAAATGGAATAATTTCAAAGTGTATGTACATCGTCATCACAAACTTGTCATAAATGCTGCTTGAAATTTCGCTGATGAAGGGTCAGAGCCTTCAAGTGATGAGGGCGACTTCGGTAGCACTTGGTGTTTTGGTGTCTGGATTTGATGTTTATTATTATTATTCGGTATTTGCACTGGAATGGCATGCCAAACATAATATTTGTGAGTCTCCTAAAGGTAAACATGGTCATAACAGCAGTGATGGGTTCATTCATGACTTCTGTGATGGAGATTATATTAAGATGAATGCATTTTTCAATTATTATCCTCTGGCTTTGCAACTGGTATTAACTGTGATGACTTGGAGATTGCGTTTTTGTTTCTTTACAGCTTAAGAAATGTAAAACTTATATTAGAGTTCATTATTAAATAGAAATTGTTAACTGTTAGATAATAGATGGGATCCCAAAAGTCTGTTTAGAACACATAAATATCATTACAATATATGGTCTGTCTTTTATAGGGTGCTGGCCAAATGTCACCCGTTGTGCAGTTCATAGAGTACGAGACACATTTCAGATGGGGAAGTGGGAAGGAAAGAGGCAGGCGTTTTCAAGCTTCCTCTGTAATAGTTATGTTGAAGGTCAGTAACAGTTGATTCAGAAATTTTCCTGTTGTCTCATTTTTATCACAATTTCTCTGCTAAATATTTACACGAAATGCAAGGAACAATTCTATGTGACATAGTGGAAATAAATAGTTAATAATCATAGCCTTTAAATTACTTTTGAATGTAAGTTCTTTTCAAAGATATAAACACAACAGTCTAATGTTGAATGTTCATGTCATTTCATAAACTAAAATTGATATGTCATTTAAACTGCTATACTTGATATTTGCAAGCCATCCACTATGCCTAAACTATATATATCACAACGATGACTAAAATTGCATATCTTTGTCTCTGCCTGTTTCAACCTATATATGTGCTCAATCAAACTTCATCTATTATACAGTTTTGTATATACTGTATAGTACCAGTCATTTTGAATGTTGTGCTCTTTGTCTCAGGTCATTGCAGACAATGCTGTGGCACAGTCTTCGGAGACAGTGGAGAGTGAACCCCTGCTTATCGTTGTTCTGACAGTGGGCAACGACATAACCAGCATTTTCATCTTGGATGACACAGCTGTGATTAAAGTGCCAAAGACGGATATTGTGAATGCCACCCAGCTGCTGCTTGTCTCTTACTCTGTTTTTGATCTAGAATAACCTAGGGTTTATTCTAATTTTTTTGGTGTTCTCCGGACTATGACAATTGTTGAGCCTTATATGAAGAACACCAACAAACAGTGCACATGTTTCGTTAAGATATATACTGCATGTTATGGAAACTTTGCCGGAGTCATTACCTGATAATTAACTAAGTCTATATATATATCCTGTGACACTGAGAAAATCTTAATCATTATTGGGGGGATTTTCAGTGTGCTAAAGTTGAATGTGGAATTGGAATGTTTACAATTATCATCATTGTCAATGTCATTGTTGCAATATTCATTTCTATAGTTAATATATATGATAGTTCTATTGTCTGTTGAAATTCCATGTATGGTTTTATATTTGATTAGCACAGTTTGGATTTAAATTGAAATATCCTTGAGACTTGCTTATTGCTCATCTACACACACACACACACACACACACACACACACACACACACACACACACACACATATATATGTGTGGACACTGTATATATATATATATATATATATATATATATATATGACATCCGGATGAGGGTCAGGCAAATGCAGACAAGGGGAGGGGTTATGGCTTAAGCAGACGTTTAGATACATGATTGTACAAAGATTTTAGTTCAGCCTATGCTTTAAGCACCAACTTAAGTTATTACGGCATACATTGATTTAAGTTATTGCAGCTTTCAGTGCAGTAATTGATGTTTGCAAACTTGTTTTACTTTAAAATTTTACATAGCAAGTATATATATACTCAGACATTGCGTAGGTTGGGGACACTAGTGTTCATGAAGCGCACATTGTTGTGTTCCGTTCATGAGCACTGGTGTTCAGACCAGGTTTGAACGCCCGGACGCGTTCTTTTAGTGTTACATTTACGCGTTAAGCATTTGAACGCGTCATGCGTTCAAGAGTAGAACATGTATCAAGCGTTTAAAATCGTAACACTAGTGTTCAAAAATGTAATGCTACCGTTAACATTTAATACGCCCGGACGCGTTCTATTAGTGTTACATTTACGCGTTAAGTATTTGAACGCGTCATGCGTTCAAGAGTAGAACATCTATCAAGCGTTTAAAATCGTAACACTAGTGTTCAAAAATGTAATGCTACCGTTAACATTTAATACGCCCGGACGCGTTCTATTAGTGTTACATTTACGCGTTAAGTATTTGAACGCGTCGTGCGTTCAAGAGTAGAACATGTATCAAGCGTTTAAAATCGTAACACTAGTGTTCAAAAATGTAATGCTACCGTTAACATTTAATACGCCCGGACGCGTTCTATTAGTGTTACATTTACGCGTTCAAAAATGTGTTCTAGTTGTGAACACTCGGCTTTAGAGTGTAGATAGATTCAGTTTGTATACTGGAGAGAGACATAATTGGAGAAAAAGGACGAGAGAGAAACAAACGCAGAAAAACGAAAAGAGACAGACAGACAGACAGACAGACAGAGACAGACAGAGACAAAGTCAGACAGAGACAGACAGTGAGATACAAACGCAAAAAAGGAAGATGGACAGAGAGACAGACAGACAGATATAGAGACAGAGACAGAGATAGACAGAGACAGACAGAGAGAGAGAGAAAGAGAGAAGGAGAGACAGAGACAAAGAGACAGAGACAGACAGAGACACAGAGACAAAGAGAGACAGACAGACAGATAGACAGACAGACAGAGCTGAATGGTTATATACAGAAATGATTGAAAATAATAGATGCAGACAGCGAAGTTGTCTTTCAGACATTCAGGTATTCATATATTATGCTTAAACACGCACGTACATATATATTTACAAACATACGTACATTATATACATAATTACATACATGTACATATATATATTCATGCAAACATGCACATATACATACATACAATATAGATGCATGATAACATTTAACAGAGAGACAGACAGTCATACAGACAGACGCACGTTGTCAAGTAACAGCACACAGAAGTACTCAATGAACCTGTTCCCTTAAAAATCCGCCTGCTGTCTCCTTAAAACGACCCCCCCCTCCGCAGATCCCTCTCACTTCCTTTTACTTACAAATCTGTGTTCACCGTAAACTGTACACGCCGCTTATCGAACTGTCTGACATGGTTCGATAGAAGACAGGCGCATGGGAGCCAGTGCATCGACGAAAGCATTGTCTCAGGGATGTCTAAGACTGTATAGGACAAGTGCGGGTGACCTCTGTGTACTCAGAAGACGCCCTCTTGTGTCTTTTGTGTCTGATTGGCGACGTTCACGTGATGTGCTGCTGCCACCTGGCGACATTCACACGCCAACAATCATAATCGCCGGATGTATACATTGTCTTCTCCCCCTACTCCTTTCCATTCTCCTACTCCTCTACCTTCTCCTCATGTTTCCTCCTCTTTCTCTTCCTCCTTCTCTTCTTCGTCTTCCTTTTCCTCTGCTTCCTTCTCCTCCTCCTCCTCTTACGTCTCGTCCTTCTATCTTCCACCTCTTCACCTTCTCCTCCTCTCTCTTACTCCTCCTCTTCTTTTACTTCTTTCTACTCTTCCGTTCCCTCCTCCTTGTATTCGTCCTCCTCGTTTGCCTCCTTCTCTTCGTCCTTCTCCTCCTCCTCCTCCTCCTCCTCCTCCTCCTCCTCCTCCTCCTCCTCCTCCTACTCCTCCTCCTTCTCCTCCTCCACTACCTTCTCCTCCTCCACTACCTTCTCCTCCTCTTCCTAATCCTCTTCCTTCTCCTCTTCCTCGTCTTTCTACACCTCCTTCTCCTACGCCAAACTCTCTGTGATGATAGCAAAGTACGAGCTACAATGCTATTATATTATACACATTATGCAATGTAATAGAATACAAGGCCGTATACAGATGAGCGTTTGCCAAATCAATCAATCAATCAATCAATCATAAAATTTATATAGCGCCTCTTCAAGGACTCTACTCAGGCCTGATCATAGAGAAAGTTCAGCTGCATCATATTATAATACACGACAATGCACTACATAGCAACGTATGACAGTACAATACATGACATTACAACACATGACTTTACAATACATGACATTACGATGCATGACATTATATATGATAAGATAGATGACAATACATGATAAATCCCAACATGACGATGGTATACGTAGCAATAAACAATATACCATTTCTTACATTACTTTACATCAGATTCAATCGTTTCCAATAAGTTTTGACGCGAACGGATCTTTAATGAATCTCCTTATGGTGCTATATAAACAGTCTACTGAAATGCAATATTATATTATTACATTACAAAATTGGCTATTTACGGAAAGTAAACAGGAACACGGTATCCGATTCGTTAGAGTGCTCGCCTTGTAACGCGGAGAGTACGGGTTCGATCCTCATCCCTGAGATTGATGCTCAAGATTCCTCAGCGCCATCGCTGATGCTTAGTTGTTAGATAGTGGCGCTTAATAAATGCATAATAATGCGTACTGTCTGCTGGGTCATTGTTATTCAGAACTCTATAGAGACCTCTATAAATCAGACAGGCCGCGCCTTGGTTGCCATGGTAATCGTTTCGCGCCGAGGCGACGACGGGGGAGGGGGATAATAGAAGAGGGAGACGACGCCTTTCCTGTTGCAACGCCTTTCCATGACCATCCAGTCGCTCTTCAGCGCAATTGCTTTTCACAGCAAATTCATCACATCATAGGCGCCAGCAATGTCAGTCTATTTAGCACTCATCACTCTTTATGTAGAAAGAGAACAACAACACCACCAACAACGACAACAACAACAACAACACTGATGATGATGACACCAACTTGCATCCGGTAATAGCAGTAGTAGTAGTTAGAAGTTGTAATAGTAGTGGAAGTAGTCGTACTAGTAATAGAAATAGTGGTGGTGGGAGTAGTAGTCGTAGTTACCAGTAGTTTCATCATTACCAACATCATTACCGACATCAACAACAGCGTCGTCAAAATCATATCAACGACAACCATCACAAAGACATGATGATGACGACGACCACCTCGATGATGATGATGATGAAAAATTATGATGAAGCGTAGCCTACCTGTGTTTGGCGTCGTCTGAATCGTCATAGCCGTGTCATAGACGTAATAGCCGTGTCACAGGCGTCATTGCGGCGTCATAGACGTCGAATGTCCTATTGTTCAATTCGACTAACGGACGTCAGGCCTTAGGACCATCAACGGATTGACCGTCAAAGACCGAAGCGGTGCTTTAAAGGCGTCGCTCACCTTTCATCTTCTCCTTTGATGTAAAGCCGAGTTTCGCCGCAAAGCAATTGCCTACCTTCCAACCCCTCCCTCCTCCTGACCTCCCTCCCTCAACTCTTTCCCCTCCACCGCCGTTTTATTTGCTGCTAATTGCGCCCGATGCTGTCAACGCATTCAGCTGATGGAGCAGGCCAACGTCACCCGCATCCCTCTCAGCAGCAGTACCTGCAGCAAGCGAGGTCTTGGAACACATCGGCCACTGTTCATCCGTCCGTCCGTACGTCCATCCCTCGGCGCCGTCATCACAGTTAGTCTGCCGCAGCAGCCGCATCACCGGCGATACAGGCGGATGCGGCTAATTCAGGCTGCTGATGCAGAATCATCTGCCGTGCACTGATACGGTCAACACGTGATCTCGCAAATCCATTATCTCCAACGTCATGAATATATATATATAAATATATATACACATATATATTCATTTATGTATATATATATATGTATATATATAGATCTATATAAATGTATATCCATGTATTATGTATGATTGATAAACTGTTGGAGCACGTATACCTTTGAATGTATCCACCAAATCACATTTTTAATTGACTGCTCGAAGCCTGACAGAAGTCTCTAATGCATGCAACTGCGTGATTGTATACGTGTATGAGTCAATAATTCGTGTAGATCTCTATACTGTACCTGTGAAGATTTTGTATATAGGTTGCGTTTTCTGCATAATTCCAAGAATCGTACATATTAATCTTAGCAGCAACATGAATACGCACTTGTCACTTCCCTTCCATTCTCATCCTTTCCCTTCCCTTAGCTTCCCTTCGCTTCCCTTCCCTTCAGTTCTCTTCCCCTCTGTTCCTTCCCTTCCCTTCCCTTCCCTTCCCTTCCCTTCCCTTCCCTTCCCTTCCCTTCCCTTCTTTTCCCTTCCCTTCCCTTCCCTTCCCTTCCCTTCCCTTCCCTTCCCTTCCCTTCCCTTCTCTTCCCTTCCCTTCAGTTATCTTCCTTTCCGTTCCCTTCCTTAGCTTCTCTCCATTTTCTTCCCTTCCATTCCCTTAGCTCCCCTTCTTTTCCCTTGCGTTCCGTTCCGTTCCCTTCCCTTAGCTTCTCTCTCTTTTCTTCCCTTCCATTCCCTTAGCTCCCCTTCCATTCCCTACTGTTCCCTTCCCTTGCGTTCCCTTCCTTTCCGTTTCCGTTCCCTATCGTTCCCTACCCTTCCTTTGGTGCTCCTTTTATCGTCACGACGAGTAATTTTCTTTTCGCGAGAAATACAAAGACGCTGTAATTCGAGGCATCGAAAGACTTCAGTTATTATTCTCAACACGACGACAAAGACTTGTATACTCCAGTCCTCCTCCATCCTCTGCGCCGCCGTTCTCCAACTCTCGCGTGATATGTCGTCGCCCATATTTGCGGCCTTAGACCTAATAACGACTGTCAACCTATTTTCCGAAGACGTTTGTGACGTCGCTTCCGGCGTGCGTTGAACGCTTGACGTCTGTGATCGATCGTTTGCTGTTTCGCTTCAAAAGTAGAATTTCTAAGCATTCGAGAGCTTTCAAAACACTGGATTGTTTTTTGACAGGTTTTAGACGAGCTAATTTGTCGTATACTTTCGTTATTAAAGATAATCCGAGGTCAATTTCTGAAGATTTTTCAAAAAAATATAGCAAATTAACCTACTACACAACTGCAAAAATCGTCATAGCAAACACCAAAATATCTCTATTAAATGCAGCGTTTCCCAATCTGGGTGCCACGGAGCCCGAGGGGCAGTGAACCTGCTCTAAAGGTGACGTGACCAGATGATGTTAGTGCAGCTATTATTTGTCAGAACATTTTAAATACTATTTATTATCACCACTGATATTGGTTTGTTAGTACTTTTTAAAACTTAGAAGTATTTTAGAAATAGTTGCAACACTCCGGTTGAATACAAGGAACGTTGCTCGTCATTAACCCTCGGGCTACCAAGGGGGGGGGTGGTTACCACCCCCCCCTACGTTTTTCTGGAAACATTTTTTTTAGCACATGGAATATAATTTTGACATTTTAGGTAGCTGTAGGGGGTCCATTTGTGCAAATTTTTAGGTAAAAGTCGTGATGATATCCCACGCCATAAAAAAGTTATACCCGATATAGCCTAGGTACCACTTATGAAATCAGGAATTTCTCTCGTCAGCTGTTAGCTGTTGTCGACTATAAAGGTATTCATTATTCTTTCTGGAAGAGAAACAACTATGCCATTCTTTAGAGGGAATGTAGGGCTATATTTACTTGCTTAGTTGTTTGTCTTTTGATAACCGGAAGTGATCATAATGAATAATAATACGCTTTTTCAGTGTGAAAATCACTGATGCAACATCACAACGTAAACCGATATGGTTGGGTATGGGGAAGGGCTATATACAGTTGAAGCAGAATACTAACAGAGTAAAGCAGTGCTGTGAAGTGTTCAAGAAGCCGGTTTGCAGGAAGCATTCGCACAAAACAATGAAAGTAACTTGTAATAACTGCAAGGACCACTGACGTTTTTGACTGCCGGGAAAAATTACATAATTTCTTGTTTCATGTTGATATAGCTGCACGCCTTTAGGTTTTGCCTGTAACTAAAACAGACTGGAATAGTTTGTATTGTTGAAAATTAAGCCTCATTATATTTATTCTATTTAGAATATTTTTGGATACATAGTTCATTTTCAAAACCCACATCATTTATATCTTTTTGTCCAAATAGTACAAATTGTGTGGGATAATATCAGATATCGTTAAATGGACCGGTGCCCTTGTTAAAAACTATATAATTTCGAGATGCATTCATATATTTTACAACTAAATATACCATTCTTTTCAGAAATGAATGCTGAATCAAATGCTGTATTACATGATATGATATCTTAAACCAAACACGAAATTCCGGGGGGGGGGGTGGTAACCACCCCCCCCTTGGTAGCCGATGTCGCAAAAAAACCTTGGTAGCCTGAGGGTTAAAGAACTAACTGGAAGAAAATAAATGAAGCTAAGGCCTGGTGCCTTTGACTGAATGACTTCTAGTAAGGGAGCCTTGCTCTGAAAAAGGTTGAGAACCACTGCTGTACAGCGTAGTTTTAAGGCTGTTGTATTGCGCAAGTTGCAAAGCTCACCTGCATGTGACTTCGGAACAAACGAAATTCGTGAATTTTTTTAATTTGGTAGTAAAAACACCTTGTTGGTTGGCGTGATGTGAGCAGATCTACTGCAAAGGCTATTACAAACAGCTATCCAAAGCATGCGATTCGACCTCCAGTCTATTCAAGGACACGAGAGAACCGCACAGTGTAGACTGTAGAGTCTGGTTGTGGCTACAACCATGCTGATGTTTTTTCCATCTACGATTCTTAACAACACGCGATAACCTACTTTTAAGCCACCCTAGAAGTTACCTACTGGTCTTCTGGACATTGACCTGATTATGGCTTGGTTTTGGTGTGTCATCGGTTGACGCCTTGTGCAGTAGACACCGGCGCAATAGAAGTTACTAATTACAATTACAACTAATTCAGATGAACCTGTAGAATGCATCCGTTGCTACTTGAAATTACTTGTAATGGCTAATGAATGCTGTGTCATGCACCTCGTATACAATGCAGTTGGTAGGCCTACAATGTTGGCTAGGTCTAGACTCACAGATCTCTGGGGTCAAACTCGAAATTGAAGTTGCCACGAGCTGTAAATTTGTTGGAAAGGAGTCAAAGCTCTAACGCTGAATCTGAGGTTAAATTTACCCAAAAGGTGCAACATAGATCAAAACTCTACGAAAAGGTCGAGAGGCCCAAAGGTCTAACGAGCGCCTATGAAGCTGAGTGCGGGTAATATTCTGTTTGGTTGTTATTGCTACCTCGAAGCATAACATTGTGATAAACTATATAAATGACATCAATTGCCTACAATTATATTATAAAAAATGGTTTACGTGAAAATGCGTCAATGCAGATGAAACGAATAAGGCTTTAGGGCGTCGCAGGCAGGAGGGCGCCTTTCTGTAATTTAATCAACATCAAATCGACAATATCTATAAACTCGTATGTGATCGCCTGCAGGTATGATTCTTTTACCTGTCTGTCTGTCTCTCTGCCTGTCTGTCTGTGTGTCTTTCTATATATGTACGTAAGTGTGCAGTCTGCTTTTCTATCCGTCTGTATATATATGTGTGTGTGTGTGTGTGTGTGTGTGTGTGTGTGTGTGTGTGTGTGTGTGTGTGTGTGTGTGTGTGTGTGTGTGTGTGTGTGTGTGTGTGTGTGTGTGTGTGTGTGTGTGTGTGTGTGTGTGTGTGTGTGTGTGTGTGTGTGTGTGTGTGTGTGTGTGTGTGTGTGTGTGTGTGTGTGTGTGTGTGTGTGTGTGTGTGTGTGTGTGTGTGTGTGTGTGTGTGTGTGTGTGTGTGTGCATGTTTGTTTGCAGCCTGTTTGTCTTACATTGTGTGTGTGTCAGTCAGTCTGTCTGCCCGTTTGTCTATCTGCGTGTCTGTCTGTCAGTCTGCCCGTATGTCAGTCTGTCTGCCTGTCTGTCTGTCTGCGTCCGTCTGGCACTCTGGACGCAGGACGACGCGCCTGCATCTATTCTATTATCGTGGGTATTTGTACTGTCAGCCTTGGTCAAACAGATTGGCCTGCTTCATCTAATTATTTCCACTCATTCGACGAAGCTCGAAATCAGTTCCAACAGCCGAACTAATCCACGTTTGTCGTTAGAGTCTTTAACAAAGAAGGAGAAGGGAAGAGGAGGAGAAGGGAAGAGGAGGAGAAGGGAAGAGGAGGAGGAGGGAAGAGGAAGAGACGGGAAGAGGAGGAGAAGGGAAGAGGAGGAGAAGGGAAGAGGAGGAGAAGGGAAGAGGAGGAGGAGGGAAGAGGAAGAGACGGGAAGAGGAGGAGAAGGGAAAAGGAGGAGAAGGAAAGAGGAGAAGAAGAGGAGGAGAAAGAAAGAGGAGGATGAAAGAAGAAGAGGACGAAAGAGAAGATCGAAAGAGGAGGAGAACGAAACAGGAGGAAGATGAGGAGGAGGAGGAGGAGGAGGAGGAGGAGGAGGTATATGGTCCAGCGAGGCTCTCATCTCTCAGGCTGCTGCCATCTCTGAAAGTATGATGTCATAAACGATCTTCATATTTATAATCATTCATTCATTCATTCGTTCATAAATTCATTCATCCATTCGTTCATTCACTCATTCAAACAGACTATTTTTTATAGCGTCTCTCCAAGGAGCACTCCCATCCTAACCTTGGCAGAAAAGACCAGTTTTCAAGTCATTATTGAAAATGCAAAATCGCTATAGCTTGGCCTATAGATAATACGCGGATTTCAACTCCATCTGCACCACCTATAGCCAACTCAGCTGTAGTGAGTGCACTGACCAAAGCCACTGTCGGTGGGAAGATGAGACGGCGAGGAGGAGGATTGGCCACTCGCCTTTATATTCCATTGCCTTATACACCTGTACACTAAACCCGCGTCAACAAGCAAGACAGCTGTGCACAGAAATCATCATTTCCTATATTAATAATTTTTATGCGATGCTCAGATTTCAAATATTAAATGGAAACTGACTTCGTCTGCACGAAACTGGCGGAATCAGAACGGATGAAAATGAACCAATATATATATATATATATATATATATATATATATATATATATATATATATATATATATATATATATATATATATATATATATATATATATATATAATATGAAACTACATTTTGTCACTAAGAAGAAATAGGAAAGCAGTCCATTAAGCTAGCCATGAGCCAGCAACTTCATTTTCTTAGCCTCGTCGTCCTCTCCTTCGCCGTCTCATCTTCCCACCGACAGTGTACGGTCAGTGTTCTCATTGTTGCTGAGTTCGGCTAGGGGGCGTAGGTGGAGCAGAAATCGCGAGAGCTCTGTTCCTGATGTAGATTTGGACCCCGACCTCTCGTTTGAGAGCTCAGCGCGATAACCATTACACCATCGCACACCCCTTCATGTAAATTTACAAGTTTCTGTAGCAATCGTGTGACATCAATTCTTAGTTAATAATTAATTAATTGAGTTAATAATTCGTCTATAGTCAGAATTTCATAGCGATTTACGAATGTTAAGAAATTTCAATACATACGCAAAGCCTTATTTGGTAGGCTATATGATCAAACTCTAATTCTAATTTCACATCAAATTACTACTGCTAAAGAGTCCATCCGCTATTATCCTATTATATAATTCCATGCGCTGTCGTAAAGGCGTCCCTACTCTAAAGTCACAGACCAATAGCATAATTCCATATACTACAGATCAGGTGTCCATACTCTATAGTCCGATGCTATATGGTATGGACACTTTAACATTAGTTTATGGGATTATTTTATAAGGATAAAGCCCATATACTCCTTAACAGTAGTAACTGAAATGGGATTATAGTCCTGTATTATACTTTCATATATACTACTGTTAAGGAGTCCATGTTCAATTCTTCTGTACCATATTCGAAATTGACGTCCATTTGCTACTATCAAGCAGTCCAAGCGTTATAAATCATTGGCCAGCGATGTGTCGTCCATCAGTCAGTTGACCAGTCTTCTAATTTTCCGCGATGGACGGCGGCTTTTGTTGCCCCGAACAGCGACACACTGACCACTGACTGACCACAGACTGACCGCTGGACTCGGCTGATGGACGCGTCTAACTGGCCGTGAAAGATGAAATTGCCTCGGGTCTTCTAATAAAGCGCAGATTGTCCATGTCAACTGCCCAAGCCCCCTCTTCCCACTAGTCCCTCGTTTCCCTCAGACGCCCCCACGCCGAACCACGGCGTCCACTCCACCCACCTCCCCCCCCCATCACCGACGGACCTCATCACTGCCCCACATTCCGTGAAAAGATGTGACATGCCCCAGAACAAGCACCGCTGCGCGATTATGTGTACAGTGCGAGTGAAAATAAAGCGCCCCTCTATTTGTGGTTTATATAACTCAGTTTTTTTTCACCCGGAACGCACCGGAACGGCGTTCCGGCACCTTTTTCAGTTACTAAAAAGTAATTTAGTCATTTTAATAATAAAACAATAATTTAGTTATTTTAATTTAATTTAAGTGTTTTTGAACTGTTTTCAATGTTTATTGAGACCCCTCCGAACCCCCAGTCCCATTTTTCTCGTGATTTTAGCCCGCTTATAATTATTGCGTTCCGGAACCTATTGTTCCGTTCCGGAACCTTTTTTTCTAGAAAAAAAGCATTGACATAACTACAATATATTTTTTAAGTAAGGGAATTCAAACGGAGGTTTATCTTAACTGTAATGTGTAATGGTTAACAATTGCATTTTATATTGACTTCCGTTACAAATCGTAATCGTGAACTTCAAACTTCTAAAGCGCCACTCGAAAGCCTAACGCGGGCACCAGCTTATTCAAGAGCGCTGCTTCAAGTCATAGGGGTGTTCCAAATGACGACATTGTGACGTCGTTTCGAAGAAACCATCTCGTGAAACCGTCTAACTGCTGACGAACGAAACACGTGATTTCCTACCGTTTGCACTTTTTCCTCAAAACAGTTCAAGCCTAAAGTTCTGTTGACTATAAAATCTAAGGAATAATGCATGCAGGAAAAAGACTTCAGAACAAAAATTCGGAATGTTGATGCACTACGTGAGGATAAACTTCGCCACTGCCCTACATGTGGTAGTGCCAGGCCCAAGCGTGGAGCGAGGAGAGGGCGACGCTAGTCATCATTGTCATGACACAGTGTTCGTTAAACAGCAACTAACAAACCAACCATGTTTGATAAATTGGATCAGCGCATAAGTGACGTTGCAATGAGTGACGTCATACCTCCTGCACGGTTTCTAGAGAGTTTGCTCACAAATGACGTCATAATGTCGTTATTTGTAGCGAGAGAACACCCAATAAGTAAGAAACTGCTATAGGCAGGCGAACCTCACTTCCTGTTTCGAAGCCAAAAGGAGGACATTTTAGCAGTGGTATTATAGATTAGTTTGTCAAACATAGCGAAATCTATTGCTTTCCAAATCTGATTAAATATTTAATTGTTATTTATTTTGATTGCAAGTTACTATGAAATTTAGATGGATCATTTTTTTCTACTCACTGTGTATATATACACGTGAGTGTGGACTTATATTCATATTAACTATAAATGTATATTCGCCTATCTATGAATATATATATATATGAATACGCTAAGCATATATATCCAAAATACATGCGCGTATACATACTTGATATCAATGCATGATATAAATATATATATATAGTTATATAGCGCCTTATTCTACATAGGCCCTACATGTATTTAAATCTGTGTTCTATATATATATATATATATATAAATATATATATATATATTTATAATATATATTCAATGATTGAAATATACTGCATTTAAATTTATATTTAATATATATATATACAATATATACATATTTCTTACGGTTGTTGTTGTTAGATAAACGTGTGCATATGTATATATATTATGAAGTTAAAACAATGTGATTGTCACAATGGGTGCATTAATCAGTTCAAACACATTCTCATCAGCAATATCTGTTAATTTCGGACATCGTAGTGTGGCCAGACTATCAACGCCATCGGAAGTTTATATAGCGCCTTATTACCACCAATCTGGCACTGCCACATTCACCGCTACTGTACCACGTTACCGCACAATTTGTCTGATCACGATATGCAGGACGAACCTTAAGAGAGGAAGGAATGGGTCACCAGACTGCGGACAAGGGAAGGGCGTCCGCGTCCAACGCGGACGTCCACATCTAACTTTGATATAGTTGATTTAGTAACTGCTATGAATTAGACACTAACCTCAGCCAGACAACAGATGGTCTGTACAGTTAGATTTCTTTTCGTGGTCGTGGCAGAATTAAAGTATTTCACCTTCTACTACAGTCGACCCTCCAAAGTCAACAGGTTACTCTATCATGTCTATGGCTACCGATGATGGCTTATTACTATAGACTAAGTCTCTGACTATAGTATACAATATCTGAAGAGATCACTCTTTCAATCCGGAAAGTCTCATGCCTCTAAAACGTCGATTAGTTTTAATTTAGAGGATTTAACGACTGCGTTGAGCAATCCGTTGTGATTGAAAACGTTTGTTTAACGACGCGTAGGCTTACCGTACAGAAGTACGCAATTAAGGGCGGTTGAGAAATAATATATATATAGGAGCGCTGGCATGCGTTTAAAAGGTGTCATTCTTTGTAGTTTGTACACGAGGATCTTAAATGGCGTGGCACCCATTCAAACGGTCAGCGGTTGTGAAGGATCTCACCCGCTCAATCATCAATTCATTTAAATATGAGAAGGGTCTATGGGTCAAACGGTCGCTGTAGAAAAACATGTATATTTAATCTATCTATGCAAAAATCACTGTTAGTATACAACCCCAAGTAAAAGATGTTATGTATGTTGGGAAAGGAAAGGTCTCAATCTACTAAAAAACGCAGTAGAGACTTAATATAGGAGCGATGGCAACCATTTAAAAGGTGTCTATGTCTCTGTGCTTCGTACACGAGGATCTTAAAGGGTGTGGCACCCATTCAAACGGATAAAGGATCTCATCGTATTAATTCATTAAGAAATAAGCAGTGTCGAGGCCATACGGTCGCAATAGAGACACACTTACAGTTACATTTATCTATACACAAAATGTCGCTGTTTGTACTAGTCAAGCAATCGGTTGTTATCTACTGCTTGTTGGCAACTATATATAGTAGCTGCCCGTGCTCTTGGCATAAATATTTCGCTACTTAAGGTAAGAAGTTGGGGTTGTTAACGTATTGATTATTTTTAGTTTCCACTGTTTAACGACATCTTGTGGCTTGACGTCGACGTGACCCTACGCACAGCTTCAAATGCACAAACCGTAACTATATATCAGAGCAAGCACACTTCTAATCCAGTGCTTCTGCTTAAAAGAGGTGTTCAAGTAGAGCAGACGATATGCAATATACAGTACTCACTGTTTAACATCTCATGGCTATAAGGACTGATTATGTCGTCGCCTCCTTTCTGCAGGCATGGGACTGGCACTACTTGACGCTAAGGGAACTACGGGTAGTGGCGGAGTAGCGATTAAAATTGATTGAAGTACGTTTATTTAACCACGCCGTCATGTCGACGATGATTAGCATCAAAACAATGAACAATGTATATGCTCCTATCTATATATGGAGTCAATTAAGCTATGCGGTCAAAGGCAGGTATACGCTGGCGTCCAGCTTCCCAACTGAAAAACACCGTAGGGCTGTCTTTCCAGTGCTTGCGAAGCGGAGTTAGGTTTCCTCACCTCCTTTGTCTTGGTTAAATGTCACATGCGTGAATGTTATTGGGGAATTTAATCTAGGATTTTTATTATGTAGACCTATGCAAATCATCATGTGATAATCTCATTGTCTTTGGTTTGTTTCTCCCTTCTTTGTCGCTCTAATGCGTTCTTTAGGTAATCCCAGCAATGCCAGCTGACATCATTGAAAGACCCAACGACGTTGAGAATGAATATAATAGCGATAGTAAGCGTTTAAAAGGTGTCTATTTGTGGTCCGTACACGGGCACCATAAGGGGCCATTCAAACGAGCAGCGGTGGTGAAAGATCTTACCCGATCAATTCACTGAAAATGAACAGGGTCGAGGCCATACGGTCGCTGTAGAGAAAACGTGTAGGGCTACAATTACAGTTAGGCTCTATCACCCAGTAGGAGTGAGAACGTTTACCAAAGGTCGCTTAGTGCAAGCGTCCTTTTTGGACGACCCATGCTGTGTCTGGCTGTACAGGCCACAGCCGATTGCTTTTGTAGCAGACAGCACATGTATGGCCACACTCTAATCGATAATATTATGAGGACTAAGACCCTACGTTGGAAAGGTTACTCATCTTCTGGACAGCAAGCAGTTGATGTAATGAAACTGGGTCGAGTGTTTAAATAGAGAACTGTGACGTTTGATATGAATTTGTTTGCTGTGTAAACTCAGTATATATGGCGCCAGCTTCATATCCTGAAAAGAGAGGAAAAATTTTCATCGTGGACAGAGAATTCTCATCCAAGATTACGGACGTCGGGACAGAATGGAAATCAAATGGGTACTGTGGGGCAAGGTAACCATCTGGTTAGATCGCTTTCCTCACACACCTTTTAAACGTTGTCAACCAACGCAATATAGTTTTAGGACACGGTAGCCGCTTTATTAAGATTCGAAACTGTTGCCCAGTAATTAATTAGCAGCTTCGCCACTCCTCAACTGTGGCAGTGCCAGTCCGAGGCCTGGGGAAAATAGGAGGGCGATGCTGGCCATTTGTGTTTTGAAATTATCGTTAAACGACAAATAACCGATAATTAATTAACGCTTTCTCTTTAAACACCTTTTAAACGTGTCAACCTATATTATATTAGAATGGGCCACGAGAGCCTATATCATAAAAAAATGCAAGGGCTAACACATGACGTTTTAAACTGTGGATACATCCGTAACGTTTTGATTACAGTCTTCACGCTGTAATGTGGAGATTGTGGGTTCGATCCTCCTCGTCCTCCTCTTCTGAGACGGTTTCTGTGTAGGTGCGTTGAGCAAGTCCTTCACTCGCAATTGCTCAGCGCCAT
Organism: Allolobophora icterica; assembly: GCA_963556255.1. Taxonomy (NCBI): domain Eukaryota; kingdom Metazoa; phylum Annelida; class Clitellata; order Crassiclitellata; family Lumbricidae; genus Allolobophora; species Allolobophora icterica. Next base: position 49,795,965 of record OY744611.1, read on the forward strand.
CGATTGATGCTTGGTGAATAGAAATGGGTTAATTGTAAATGCATAATAATAGCTCTAAGAGCAATAATAAGATGACGAAGCAGGAGTTTCTAACGAATGGGTTAAAGGGGTGAAGAAGTGGTTCATTTAACTTGTCTAAAGTTCATGAAATTGATTCGCTCTGTAAAACATTCAACACGCGCAGCGTCTTTGTAGTTCGACCTACATCCTCGCGTCATCTTCCGGACATTTTGAGCACAAAATCACGTCTTTGTGCTTCAAACATATCGGTGAAATTGATTGCTTTCCAAATTTGATTTAAAATGTAACTGGAATTTAGTTTGATTGCAAGATATCATGTAGATTTAGAGGGATCACTTTTTCCCATTCACCGGGTATATATTTATGTATACCTGTATGTGGACTTATATTCATAGTTTCTGTTTATGTATATTCGTCGTGTATATTCGTATATACCTAGAAGGGGGGATAGAGTAATGGTAACACTCAGGGCCAGGAGAGCATTAGATCGCGGTTCGATACCCGTAACCCCGTCTAGGGCGGTGCCTTGCATGGCTGCCAAACCGTGTGTTTAATTAAGATCTTGATTGTACACTGTCATGTCTCAATGTAATCTTACTGCGTACTTGTGAGGTTGAATTAATAAAGATTATTATATTATATTTTAAAATAGCGGTTTTGAACGTATTGATTAGAAGTTCCATTGCTTAACGACATCTTAATGATGCCAAGGTATAGTCTAGTGCTTCATTTTAAAAGAGGTGTTCAAATATCAGCAGACGATATGCAATAGTAGGCCTACTCACTGTTTTAAGACTTCCCATGGGTATCAGGACCGATGACGCTGACCACCTCCTTTTTTCAGGCTTGCGACTGGCACTACGTGCAGATGCTAATTAGGGGCACTACGGGAAATAATAATAATAATAATAATAATAATAATAATAATAATAATAATAATAATAATAATAATAATAATAATAATAATAATAATAATAATAATAATAATAATAATAATAATAATAATAATAATAATAATCTGCCAACATCTATCCGACCTTGTCAATATGCTTTTAAAAGGAGGTTTACCTGAAGAGGCGAATGAGGTCATTTATGGAGCAAACCTTTTAGCCCTAAGCAAGAAGGACGGAGGCATCAGACCAATCGCGGTGGGCTACACCTGGCGCCGCCTGGCGGCAAAGTGCGCCAATTCATACGCGGTGACAAGACTGTCTCAGCTGCTCGCCCCCATTCAGCTTGGGGTAGGCATTCCAGGAGGTGCTGAGGCAGCTGTTCATGCAACACGTCGTTGGGTTACCACGATGCCTGAAGACAGCGTCCTAGTGAAGCTTGACTTCACTAACGCTTTTAACACTCTGCGCAGAGATTCTCTTCTAGAGGCAGTGGCTAGAGATATCCCGGAGCTCTATCGTTTTGCTCACGCCGCCTACTCCAACCGTCCACTGTTGCGTTATGGCTCGAATATCATACGATCTGAAGAAGGGACTCAGCAATGCGATCCACTGGGCCCTCTGGAGTTCTGCCTTGTCTTACAACCGGTTCTGATAAAGCTGAGTTCGGATCTGCGCATTGGATACTTGGGTGACCTGACATTGGGGGGTAGCAAGGAGTCAGTGGCCGCCGATGTTCACCTTATTGCGCAAGAATCAAAGACGCTGGGTTTGCTATTAAACCGCAGCAAATGTGAGATCGCCTGCCAGAACATCCAAACGCCGATGGATGACCCGGCGTTTCAAGACTTTACAAAAATGGCCTTCGAACAGATGACCTTGTTGGGTGCACCCCTGATACAAGGTCCAGCTGTGGATAAGGTTTTAGAAACGAAAGCTAACGATCTTGAGAGAGCAATCGCAAGACTATCCTTACTTCAAATCAAATCAAATCAAATCAAATCATTTTATTGCTTCCATCAAAACAAAACAAAACAAAAACATGTTATGTAACAAACTATAAGTAGTCGGATTGTGGTTCTGTCTCAGATAGAGCAAAAGGTGGCCCTAAAGGGAGCCAGCTGTGGATACATACACTTCATACACATGATGCTCTGGTTCTGCTGAGAAACAGTTTAAGTATACCGAAGCTGTTATACAGTATGCGCACAGCCGTCTGTGCTGATTGCCCGGGCTTGGCTCGGTTCGACAAATTGTTGAGAGAAGGTCTATCGACCATCCTGAATGTAAACCTTGACGATGACCGGTGGCTCCAGGCTTCTTTGCCGGTGAGAGACGGTGGTCTGGGAGTTCGTTGTGCATCTACGCTGGCACTTTCAGCCTTTCTGGCTTCTGCTGCTAGCACAACCGAACTGCAGACATGCATCTTACCAACAGAGTCGGCTGAGATACCATACGAACTGGTCAATTCAGCACTCACCGCGTGGAAGACCCTGACAGATGCAGAACCACCAACAGGAACAGCAACTCATCGCCAAAAGGAGTGGGATATCCGATACACAGACAAGGCGCGGACAGGCCTGCTCGAGTCCACCAGCTGTCCTCGCGATCGTGCTCGCCTGCTAGCTTCACAAGCACCTCATTCTGGTGACTGGATGCTAGCTCCTCCGGTGACTGCTTTGGGCCTTCGCCTCACAGACGAGGAGATACGGATCGCAGTCGGGGTGAGGCTAGGCACGGCACTCTGTGAGCCGCACTTGTGCCACCACTGCCGAGAAAATGTCGACGCAAGAGGGCTTCATGGTCTGGTGTGTAGAGGAGGAGGAGGGAAACAACAGCGGCACGCTATGCTCAACGATGTGATCTGGAGAGCGCTGAGCAGAGCGAAAATCCCTGCTCAGAAAGAGCCTCTCGGCCTCTCAAGAGGAAATGGAAAACGACCAGACGGTGTCACGCTGATTCCTTGTTCACGCGGACGATGCCTGACATGGGACGTGACAGTGCCCGATACCTACGCCACCTCCCACCTTGCCCACACATCCATCGGAGCTGGCGAAGCCGCGGAACATGCAGTTCTGATCAAGAGGGCGAAATACGCAACCATCACTAACACCCATACCTTTGTGGCGATCGCTTTGGAGACGGGCGGATCTTGGAGCGGTGAAGGTCTACAGTTCGTCGTGGAGCTGGGAAGCCGGATATCGGACTCAACGCACGATCCACTGGAGACATCATATTTGTTCCAACGGATTTCAGTGGCCCTGCAACGTGGAAATGCCATTTGCCTTTCCAGGACACTGCCACCTCTGTCTGAGTGACGCTAAGATGGCGCTTCAGATAATTAAATCATCATTGTTAAATACAATAATAATGATGATAATAATAATAATAATAATAATAATAATAATAATAATAATAATAATAATAATAATAATAATAATAATAATAATAATAATAATAATAATAATAATAATAATAATAATATCACACGCCTCTGACTGGTTACATGCTCTCCCGCTCACCGCATTCGGCCTCAGGCTGAGCGACGAGGCCGTGCGCGTGGCGGTCGGCCTGCGGTTGGGCGCAGTCATTTGTGAACCACACACTTGCGCATGCGGCGCCCCCGTCTCAGCAAGGGGATCGCACGGCCTCTCGTGTTCGCTCGGTTTCGGTCGACAAGCCAGACACAGCGCCATCAATGACCTTATTCACCGCAGTCTGAATAGAGCGGGTACCCCGGCGATCAAAGAACCATCAGGACTGACCAGATCCGACGGAAAAAGGCCGGACGGCCAGACTCTGATCCCTTGGAGTGGCGGACGCCCTCTGATATGGGACGCGACCGTGGTGGATACGGTAGCCGCTTCATATCTTCCCGAGACAGCGATCACGGCCGGAGGAGCAGCAGAAAGGGCGGCCACAAGGAAGCACGCCAAATATTTAGAACTAGAAACGAGATACACCTTCGTGCCGATCGCCGTGGAGATATTGGGCCCTACCAACAAAGAAGGTCTCGCCTTTGTTTCTGAAATCGGCCGCCGATTGACGGCAATCACTGGCGAGGCCCGCGAGACAACCTTTCTCTTCCAGAACATATCAATAACAATTCAACGATTCAATGCCGTTGCATTCCAGGGCACCTTGTCAGGACTACCCGGGATCGAGGACCAGCGGGCCCATCCAAGCTGGACCTAACTATACAATCTTGAAGAAAACGTTGCAAAATCGAGATAATAATAATAATAATAATAATAATAATAATAATAATAATAATAATAATAATAATAATAATAATAATAATAATAATAATAATAACACGGACAATTTCTATAGCGCCGTAACGCGACCATGCCGCTACAAGGGCGCTGTACAGACACAACCCACGGCCTAACATAACGGGTAGTGGCGGAGTAGCGATCAAAATTGATCGAAATTTGTTTATTTAACCAGGTAGTCATATTGACGACGATTGGCGTCATAAACAAAGAGCAACGTATAGGTCCATAAATACAGTGTGCTAAGCTACGGGGTCCAAAGAGAGTGAACTGCCGGCCGGCTATCTAGGGTTTTAGGCGATGTTATACGCCGGTATACAGCGTATATTCACCTCCAGAGACCGTATACTCATCTCACAACTTTTTTTAGTATACGCACCCTATAGAGAGCGTATACTTACTACTCACCTCCAGAACTTAGGCCCCTACTTTGACATAGTTTTTAATATAATTGTGGAGTGTAGACTATAACCTAAACCATTTTTCAATAAATGCTAGCATAGTTGATGCATCAGAAATTGAGGAATTCCGTCATTTCAATAGCTTAAACGCTCACCTAATCGCTTCCATATTTCAACAAATTTTCTTGCTTGGGAGGGGGCACAACCCCCCAGTGTTTTGGAAAACTAGCCTGTAGCGTGTACTCGCCTCCAATTTTACCAATACAGCCCTGCGGCTACCCAACCAGAAAAACCCTGAGGGGTGGCTGGAGGTAGGCCTTTCCAGTGCTCGCGCAGCGGATTTCGGGTTGCTCCACTGCTCTACCTTGATTAAATGTCAGATTAGTGAATGTTCTTGGATGATTCTGATCTAGAATGTTCGTTATGCGAGCTAAGCAAGAAATGAATTTTAAGTTTATTGTCTTTGTTTCCTTTCTTCCTTCTTGGTCCTTGTGCTTTATTCCTCTTTGTTATGTTTTGATTAAACTTAAAGGCTTCAGCGCCGTTGATAATTAATATAATAGCGGTGATCAACGTTTAAAAGGTGTCTTTCGTATAGTCTGCACGCTCTAACACGGTTGGTATATACACGGGGTCCTAAAATAGTCTGTCATCCATTCAAACGGACAGCTGTGGTAGAGGATTTCACCCGATTAATTCGTTGAAAAATGAGAATGGTCGAGACCATACGGAGAAAAGCGTGTAGGTCTATATTTACACTTCGACTCTATCACACGTCAGGAGTGCAAACGTTGGCAAAGGATAATGTATAGGTGGTAGTGCCAAATCCGGAGAATTGGAGGTAGAGTCTAAAGGTATTTAGTGCAGACGTCCTTTGTGGACGACCCATACTGTGTCTGGCTGACCAGACCACAGTCGATGTGCTTTTATATTAGACAGCACGTATATGTAGGCCACACTCTATTCAGCAATATAGACCCTATACGTTGAAAAGGTTACTCATCTTCTGGAGAGCAAGCGGTCTGGCGAAATGAAACTGTTTCGAGTGTTTAAATTGGGAACTGCGATGTTTGATAGGAATCTGTTTGCTGTGTAAACTCAAAGTTTATATTGCACTAGCTTCCAATCCTGAAAAGAGAGGAATAATTTCTCATGGTTGGCAGATAATTTTCATCCAGGTTTCGGACGTCGGGGCAGAAGGGAGTCCATAGAGTAGTGGTAACATCAATGGCGTGAAGAGCAAGAGGTAGCGGGATCGCTTCCCGCAACCCCCAAAATTAAGGTCCACTCAGCCTTTCATTCGCGAGATGGCGCGTTTGTTAAAATGAGATGTAGGACGTGATGGGCGCCTTGCATGGATGCCGTGTACAGTTAAATTCGACTCCTGTAATAACTTGTGATCATCCGTTCATACTGATTTGTAATCATACTGCATTATTGTCAGTTTGAAGATATTAAACGAAGATTATTATTTATTATTATAATCAACTACTGTGAGACACGGTAGCCAGCTGGTCAAAGCGCTCTCCTTAGACACCTTTAAAATGTTGTCATGGAAAGCTATATAAGTGTGGGACAAGGTAATCAAATAATAAAGTGTTATAGATGAAGTTAATTAATTAGCAACTTCACTTCTGTACTTCGGAAGGACCAGTCCCAAGCCTAGAGAAAGCAGAAGGGGCCGTGCGCTCATTACAGCCGAGAGAGGCTATTAGGCGCATGTCATGCCGAAATCTCTAAAAAAAATTGCGCCCTGGCGTGAATTCGAACACCTTACCTCTCGGTTGCCAGTCTAGCACGCTGAGAACTGGACTATAGTGCAGCCCTATTTTTCAGTTAAATATAGAAACGGGCAACACAGCAAAAAAATCTAAATTTCTTTCTCAGTTGATTTAAATTTCTATATATCGTTCACATCAGACGATCATCAAAATGCGAAAGTAGTGTAAAATAACGGAAAGGTCGATATAAATGGTTCTTTATCAGCTTAAACACTATAACACTTACACAATCTAAAACACCTTAAAAACAGTTTTAACCAACGCTATACATTCACGAACTCATTCAACGCCTTCAGTTACTGTAGTTCCTCACTAAGTCTCATCATTCTCTCATGGCAAGGTCGTCTATCTTTCCTCACAACCATGTACTGTGTTCCGAGAAAGGTTGTAATATGCCAAAAATAACTTCTGTCGACGTCAACGGCCTTTGTTGCCATTAGATATCGTTAAGCAATGGACCCAACACAGGCAGTGTTTATTCCCATGTTTTGCTTTTAATGTTTCTTGTGTGGGACAACTGTTGCGGAATACTATTTAACTTGAATCAAACCATTTTCTCACAATATGTATATAATAGACAGTGTCAGCTGTATTGCTTTAAACGTTGTTAAACAGTGAATATTAGCAGTGTTTTTTCTGGAAAAAGGTTCCGGAACTGAACAATAGGTTCCGGAACGGGACAATTATTCAAGGGCTAAAATCCCAAGAAAAACGGGATTGGGGTTGGAAGTGATCTCGATAAACACTGAAAACAGTTCAAAACACTGAAATTAAATTAAAATAAATAAATTACTGTTTTTATTATTAAAAAAATAAATAATTTTTTAGTACCTGAAAAAAGGTGCCGGAACGCCGTTCCGGCGCGTTTCGGGTGAAAAAACACTGAATATTAGTGACATTGTAAGGCTCTTCTTTTAAACCTTTTAATGGTGTAAATTCGATGCTATAAATTTGTCGTTTTCATTGCACTGTATAATAAAACCCAATGCACTATCGAATTGTAGTAAACGGCCTTTGATGTCATAAGACGAAGTTAAACTTTGGAATGAAAATAACATCACGAGCAGGTATATAATGCTGTAGGCTTATTATACTAAAATAATTTTTGCCGACGTCAACGGCCTTTTTTGCCACAAGATGTAGTTAAACTCTGGAACAATACAACACGGGTTGAACGACTCTAGTCTTTGAAACTGATAACTGCTTGTACGAAGTCGACAACAAATCAACCGAAGAAAGAAAACTACTTTTCGAAGAACTCGAAGCGCATATAAGGAGCGCTTGCGTCCATGCAAGACAGTCAAAACATGCTCTGCGAATCATGACTGCGCACGGCCTGCGATGTCCAAGTCTACATGACGTAGTAAAATGACTACATTAGCCCGTATGTCATACGCGTTCCCTGCACTACAATATTTGGCTACTTAAATAAACAATTTGCTGTTTCTAACGTATTGATTAGTAGCAGCTTCGGTTTTTTTAACGACACCTTATGCCTACCAAGGCCGTTGACGTCGACGTTACCTTCGCAATAATACACGTATACACTTGGCCTACTCATAACCGTTCTGCAGGCATACTTATAGTCTACTGCTTCGGGTTAAAGAGGTGTTCAAATATGTCGACGATATGCAATAAGCCTAGTACTCAATGTTGAACGACTTCTCATGGCTATCAGGCCGATGACATCCATTCAAACGGTCAGATGTGTTCAGGGACAGAGGCGTAACTTTGGTCTAAGAACGGGTGGCTACAAATTTCTTCTTCACTTTCGCTTTTCGCATGGAGACCATTTTGGACGTATTACCCTGCCAGTATTCTCAAGCTCGTTCCATCGCTGTCGCAGGCCAATCCCTATGAACTCCTTTCCTTTGGAACTGCGTAGTACCCTACTTACTGTGTTCTGTCTCTGTCTCTGCCTGTCTGTCTGTTTGTCTACTGTCTGTCTGTCTGTCTGTCTGTCTGTCTGTCTGTCTGTCTGTCTGTCTGTCTGTCTGTCTGTCTGTCTGTCTGTCTGTCTGTCTGTCTGTCTGTCTGTCTGTCTGTCTGTCTGTCTGTCTGTCTGTCTGTCTGTCTGTCTGTCTGTCTCTGTTCACAGTTGAAAGTCTTTTCTGTTTCCGCGAGGCTCGCACGCTGAGAGAGCCTCTGAAGAGTTCGCACTGTGTGAGGGGCGCTTTATAAATTTAAAGATACCATACCATGCCAAAATCAACAGGTTGTCTATACTCTGTCATCTCTATTCCTACCAATGATGGATTTCTTCGGAGACTATATCTCTGGTTAGCACGGTATCTGAGGAGACCACTCTAACCACCCGCTAAGTCTCGTCCTTCTATAACGTCGTTTTTGTTTTATTTCACAGGAGTTAACGGTTGCTCTCAGCAATCCGTTATATTAGGATTGATAACATAGACCTTCTGCAACTTTGTATGCACTTAGTGATTGAGTGCGGTTTTATTATTAATCCAAACATTTAACGTCGTCTTATGGCATCAAAGGCCGTTGACGACAATTCATAAATGCAATTTACAGAAAAAAGATACTTATAGCGTCCGAAAGACACCATTTAAAAGTGTCAACCAGAGCCGTACAATGTCATAGAATGTCACATCATTTAAAGCATTATATCTAATATTGTTTGAGATTATAATACACATATTAATAAAATGCTTGATGCAATTTAAACAGTATTTTACAACAACTACCACACATAAGATATATTTAAACAATTTCAAATATAAATGCACAGTACATATAATTATAATTATGACATTATATTCTTTTTCTACATTTGAAATTTCTAAACAATTATTTCTTATTCTTCAGCTTAACGACATTCCATGGTAATATCAACTGCTACAATTACACCATGCACGAAATAATAACAAATTCACAAACCGCATACACATTAAATGAAACATATGGTATACCAAGTTGCTTTTTTTTACACTGTTCAGATATTTAACACACTCCACCATAAATGTATTTAATTAACAAAGCATATATAAACATATAATTACAATTGTTTAAAGTTGTGTTTCAGTGTATTGTATTCACAATTACCTTATATTTCCTGTATTGCAACACAATATTGTAACACTATACAATATAGTATATATATATATTTTTTTTTCAATACATAAACCAAATCATACCATATCTAAACAACAAAATGTTAGAGGGTAGTAACATAAATACTCAATAATCAATATTTTATATATGTAATTTACTAACATCAAATTTTTATTACATATATAATATAATATAACAACTGATAAGAAAATGGTCATACAGGGTCTCCAATAACCAATATGCAAAAAATACAACTAAAGAATGTTGCATAAGGGTATTATTATAAAAAGTGTATTATAATAATGTAATGCCTAATACAATAAAATAAAATGCACAAAGAAAACAAATACAAAAAAAAAACTAAATAAAAAAAATAAAAAAAAACTAGTGTAAACAAACTGTTTACAGTAGCAAACATAACATATCTATTTACAAAATTTGACCTTTAGTAATTATTTTAACTAACCTATACACTTCGTTTTGAAACATATTCATTGTTAAAAGGTTTAAAATAGAAATTTCATTTTTATACAACTGACATTTATCTCGCAACAACTTAGATATATCTTCTTTTTTACATTCAAGTAGGAGGTGGTGAATATTCTCCTTGACCTGACAGGTATCACATAAACCATTTGAATGTCGTTTAATAATAAACAGCCTTTGATTAGTATTCGCAACTCCCAGACGCAATCTAGAAATTTGGACTTCCTTATGCCTATAGGGTTCTAAATATTTAATATCTGTACTTACAATTGGACAAATAGATTTATAAAAATGACCTCTATTATCGTTAGTATATTCTAATTGCCATTTATTTACTATATACAGTTTCATTAAAGTAAAAATTTCTGAAAGTTCAAGATAATTAGTAGAATTAATATGATCAATACTCAGGGCTTCTTTAGCCAAAGTATCTGCTCGATCATTACCTGTCAGGTCAATGTGACTTGGGATCCAAATAAATCTTATTTGATTGGAATTTAGTCTGTTAATCAGCGACAATAGTTCATTCAATAAATTAGGTCTAGACTGAGAATAAGACTCCTTAATTGACGTAAGAACACTCAATGAATCAGAAAACAATGCAAATTGACAATTCTTATAACATTCGGAGTCCAAAATCCATTTTACAGTTTCTATAATTGCAGTCAACTCTGCTGCATAAATACTGGAGTTATTACATAATCTAAATTTTTTATCTATATTTAAACTTGGTACTGTAAAGGCAGCAGAAACACTATGATCTACCTTTGACCCATCAGTATAGATATGTACATAAGAGTCGTACTTAGAAACTAATTCTAAAGCAGATTGCTTTAAAAATTCTGGATGATCAATTTTCTTATTTATTAACTTACTCAGTGTTAAGTCAACCTCTACTTGTTTGTTACACCAAGGAGGTTCAGAAGGGAAAGAAGGGCCAATAATAGATGTATTAAGTGAAGAAAAGAATTCAGAAGTACGAGTATAAATGGAATGCTCCCTACTCTCAGGTGTCCTAAAAACATTTGTCCAGTGGTTCTCCATTGTTGCTGTATTTATGTGAAATTTATTACCCAAAATTTTAGTCCCACATTTTATTGAATTTTGGAGTCGTCTTAAATGAAGAGGCAACTCTCCACATTCATTTTGAAGTGCTGCAGCTGCAGTACCCTTAGGGGCTCCACAACATAATCTAAGTGCCTCAGTTTGGATACAAGAGAGTTTATCTAGGTGCGATTTACAAGCAGAAGAATAAGCAACGTCACCATAATCCAAAATAGACCTAATTAATGCCCTGTATATGGTTAGGAGAGTTTTCTTACAAGCTCCCCAACCATAACCACTGATGGCTCTTATGAGATTTAACCTCTTTTTGCATTTTTCAATTATATAATCAATATGTGCTTTCCAACTCAATTTACTGTCAAAAATTACTCCCAAGAATTTGACCTCATTTTCCATTTTAATTTGTTCTTTATCAATTTTAATAGTAATCCTTGACAAATTATTTCTTTTGGAGAAAAGGACTCCAGTGGTTTTATTAATAGATATTTTAAAACCATTTCTATTACACCAATTTTGTATTAAATTGATCGATAATTGAATTTTATTTTGTAATATTTTAACATTTCTATGTCCTAAGTAAATAGCACTATCATCAGCAAACAGTGACATCTCTACACCATCCACACCCGCAGCAATATCATTTATCATTAGCAAGAATAAAATAGGAGATATTACCGAACCCTGGGGTGTACCATTCTGTTGTATACATTTATCAGAAAGTTCTGCCCCAACTTTCACCTGAAAAGTTCTATTTGAAAGAAAGTTTTCAATCCAGTTAAATGTATTACCCACTATTCCCAAATTCTGAATTTTATTTAAAAGGGTAGGTACATGTAACATGTCATATGCTCTTTCAAAGTCAATGAAAATAGCCAAAACATGTTCTTTATTTTTAATTTTTTTAAGAATATTATCCTGAAGTTTAAGAATTTGATCATTTGTACTTCTATATTTTCGAAAGCCAGACTGATTTTTTGAAATAAGGTTATTTTTTTCCAAAAACCATTGGAGACGTTTTGTTACCATTGTTTCCATTACTTTACAAATCGTTGGAGTCAATGATATAGGTCGATAAGATTCTGGAACCGAGGCGTCTTTATTTGGTTTTAATAATGGTAGAATAATGGCATGATGCCAGTCAGTTGGCAATTTCCCTTCCTCCCAGATTTCATTATAAAATATTAATAGGGTTTTAAGAGCATTTTTATGAAGATGTTTTAACAACTCATAAGGTAATTTGTCATCACCCGGTGACTTATTATTTTTTGCTGATCTTATAGCTTGTTTCAATTCATTAAGATAAAACCTCTCATTTAAGATTTCCATTTCATGAACAGGACTACTGTCAATTCTATTAGGGTTATTTTGTAAATTATTATCTTTGATATAATTTAAGAATTTTTTACTATAATTTTGGGTACTACTAGTACTTGCATAAGTGTTAGCTAAAAGATTTGCTTTTTCAAGGTTGAGTGCGGTTCAGAAATAATATAATTATATATGAGTGCGGTTCAGAAATAATATAATTATATATGAGCGCGCTGGCAAACGTTTAAAAGGTGTCTTTCTCTGTGTGGTTCGCACACGAGGAACTTAAATGGCGTGGCACCCATTCAAACGGGCATCGGTGAGGGATCTCACCCGATCAGTTCATTGAAAAATTAGAAGGAATTCTGAAGGATTGAGACCATACGGTCGCTATATAGGTAAATATACATTTACATTTATCTATACACTAAATGTTACTGTTTATACTACGTCATGCCATAGGTACGTAACATATTGCTTGTTGTTGGCAAATATCTTCACTGCCATGATGTTGACGTCGATGCCTACCTAAACTAGCAAGGATCCGCTCTTATCGTAACGATCACATTTTTATAAGAGCGATGGCAAGCGTTTAAAAGATGTCTATTTAGTGGTACGTACACGGGGTCCTTAGGGGACACGATATCCATTCAAACAGGCATAGGTGGTGAAAGATCTCCTCCGATGAATACACTGAAAAATGAGCAGGGTCGAGACCGTATACGATGGCTGTATAGAAAAACGTACATTTACATTTATCTATACAAAAACGTACAAGAATGCTGTACAAAGACATTTACTAACTTCAATTAAAACTCTTGTAGACACTTGAAGACACTTAGGAGCTCCCGTAGGCCCATCCAAGACACTTAGCATCTTCCCTATCCCTATCTGTAATTTGCTGCGTTATTGCCAGCAAAGCTTGATTTCAAGAATTAAACGAATGTATACATACATACTGTTTGTATTACGTCAAGCAATCGGTTGTTACATACTGCTTGTTGACAGCTATCGTAGCTGCCCGTGCTGTTGACGTCAATATTTCGCTACTTAGGGTAAGAAGCTGTGGTTTGTAACCTAGCGACTACTAGTTGTTTCCATTGTTTAACCACACCTTATGGCTACCAAGGCCGTAGAAGTCGACTTTACCTTCCCCTAAGAAGCAACACGAACGTACATAAGTCATAGCAACAGGGCCAACATACTTATAACTTGCCCCTCAGCTTAAATGAGGTGTTCAAATATCAGCAGACGATATGCAATAGTACTTAACGTTTAACGACTCATCATGGCTATCAGGGCCGATGACGTCGCCTTCCCCCTTTCTCCAGGTTTTGGACTGGCACTACCTGACACTAAATAGCGGAACTACAGGTAGTGGTGGAGTAGCCATTGAAATTGATTATATAACCAAGCCATCATATTGTCGATGATTGGCATCATAACAAAGAACAATGTGTGAGCCCATAAATACATTGTGTTAAGCTATAGGGTAAGGTATGCTGGCGGCCGGCGACCCAACCTGCAGAAAGCCTCGAGCGGGTGGTTGGAGGTAGGCTTTTAGCAGTTCTCGCGCAGCTGTCTTGGTTAACTGTCAGATGGGTGAATGCTCTTTAGGGGAATTTAATCTAAAATGTTCGTTACGGAACCTAAGCAATGAGTGATTTTTAAGTTTGTTGTCTTTGTTTTCATTCTTCCTTCTTGGTGGTTGCGGTTGTGTAAATCCGTTAAATGATTGAAAGTGAATGACAATTACTTTATATATACTATTGGTGAAACACGTTTAAAAGGTGTCTGTTGTGGTCCGTACACGGGCGTAGTTGGTGAATGATCTCACCCGATCTGACCACTTAAAAACGAGCAGGGTCGAGGCCATACGGTCGCTGTAGAGAAAAACGTTTATGGCTATGTCGCGTGAGGAGATCGACGACAACGACGAGATATCATCATCACGATGGAGGCGTCGTTGGCGGTCGAGATAGAATGATGACGGACGAAAGCCAGTCTCCACTTGGTCAACAATGAAGGCAGCGAGGCCGAGGTGTAATCGGACACCACACAGCCAAGGTGTAATAGGACACCTCGCGGCTATGGTGTAACCAGACACCGCCCGCGCTGCAGGCGAGCGACGACCCGCGTCTCGAGGAGCAATCTGACACTAATTGACGATAGCTTGACGTGGGGAGGGGGCTGACCGATGCACGCTGAAGTTCCTACTTAACGGAAGGAAAAGGAGAGTACGGGACTTGTACTACTGACGAGCGCGACGTGAGAACAACGGTCGAGCGATCAACATCGAGAGGAGCGACCAGCGGCGGCGGCAGAGTATTAGTCCGTCAGATTCAGAGACTGGCGCAAAGAACGATCTGTAGTTAGGCTGTACGAAGCAACATTTGAGATAGTCCGATTTAATATCTAAACGCTTTAATACTACGTGGAAGTTCCCGTAGAGTTAGTGTATATATTTGTTTCTTTAATAAATTCATTTATTAATTAAACAAAGTTCGTCGTGAATCTTCTATAGAAAAGTTAGGCACGTTAAATAAAAGTGCAAGTAAAAGAACAAGCAGTCGAGGGTCGACATCGACACACGGCAAACACACGACAGGCGACCTTCGATTGCGACAGGCTACACTTACATTGATGCTCTATCACACTGTAGGAGTGCGAATATTAGCAAAAGATATGGGAGATGGTTATTCGAAATGCGGAAAATGGGAGGTAGACGCTGAAGTCATTACGTACATGCGTCTCTTTTGGATGACCCACGCGGTGTGTGGTTGTACAGGCCACAGTCGGTGTGTTTTAATATTAGACAGTACATGTATTTAGGCCACACTCTATTCGTCAATATTTTACCAGGCACTAGATCCTACGTTTATAAGGAAATCTCCTGGAGAGCAAGCAGTCCGATGAAATGAAATTGTTTCGAGTGTTTAATTTGAGAACTGCGACGTTTGATAGGAATTTGTTTCACTCAGTTTATATGGCGCCAGCTTTCTATCTTGAAAAAAGATGGAAAATTTTCATCGTGGATAGAGAATTCTAGTCGACGATTATGGACGTTGGGGTAGAATGTAAACCATTCGGCTACTGCGGTGTGGTAACCGGCTGGTTAAAACGCTTTTCTTAGACACCTTATAAACTAACTCAGCCAATGTTATATAAGTTTAGGACCGTAGTCAACCTCTAATCGTCAAAAGTGAAGTCGACCAATTAGCGAGTTCGCCACTCAGAGCTGTAGTATACCTATATAATTTCTATCGACGTCAACGAACTTTGTTGCCATAAGATGTTGTTAAACTCAGAATCTTTTCACCCATAGCTACGTGTCAGTGCCACTCCCAAGCCTGAAGAAAGGAGGGGCGACGCTAATCATCTTTGTAATTACAGCTCGTTGACGGCAATTAACCACCGATTAATGAATGCGCTATCTTTAAACACCTTTTAAAAGATGCTAACCAATGCTATATAAGAATACACACGTTAGCCACTTAATGAGCGAGTTCTTTTTGTACACCTTTTAAACGTTCTCAACCTACGCTATATAAGCATAAGCCACAGAATACCTGTACGTGTGTGTTTTTGGATGTCGCATATGGTTTGTTTTGGTTTATGTATTGGAGTAAAATCAATATTATATTGTATAGTGCTGTATTATTGTGTTGCAATAAAAGAAATATACAGGTAATTGTAACTTGAATGCATTGAAATCAAACTTGAAACAATTGTAATTATTATGCTCATATATACTTTGTTAATTAATACAATTTATAGTTGAATGTGTTACATGTAGATACCTGAACAGTTTCTTTAAAAAAAGGAACTTGGTATAACCATATGCTTCATTTAATGTGCATGGTGTGTGTGAAATTGGTACTATTTCATACATTGTAGTGGTAGATATTGCCATAAGATCTCATTGAACTGAGGAATAACTAATAATCAATTGAACATTTAAAAAATAAAATAAGAATATAATGTAATAAATATAATTATATGTACTGTGCATCTGAAGTTGTTTAAATATTTCTTGCGAGTGACAATAGATGCAAAAATACTGTTTAAATTTGCATCAAAACATTTTATAGCTATGTGTATTATAACTAACATTAGATATATTGCTTTAAATGATGTGACATTGTTGATATTGTAAGCTTATGTTTGACACCTTTAAATGGTGTCTTACGGACACTCTAAGTTTATCGCTTTCTGCTAATTGTATATCTGAATTGTCGTCAACGGCCATTGATGTCATACGGCGACGTTATAACTTCGGAATAAAAAAAAAACCTGTACGTGCACTCTTAATTTCTTACAATAATTGCCATTTTTTTTAAAAACGTTAGAAACTAAATTGAAGAAAACCGAAAACATTTATTTTTTCCCAAAAATAAAAAAACACGGTAAAAACGGGAAAAACGACAAAATAATTTTAAAAAATGAGAAATTAAAACTATTGAAATCTTTCCAAATTTAAATTGAGAAATTAAAAATGTTGAAATCTTTCCAAATTTAAATTGTAAACATAAGTCTACATAAGTTCATGCTGACTAACCTAACACAATTAAAAACTAAACTTTGTAGGCATAAACTATATAGCGTGAACTTTCTCACGGGAAAGGCTTTTCAATTTAGCCAATGCTGGGTTTGTGTCTTTCCCGTTAGTAACGTGAATCCATTCCGCACCCTTTTCTGTTGGCATTATAGACAACTTCGAAATTACTTTTTAAAATGTATTTCTTGTACTGTGCTACTTCATAAAGTATTTATTTCTCAAATGATGACGTAGATTGGATGAATCCTTTAATGTACGGAGATAACGTAAGGGACGTCAGACAAAAAATTAAAAACAGAAAAAGAACAAAAATAACAGACAGTAAATAAATAAATAAAGTAACATAAAAAATAAAAGACGGAAAAAACGACAAGAAAAATAAAAAAACAAAAAGCGACGTTTTTTGGATAAAATAAAAAACGAGAAAACGGTTTTAACAGCTATGATAATTGTTATAAGTCATAGGACATTTAAGCCTGTGAATCCATCCGTAGTCTTTTCGATGGAGATGCTCGATGGAGATGCTGCGTTCAATCCTACTCATCCCTCTTTGAGACAGTCATCCGTGTAGGTACCTTGAGCGAGTCATTCACTCGCAATTGCTCAGCGCCATCGATTGGAGCTCGGAGCAGCAATGTCTGTTAACTTCAGTGTGGACAGACAATCAAAGCCTTTGGAAGTTTATATAACGTCTTATGCCCAGCCATCTGGCACTTCCACATCCACCTCTACTATACCACGTTGTCATCCAGTTTGTGTGACCACGAAAAAAACCTTGGGTAGTCGATGCAGAATGACCGCAAACAGAGGAAGGAATGGGTCACCCAATTGCGAACAAGGGAAGGGCATTGTCCAACGCGGACGTCCGCATCTAAATTTAGTAAATGCTATGAATTAGACGCTCACCTCAACCAGACAACAGATGGTATATGTACAGTTAGATTCCCTTTCTTGGTCGCGGAAGAATCAAAGTACCTCACCCTCTGGAGCAGTTAGCACTCCAAAGTCGTCAGGTTGTCTCCGGCTAGCATGGTCTGCACACGGAGACTTTCAATGGCGGGGCATCCATTCAAAGGGGCAGCGGTGGTGAAGGATTTCACCAGATCAATTCATTGAAAAAAGAGAAGGGTCGAGTCCCTTATACGGTCGCTACATAAAAAATAGATATCTTTACGTTTTACATGTAACTATACAGAAAATGTGACTGCTAGTTCAACGTTAAGCAAGCGGTTGTAATCTACTGCTTATTGTTGGCAAACTATCTTGGCTGCCATGATGTTGACGTCGATGCCTAATCTGCAAGAAATCTTTTTGGTAATCTATTATGGCGATTAAACTCAGTCGAAAGTTAATAAAGGAGCGGTGGTAAGCGTTTAAGAGGTGTCTATTTGTTGTCCGTATACGGGATCATTGAGGGATATGGCATCCATTGACATAATCATAGGCGGTGAAGAATCTCACCCGATCAATCCATTGATGCAGGGTCGAGGCCATATGGTCGCTATAGAGGAAAGCGTACATTTTATACACAAATTGTCACTGTTTTTATTACGTCAAGCAATAAATTATGTTGTTATCTACTGCTTGTTGGCAACTGTCTTAGCAGCCCGTGCTGTTGACGTCAATATTAATTGCAGTTTATCACGTATTGATTTGTAGTAGTTTCCGTTGCTTAACGACACATTTTGGCAACCAAGGACGTTGACGTCGACTTACGCTGCCCCAATAAAAGACAACGGTCACACAACAACCACTACAAGCCTTGGACACTTATAGTTAGTGTTTCAGCGTGAAAGAGGTGTTTAAATATCAGCAAACGAAATGTTATAATACTCACTGTTTAATGACTTCTCATGGCTATAAGCACTGATGACGTCGCCCTCATCTTATATCCATGTTTGGGACTGGCACTACCTGGCTCTAATTAGCGGCACTACGATTAAAACTGAAATACGTTTATTTAACCACGCCTTATATCGACGATGATGGGCATCATAACAAAGAACAATGTATAAGCCCCTAAATACAGTGTGCTAAGCTATAGGGTAGGTAAGCTATAGTGGCCGGCTACCCAACCGGAAAATTACGAAGGGGTGGCTGGAGATAGGCTTTTAACAGGGCTCGCTCAGTAGAGTTGGTTTATGTGAGAGGCTAATCCAGGCTATAGCGGGACTCTTGAACCTTTTGCATTGCCCTTTTGACGCCAACACTTGAAATGCTACAGGCGAAACTGCAATAATTTGATTTGTCTGTTGTGTGGTGTTTCAATAAACAATTCAATCAATCAATCATGCTTCTAAAACGTCGGTTTAGTTTTATTTTAGAGCAGCTAATGGTTGCTTAGCAATCCGTTATGATTGATAACGATTATTTAACGACGCGTTTGCCAACTCCACCTAGCTTCACTAAGCCATTAATTATTATTATTCCAAAAGTTTAACGACATCTTATGGCTACATAGGCCGTTGACGTCTTTACAGTTTTTTTTATATATTTCAGTTCATGTTCGTATAACTTTCATTCATCAGTTTCTTTCTTTCTGTTTTCTTTCTTTCTTTCGTTTTCTTTCTTTCTTTTGATTGTCTCATCGTTTGTTTCCTTGTTTGGCAAGTTATTGAGATGCCGTTGATTGACAGCTGGTAGCAGTCCATCTTTTTTAATATATAGATTAATATTTTAATTTACATGTTTATATATACACACGTATGTACATATGCATCATTATTCATTTAGCCACTTGGCTTATATTCATTTTCTATTTGGCCCAAAGGCTCTTTTTCGACCATATCGGTTCTTTTCTTTTTTCAATGACTGATCCTATACATTGATTTACACACACACGCACGCACGCACACCAGTTTAGCAGTATTGTCCAAGGACCAATAATATTATAAACATTATTAGTCATCGATTATATCCAATTTAAAAAAAAAAGAACATATTAGGTTATGAATTCCATACATTTTAAAACATTACAAATCACCAATTTATATGTAACAAGCAATTATCAGTGTCCAGAAAAAAAATGTTATATGGTTAGATAACACAACGCGGTTGAGAATAATATAAGAGCGATGGTAAGCGTTTTAAAGGTGTCTTTCTCTCTGTGGTTTGTACACGAGAATCCTAGATGGCGTGGCACCCGTTCAAACGGGCAGCGGTGTATCTCACCGATCACTTCACTGAAAACTGATCGAGGTCAAGGCCATACAGAAAGCGTGCATATACTTTTATCTGTACACAAAGTGTCACTGTTAGTACTACGTTAAGCAATCAACTGTTACTATCGCAGCTGCGTGTGCTGTTGACACAAATATTTGGCAACTTCAGGAAAGAAGTTGCGGTTTGTAACGTATTGACATTCCATTGTTTAATCCAACTTGTGGTTAGCAAGGTCGTGACGTCGACGTTACCCTCTCCAGACACCGGCACAAGGTGTTAATGTACACAATATACAGCAACCAGAAGAAGCCTACTCATAGAATAGTTTTATCGCTTAAAAGAGGTGTTCAAATATCAGCAGACGATATGCAAGAGTACTCATTGTTTAACGACTTTTCATGGTTATCAATGCTGATGACGTCGCCATCCTCGTTTCTCCTGGCTTGGGACTTGCACTACCTGACGTTAAATAGCGGCACAACGGGTAGTGGCGGAATAGTAATTAAAATTGATTGAAATACGTTTATTCAACCACGCGTTTTATATCGACGATATGATGGCTTTGTTATTAAACCAATGCATCATAACAAAGAACAATGTATGACCCATTAATACAGTGTCTCAAGCTGTGGGATCTAAGCAGAAAACTGGCGGCCGGTTACCCAACCAGAAAACCCCGAAAGGTGGCTTGAGGTATTCTTTAAACAGTGCTCGCGCAGCTGTCTTGGAACTGTCCGATGGGTGAATGTTCTTTGTGGAAATTTAATCTAGACTGCTGGTTACGTAACCTAAGCAACGAGTGATTTTTAAGTTTATTCTCTTTTCATCCTTCCTTCTTGGTCGCTGTGCTTCTTTCCTTTGGTTAACCGGAATGATTTATTACCGGTGGCAAGCGTCGTGAGGATTAATATAATAGCGTTGGTAAGAATTTAAAAGGTGTCTATTGTGGTTCGTACACGGGCGTAGGATGTATGTATGTATGTATGTATGTATGTATGTATGTAATAGCGTTGGTAAGAATTTAAAAGGTGTCTATTGTATGTATGTATGTATGTATGTATGTATGTATGTATTCCCTTTAAGATTACTGACGTCGGGGCAGAAGGGAACCAATCGAAACCTGTAGAACATGGTAGGCCTAGTCAGCTGGTTAGAGGGCTTTCCTTAGACACCTTGTAAACGATGTCACCCAACGGTATATAGGCTAGGTTTAGGACACGTTTCCCAATTTGTTTGAGTCTAAAGCATTGTTGGTTAAATAGCAAATTCACCACTCAGAGCTGTAATATGCCTAAAATAATTTCTTTCGACGTCAACTAACCAACATTAACTTTGACAGCGTCAGTCACAAGCTTAAAGAAAGGAGGAGGGTGACGCTAATTATCTTTGTTGTAACAGCGTCGTCGTTGGCAACTAACCACTAGTTAATTAATGCGCTCTCTTTAAACACCATTTAAACAGCGCTTTTATATCCTATATACACATGAGCCACTGAATATCTGTATGTGCGCTAAGCAGGCATAAGACGTTTTAACCTGTGGATCCATCCGTAGTCTTTTCGTTACAGCACTCGCGTTGTCATGGGGAGATTGTCGGTTCAATCCTACTCATCCTTCTCTGAGACAGTCATTTGTGTAGGTACTTTGAGCAAGTCATTCAGTCGCAATTGCTCACCGCCATCGATTTATTGCAATGTCTGTTAACTTCAGGTGCTGTATAGCGTGGACAAAACCTTTTGGCGTGCCAAGTTGGGCACGCGTGCCATAGGTTCGCCATCCCTGATATAAGCTCTATCACTCGGTATAGGGATTCGTAAAAGATGTGGGAGATGGTAATGAAATGCGGAAAATGGGAGATAGAGGTTTAAGTCATTTAGTACAGGCGTCCTTTATGGACGACCCCATGCTGTGTCTGGCTGTTCCGACCACAGTCGATGTGTTTTAATATTATATAGCACATGTATGTAGGCCACACTCTATAAAGCAATATTTTACGAGGCACTAGACCCTACTACGTTGAAAGTTTACTCATCTTCTGGACAGCAGGCTGTCTCATGAAATGAAATTGTTTCGAGTGTTTGAATAGAGAACTGCGACGTTTGATAGGAATTTGTTTTGTGTGTAAACTCAAAGTTTATATGGCGCCAGCTTCCTATCCTATGAAGAGAGGTATAATTTTTCATCATGGGCGTCGAACTCTCCTCCACGGTGACGAACTTCGGGAGAGAATGGAAACCAGTCAGCTACTGTGGCTAACTGTAGCCAATTGGTTTGAGCGCATCCCTTGGACAGTTGGACACCGTTAAGACGTTGTCGAAGAATACTATATATATATAATTATAGTGCACGCGAGCCAATTGATAAACGTAGTCTTTCAGGTAGTAACTTCGCAACTACCCTTACTCTGGAAGTGCCAGTCCCAAACTTGGATGAAGAAGGAGGACGACGCTAATTATCTATTTATGATATACCGTCGTCAAACGGCAACTCACTATCAATTAAGGACAGGTAGTATTTTTAAACACCTTTTAAACGTTGTCACGCAACTCTATATAATCATTGCACGCAATAGCCACATAATATATTTCAGATGTATATTGAAGATGGAAAAATGATGCAGGGTGGCTGCGAGCGTGACATCAGGAACAGGATTAAGGTGGCTTGGCAGAAATGGAGGGAACTAACGGGAATGTTATGTGACGCCAAAATGCCAACTCAACTCAAGGGAAAGGTATACAAAACAATGGTAAGACCGGTGATGCTATATGGAGCAGAGGCCTGGGCGCTGACAAAAAGGGATGAGGGGTTACTGGAGAGAACAGATATGAGAATGCTACGATGGATACTTGGGATCTCACTGAAGGACAGGAAAAGAAATGTGGACTTCAGAAAGAAGCTCGGGGTGGCATGTATAACTGACAAAGTACGAGATACCAGGCTGAGGTGGTATGGACATGTAATGAGAAAAGAGGATGATAGCTGAATGAAAAGAATCATGAATGCAGAGGTATATGGACGCCGCAGTCGGGGACGACAGAGGAAGAGATGGGAAGACACGATACAACAAGACCTAAAGCTGCTCAAACTGAAGAAAGAAGATGCTCAAGAAATAAACAAGTGGAAGAGAAAGATCCGAATGGCTGACCCCTCTCCAAAGAGGGATTAATTCGAGCCTGAAGGGAAAGAAGAAGATTGAAGATGGAAAAAATATAACAAAAAAACAAACCAACAGTAGAAACCGCCGCTGACGCAAACCGAGGATAGTCGACCTCACAGCAAACGAAGGAAGCAAATGGAAGAAACACACCACGAAACCTACCAGAAGATGTCAACGGCCCTGGATGCCACATGACGTCGTTAAACCCTGGATACAGACAGACAGCCACACAGTAATGATTGCACTCTCCTTAAACATCTTTCACACGTCGTAAATTTATAACGCTTTTCCTAGACACCTTACAAAGTTAGTCAACCAATGCTATATAAGTCTAGGGCACGCTAACTAATCGGATATTGTCAAATCTTTGTCGATTAATTTGCGAGTTCGCCACTCAGAGCTGTAATATGCCTAAATAATTTCAGTCGACGTCAACGGCCTTTGTTACCATAAGAATCCATCCATCCATAACTGTGCCAGCGTCACTCCCAAACCTGAAGAGGGGGGCGACGCTAATCATCTTTGTTATTACAGGTCGTCGACGGCAACTAACCACCGATTAATTTTAATGAATGCACTATCTTTTAACACCTTTTAAACGAAGCTACCCAACGCTATATAAGATAGTGCGCGATACGCACTTCATGAGCGAGATCTCTTTAAACACCTTTAAAACGTTTTCAACCAACCCTATATATAGGCATAGGCCACAAAATAGCTGTAGGTGCACTGTCATACCCTTCTAGTTAGAACTCTAGAGCGTTAGCGTTGTAATGTGGAGATGCTGGGTTCAATCCTACTCATCCCTCTCTGAGAGAGTCATGCGTGTAGGTACTTTTCGTTACAGCACTCGCATTGTAGTGTGGGGATTGTGGATTCCATCCTCCTCCTCCTTCTCATCCTCATCCTCAACAGTCATGCGTGTAGGTACTTTGAGCAAGTCACTTACTCGCAATTGCTCAGCGCCATCGATTGATGCTTGGAGCAGTAATGTCTGTTAACTTCAGACAATCAAAGCCTTTGGAAGTTTATATACCGTCTTATGCCCAGCCATCTGGCACTTCCACATTCACCACTACTGAACCACGTTATCGTACAGTTTTTGCGACCACGAACAACCCTTGGGGTAGTCTATGCAGAATGACCGCAAACCGATGAAGGAATGGGTCACCCAACTGCGGACAAGGGAAAGGTATTGTCCAACGCGGATCGCCGCATCTAAATTTAGCAACTGCTATGAATTAGACACTGATCTCAACCAGACAACAGATGGTCTGTACAGTTAGAATCAAAGTACACCACCCTGTTGAACAGTTATCCCTCCAAAGTCATCAGGTTGTCTACTCTATAGGCACATACCGATTATGGCTTATTTCAGAGACTGAATCTCTGGCTAACGCGTTCAATTCATTGAAAACTGAGCAGGATCGAGTCCTTTATCTGGTCGCTGCCTAAAAACGTGTATCTTAAGTTTTACATTTTCACTATGCAGAAAATGTGACTGCTAGTTCAACGTTAGGCAATCGGTTGTAATCTACTTCTTGTTGTTGGCAACTATCCTCGCTGCCATGATGTTGACGTCCATGCCTAATCTGCAAGATGGCTTTTTGGTACTCTATTATGGCGATTCAAAGTGTCCTTCTATACACTTTGATGGCGATTAAGCTTAGTCGAAAGTTAATAAAAGAGCGGTGGCAAGCGTTTAAGAGGTGTCTATTTGTGGTCCGTACACGGGATCACTAGGCTAAGGGACGTGGCATCCATTGACATAATCATAGGCGGTGAAGAATTTCACCCGATCAATTCATTGAAGCAGGGTCGAAGCCATATGGTCGCTATAGAGGAAAGCGCACATTTTATACACAAATACACAAAATGTCACTGTTTGTATTACGTCAAGCAATAAGTTGTTATCTACTGCTTGTTGGCAACTCTCTTAGCAGCCCGTGCTGTTGACGTCAATATTAGTTGCGGTTTCTCACGTATTGATTTGTACTTTTTGTAGTAGTTTCCGTTGCTTAACGAAACCTTATGGCTACCAAGGATATTGACGTCGACTTGCGCCAATGAAGGACAGGAATTACTACGACTACAAGTCTAGGGCACTTATAGTGAGTGCTTCCGCTTAAAAGAGGTGTTCAAATATCAGCAAACGAAATGTTATAGTACTCACTGTTTAATGACTTCTCACGGCTAACAGCACCGATGACGTCGCCCTCATCTTATATCCAGGTTTGGGACTGGCACTACCTGGCTCCAATTAGCGGCACCACGATTAAAACTGATTGAAGGGCGTTTATTTAACCACTCCGTTATATCGACGATGATTGGCATCATAACAGAGAACAATGTATAATCCCCTAAATACAGTGTGCTAAGCTATAGGTACGTAAGCTAGCGGCCGGCTACCAAACCAGAAAATTACGAAGGGGTGGCTGGATGTATACGCTTTTAGCAGTGCTCGCTCAGCAGAGTTGGTTTGTGTGAGAGGCTAATCCAGGCTGTGGCGGGACTTTTGACCCTTTTGCATTGCCCTTTTGACGCCAGCACTTGAAATGCTACAGGCGAAACTGCAATTATCTGATTTGTCTGTTGAGTGATGTTTCAATAAACAATTCAATCAATCAGTCATGCTTCGAAAACGTCGGTTTAGTTTTTTTAGAGGAGTTAACGGTTGTTTTCAGCAATTGGTAGCGTTTATTTAACGACGCGTAGGCTTATTATACAGCAGTCTTATACAGTCATAGCAATTAAGCGCGGCGCAGAAATAATATAATTTTATATAGGAGCGCTGACAACCGTTTAAAAGGTGTCGCTCTCTCTGTAATTCGTACACGAGGATCCTAACTGGCGTGGCACCGATTCAAACGGGAAGAGGTGGTAAAGGATTTCACTTGACCAATTCATTGAAAACTGAGCATGGTTGAGTACATACAAGGATGATACGGTCGCTATAGAGACAAACGTACATTTACATTTATCTATACAAAAGCGTCACTGTTTTTACTAGTCAAGCAATGGGTTGTTATCTACTGCTTTTTGGCAACTTTCGTAGCTGCGAGTGCTGTTGACGTCAATATTTGTATACTTAGGGTAACAAGCTGCGGTTTGTAACCTATCGACTAGTAGTAGTTTCCATTGTTTTCCATTGTTTTCCTTTGGGGGCCCGTAAAGTAATGGATAACACATTGGCGTGAAGAGCTGAAGGTACCAAGATCGAACCCCGTAGACATCCGTTAATTTAAGGTTAATTCTGTCTTCCACTCGCTAGGCGGCGGCGGTGGTTAAATGAATAGTAGACCGTGATTTGGCGCCGTATGTGGCTGCCGCATAAGCAGTTATATTCGACTCCTGTAAAACTGTTATCATGTGTGCTTCTACTTAATACATGTATGTAAGGCGCCCTGCGTGGCTGCCGTTTATACTATATGTATGTTCAATGTACAGCAGGCGCTTGATTATTGCAGGCGCTTGATTATTATTATTATTATTATTAGTGCCACTGCTACACTGGTTCACTCCTTCGTCACAGCGCGCCTTGATTACTGCTCATCGCTTTATTTTGGTCTTCCATCTAGTCGCATAGTGTGTTTACAGCGAGTTCTACTCTCTGCAGCCCGTCTCATTGGGCATATTCCTAAACATGGCCAAGTCTCTAGATATATGCTGGAGGTCCTTCACTGGCTTCCTATGCACTTACGCATAGAATATAGGATCGCTGCCTTAGTATGGCGATGTTGTCAGGGCCCTGCCCCCGCTTACCTTCGAGAGCTATGCTGCACAGTTTCAGGTGTCCAAGGCCGACGTTCCCTCCGCTCAGCGGGAAAAGGGGTACTTTTAGTTCCATTTGCTCGTTCCACGACTATGCAAAGTCGAGCTTTTTCAGTGGTGGGCCCGGTAGTCTGGAATAGACTTCCCTTAGAGCTCCGCATGTGCCCTGGGGTCACCCCTGGCATATTTCTTGCAAAACTTAAAACTGTCTTATATGAACGTGCTGGTGTCGGGAGCGCCTCTGAGTAGTTCCCTTGAAGAGGCGCTATATAAATCTTCGAATGAATGAATGAATATGGGGCCAGCTTTCTATCCTGAAAAGAGAGGGATAATTTTTCATCGTTGGCAGAGGGTTTCAGACGTCGGGGGCAGAATGGAAACCAATCGACTACTGTGGGGCACGGTAGCCAATTGGTTAGAAGCGCTTTTCTTGGACACCTTTTAATCATTGTCAACTAACGTCATATAAGTATAGGACATTTGATATTGAATTAATAACGGATTGTCAGTGAGTCATTTAATTAGGAACTTCGCCACAACCTGCGCTCTTGAAGTGCCAGTCCCAAGCATTGAAAAGGAGAGGATGACGCTACTCGTCTTTGTTTTGACAGTGTCGTAAAAACGGCAACTAACCATCAATTGATTAACGCGCTCTTTAACACCTTTTAGCCGTTGAAAGCCAACGCTATGTAAGTATAGCACACGATAGACTCTTGAAGGGGCTCTCTTTAAACACCTTTTAAACGGTGTTACCCTATGTTTCATAGGTATGGGCGACAGAATTGAGGCTGTATGTGTAACATTAGTGATATTTTCGCTAAAGAAAACGAAAATTTGAAGTAAAAATAAATGATATCGTTAACGAAAACTAGCAGTAAAAGTAGGAATTATTTCAGCAGGAAAAACGAAGTTAGGAATTGAATGAAGAATTATTTGCCGAACTAAAATTATGAACGAAATTAGGATTTATTTTCAGAACTAAAATGACTTAGCGAACATTCTTATGTCGCTTAAGGTGAGATAAAGGCGAGTAAAATTGCACGCGATCCAAACACATGAATCTACGTCGGTTGAGATGAAGGCGCTGTATGCGCATACCATTCTCGATGTTGTCAATTATCTTTAGTCTTCGTTGTCTAATAATTGTCTCACGTGCGTAAAAATGACCTCAGTTTCGTACTCTAATTTAATAATAATAATAATAATAATAATAACAATAATAATAATAATAATAATAATAATAATAATAATAATAATAATAATAATAATAATAATAATAATAATAGTAATAATATTAATAATAATAATAATAATAATAATAATAATAATAATAATAATAATAATAATAATAATAATAATAATAATAATAATAATAATAATAATAACAATAATTTTTTCTTTATTAATTCAAACTGATCAACGCAGTAAGATTACAATGAAACATGACAGTACAATTATCAATATCTTTACTAAAAACAGGTTATGGCAGCCATGCAACGCGCCCGGACAAGAGGGTAGCGGGAATCGCACCACGGCATCCATTCCAACAGTCATAGGTAGTGACGAATCTCACCCGATCAATTCATTGAAGTAGGGTCGGGCTATGCGGTCGCTATAGAGAAAAGTGTACATTATATATACGAAATGCACAAATTGTCACTGTTTTTATTACGTAAAACAATCAGTTGTTATCTACTGGTTGTTGGCTACTACAGCTGCCCCTGCTGTTGACGTCAATATTAGTTGCGGTTTGTGACGTATTGATTAGTAGCAGTTTCCGTACTTTGCGACCCCGTATGGCTACCAAGGCCATTGACGTCGACTTGCACTTTTCCAATGAGGACAGGAATTACTACGATTTATTATTATTATTCCAAAGTTTAACGTCGTCCTTTGGCAACAATGGCCGTTGACGACAATTCACAAATACAATTTCTAGAAAACGATAAACTTATAGTGTCCGTATAACACCATGTAAAGGTGTCAAACATAAGCTTACAATGTCAGTAATGTCACATAACCCAAAGCAACATATCTAATGTTATTTATAATACACATAGCTATAAAATGTTCCGACGCAAACCAAACAGTACTTCGCAACTATTGTCACTCGCTAGAAATATTTAAACAACTTCAGACATAAATGCACAGCACATATGATTATAATTATGACATTATATTCCCATTCTATTATTGAAATGTTTAATTGATCATTTCTTATTCCTCAGTTCAATGAGATCTTATAGCAATATGTACCACTACAATCATATCATGTATGAAATAGTACCAATCTCACATACATCATGCATATTAAATGAAACGTATGGTTATACCAAGTACCTTTCCTCAAAGAAACTGCTCAGGTACTAAACACACTCAAGTACAAATCTCATCAACCAACAAAGCATAAAATTATATGAGCATAATAATTACAATTGTTTCAAGTTTGATATTAATGCATTCAAGATTGCATTATAATAATGTAATAATTAATACAATAAAATAAAATGCACAAGGAAAAGACTAATTAAAATTACAGATAAAAAAATAAAAAAAATTTAAAAAAAATAAAATAAATAAAAATAAAATAAAACTATTTACATTAGCAAATTTAGCATATCTCTTTACAGAATTTGACCTTTAGTAATTAGTTTAAGTACCCTATACACTTCATTTTGTAATATATTTACTGTTAAAAGGGTTGAAATAGAAATGTCCCTTTTATACAATTGACATTTATCTCCCAACAACTTCGATATATCTTCTTTTTTACACTCAAGTAGTAAGTGATGAATAGTCTCCTTGACCTGACAGGTATCACATAAACCACTTGAATGTCGTTTTATAATAAACAGCCTTTGATTAGTATTCGCGACTCCCAGACGTAACCTAGAAATTTGGACTTCCTTATGCCTATAGGGTTCTAAATATTTAATATCTGTACTTACAATTGGACAAATAGATTTATAAAAATGACCTCTATTATCGTTAGTATATTCTAATTGCCATTTATTTACTATATACAGTTTCATTAAAGTAAAAATTTCTGAAAGTTCAAGATAACTAGTAGAATTAATATGATCAATACTCAGGGCTTCTTTAGCCAAAGTATCTGCTCGATCATTACCTGTCAGGTCAATGTGACTTGGGATCCAAATAAATCTTATTTGATTGGAATTTAGTCTGTTAATCAGAGACAATAGTTCATTCAATAAATTAGGTCTAGACTGAGAATAAGACTCCTTAATTGACGTAAGAACACTCAATGAATCAGAAAACAATGCAAATTGACAATTCTTATAACATTCGGAGTTTAAAATCCATTTTACAGTTTCTATAATTGCAGTCAACTCTGCTGCATAAATACTGGAGCTATTACATAATCTAAATTTTTTATCTATATTTAAACTTGGTACTGTAAAGGCAGCAGAAACAAATTCATCTACCTTTGACCCATCAGTATAGATATGTATGTAAGAGTTGTACTTAGAAACTAATTCCAAAGCAGATTGCTTTAAATATTCTGGATGATCAGTTTTCTTATTTATTAATTTATTCAAAGTTAAGTCAACCTCTACTTGTTTGTTACACCAAGGAGGTTCAGATGGGAAAGAAGGGCCAATAATAGACGTATTAAGTGAAGAAAAGAATTCAGAAGTACGAGTATAAATGGAATGCTCCCTACTCTCAGGTGTCCTAAAAACATTTGTCCAGTGGTTCTCCATTGTTGCTGTATTTATGTGAAATTTATTACCCAAAATTTTAGTCCCACATTTTATTGAATTTTGGAGTCGTCTTAAATGAAGAGGCAACTCTCCACATTCATTTTGAAGTGCTGCAGCTGCAGTACCCTTAGGGGCTCCACAACATAATCTAAGTGCCTCAGTTTGGATACAAGAGAGTTTATCTAGGTGCGATTTACAAGCAGAAGAATAAGCAACGTCACCATAATCTAAAATAGACCTAATTAATGCCCTATATATGGTTAGGAGAGTTTTCTTACAAGCTCCCCAACCATAGCCACTGATGGCTCTTATGAGATTTAACCTCTTTTTGCATTTTTCAATGATATAATCAATATGTGGTTTCCAACTCAATTTACTGTCAAAAATTACTCCCAAGAATTTGACTTCATTTTCCATTTTAATTTGTTCTTTTGTAATATTTTAACATTTCTATGTCCTAAGTAAATAGCACTATCATCAGCAAACAGTGACATCTCTACACCATCCACACCTGCAGCAATATCATTTATCATTAGCAAGAATAAAATAGGAGATATTACCGAACCCTGGGGTGTACCATTCTGTTGTATACATTTATCAGAAAGTTCTGCCCCAACTTTCACCTGAAAAGTTCTATTTGAAAGAAAGTTTTCAATCCAGTTAAATGTATTACCCACTATTCCCAAATTCTGAATTTTATTTAAAAGGGTAGGTACATGTAACATGTCATATGCTCTTTCAAAGTCAATGAAAATAGCCAAAACATGTTCTTTATTTTTAATTTTTTTAAGAATATTATCCTGAAGTTTAAGGATTTGATCATTTGTACTTCTATATTTTCGAAAGCCAGACTGATTTTTTGAAATAAGGTTATTTTTTTCCAAAAACCATTGGAGACGTTTTGTTACCATTGTTTCCATTACTTTACAAATCGTTGGAGTCAATGATATAGGTCGATAAGATTCTGGAACCGAGGCGTCTTTATTTGGTTTTAATAATGGTAGAATAATGGCATGATGCCAGTCAGTTGGCAATTTCCCTTCCTCCCAGATTTCATTATAAAATATTAATAGGGTTTTAAGAGCATTTTTATGAAGATGTTTTAACAACTCATAAGGTAATTTGTCATCACCCGGTGACTTATTATTTTTTGCTGATCTTATAGCTTGTTTCAATTCATTAAGATAAAACCTCTCATTTAAGATTTCCATTTCATGAACAGGACTACTGTCAATTCTATTAGGGTTATTTTGTAAATTATTATCTTTGATATAATTTAAGAATTTTTTACTATAATTTTGGGTACTACTAGTACTTGCATAATTGTTAGCTAAAAGATTTGCTTTTTCAAGGTTTGTTTCAGCTATTAATTCATTACGATTCAGAGTAGGAATGGAACTATAGGTTGCAATACCATTCATTTTTCTTGCCCATGTCCATACAGAGCCCAATTTTGTCTGATCCGTAAGTTCAGAGCAATATGTTTGCCAACAAGTTTTTGCTTCTGTTTTAAGTGTCTGTTTAACTATAGCCTCTTGTTTCTTGTATTCCAAATAATCATTTAACTCCCTTGTTTTATTCATTTTATTCCTAAACTGATTTCTTTTATAAATGACTTCACTGCATTTATCACTCCAATATGGTAAAGGTCTAAATTTTTTATTTTTATTCTTTCTATTTTTTAGATTTTTACTAGGAATTGATTGATTCGCTATAGAAGTAATACAATCTACTAAATTATTGAAATTAGCGTCAAAATTTTTATCAACTAAAATATCTCTTGTTATTGAAAATTTACTTAGTTCTTCATAATTCTTCCAATCCGCTTTTTTTAATTTCCATAGATGCATACTTAAATTATACTCTATTGTGATTTCTTCATTAATAGTAGTTATAGTAGCATAATGATCCGAGCTCATGTTGCTATTGGTGACATTATGTCTAGCATTAAGAGCTACATCTTGTGAACATATGCTCAAATCTATAACAGAATTCAAATTTGATTGGTTTGATGTGATACGTGTAGCTTGACCTGTATTAAGCACAACTAAATTCTTTTCTGTTAATATTTCTTCTATAATTTCCCCTCTTTTATTTGTCTTAGAACAACCCCATAATTTATTATGAGCATTAAAATCACCAACAATAATTGATCTTTTATGTGGAAAAATACTCTGAATATCTTCTTTTTTAAATGTATATGAAGGTGTGAAATAAAAATTAAATATTTTTAAATGACCACTTAAAGTTTTAATTTCAATACCTTGAATTTCAATGTTTGTAACTTCGTCCACATCTAGTACATTAAAGTTTAGGCCCTCTTTTAAGTAAATAGCTAAACCCCCCTTTTCATTACTTGAGCAATCTTTTCGTATAATATTGTAGCCATCCAATTTTGGTGATTTAGTTGGATTTTTCAAAAAGGTCTCTTGCAGACATATCACATCCGGTGGAATGTACGACTTCAATATATAATTCTTAAGTTGGTCTTTATGACCTCGAAAACCACGTGCATTCCATTGAAGAATGGTCAACGCCATAGTGGACAAAAAATGAAACTACTGTTCTTTATATCTAAATTCTATATCATTATCAAAAAGTAATTTAGACGCTGCATGGCTGATTACAAACTGTGCCTGTTTTTTTGACTCAGCCTTTGCAATAGTTGCCAATACGCCAAGAACAAAGGACACTTTTATCTTCATAATTGGGTCATAATCTTCTACTGTGTTATTCGCTGGCTTGCTGTGATATACTGCCTTGTAATCTTTGTCATTGAATGACAAAAACCTTTTGACTACATCATCAGAAGAGGTTTGTACAGTAGAATTAATTTGCACATCAGTTGGTGTTTGTATATCTAATGAAGTATTTATTACTCTTGTTTGGGTTTCTAGTCCAGTTTTAACTTTTGAAGAATAGGTGGAATTGTTTGTTTTAAGAGCATTGACAGGAACATTCTGATGCTGGACCTCATCAACCTTGACAATAGCATCAGCAAGAGTAACGTTCTGCTCTGCTCTTATTTTCAGAGCAGATTGAATCTTTAAATACATTGGACAGCTTCTGTGGGCAGCACTATGATTCTGACCACAGTTAGCACATCTTAATTTAGTTTTATCTGGGCAGTCAACATAAGAGTGGCTACCACTGCATCTACTGCACACAACTTCTCGTCTGCAAAATAATTTAGAGTGACTAAACATTTGGCAATGATCACATCTCAAAGGTCTAGGCACAAAAGGATTAATTCTATACCTTCTGCCATTCACTTCCAAAAATTCTGGCAAAACAGTCCCTTTGGGATAAGCAATCAAAGTCGCTTTGCTAAATTCGGAATTACCAATTCTATGGATATGATGGGCTCCATTTTCCAATGCTATTTCATTTAAATTCTCTTGACTTTCAAGTAAACCAAAGACTACCCCTTTAACAAAGTACTCGTTTTCCTGTCTTTTCACAGGAAGTGGTTTGTTATAAACAGGTTGAGAAGTCAAAGAAAAGGGAATACTAGTCTTCACAGGCTTATCATTCAATGATTGTATCTTAAGAAGTTGATTTTTCTGAGCTTCATCTTTAGCAATTATTTTCAGTACACCTTGTTGAGTTACAAAAACCTTGTCAACCTCTCCCCTGGTCTTCTCAACTATTTCCTTGTTGAGTTGACGAGGCATGTGTTTGAAGTAGTTACGAAGATCATCTTTATGCCCATCTATATACACAGTTCGTGACTGAACCTCCCGTAAGAGCTTCTTTTTTTCCTCAGTCAGAGGAGGACGGGATTTATGGTTAATTTTGTTTTCAATAACTTGGTCAGTTATTGATTTATTTACATCATTTATCACCTCATTTGTCAACATTGTGGAATTATTCATGGTAATGATCTTCTCTTGTCTTACCATATTTGCATTTGAAACTTCAATCATTTCAATATCACTTAAAACCTGAAAATTTGCATCATCTTGACATGCAGCAGATTCATCAATACATATCACATCAACTGTTACACATTTCTGAGAAACAGATTTCTCAGCGCTATCAATGACCGGACTTTTATAAATACTTGTCTTGAGTCTCTTTTTCGGGTGTGCTTGTGGGTGGCCATCCATCCTACACCGCCGATCCTGGAGCTTCTCAGTAGGGACTGCCTTCAAGAAGTCATCTTTAATCAGGTAACTAGAGGAAAAAATGGCGACTGTAAAATGGCGTCGAGAAGTTGATGCGTCGAATCGTTGAATCGAGAGAGTTTGTTTTCTACATTGATAGACAGGATAAATTATGCGATTCGATATTATGCCTGATTACATACGAAATAATCGAAACATTGTAAAGGATTATACGAGTTAATCAAGAGATTATACGAGTTAATACGAGTTAATCGAGAAATTCGGTTTTCGCGCCATTTACGCGCGAAATCTGTACCGTATTGATATTGAATTTATACTTTAAACTAAACTTTAAACAACAACAAAAAAGAAATTTGAAATGGGAAAAGGCAAGAGAAAGAGACCTCTCAATACATCATCGAGCTCTTCAAATGCAGGCGATGTTTCGATGTCAATGAATATCCTTGATATACCTAAATCAGACAATCAACATAAGTCCGACGTACTACTTGAAAACCAGGAAATCTTGTCGTCTTCAGCCAGTGTAACTGATTCATACCAAACGGGTTTCGCCGAAACTTCTGGAAACATAAACGGTAAAGGTGCAGATGAAGACAAACGTGGTAACTATAAATCAAATTCTGTTGAAGATATGAGAAATTTCTTATGTAATTCCTCCGACAATCTTCGACATGATAATGTCACACATTTTGAATCGTACTTTGAGTCAACGGCAAAAAGACGATCATATTCATTGGAAAACCGGCAAGCTCTGGTGATAAATGGGAATTATACAAAAACATTGATTGAATTACTACGACTACAAGTCTAGGGCACTTATAGTGAGTGTTTCCGCTTAAAAGAGGTGTTCAAATATCAGCAAACGATATGCAAAATAGTTCTCACTGTTTCTCGACTTTTCATGGCTATCAGGACCGATGACGTCGCCCTCTTCCTATTTCCAGGCTTGGGACTGGCACTACCTGACTTTAAATAGCGGCACTATACGGGTAGTATAGGAGTAGCAATTAAAATTGATAGAATTACGCTTATTTAACCACGCCGTTGTATAGACGATGATTGGCATCATAGCAAAGCACTATATATAGGCCCCTGTATACAATGTCAATTAATATTATTATTATTATTAATTAAATTTGTAACGCGCGCATGGTCACACCGAAATGTGAATCTGAGGCAAGACAACCCAAGTAGAAAACACCGGTGGGGCGGCCGGAGGTAGGTCTTTCTAGTGCTCGCGCAGCGGAGTTAGGGTTGCTAACCTCCTCTGTCTTGGTAAAATGTCAGATGCATGGGTGAGTGTTCTTGGAGGATTTTAATGGGTCGCTCTGCTTCGTTTTCTTTGTTAATCCTAATGATTGCGGACGTCGGGGCAGAAGGGAAACCAATCGACTACTGTGGGGCACGGTAGTCAGCCGGTTAGGCTTTCCTTAGACACCTTGTAAACGTTGTCAGCCAGCCCTACGTTAGCAAATTTGACTTTGTAAAGAACAGACGGTTAAATTCGTCACTCAGAGCTGTAATATGCCTAAATAATTTGTGTCAGCTAACCACCCATAACTTTTGTCAGTGCCAGTCACAAGCCTAAAGAAAGGAGGAGGGCGACGCTAATAATCTTTGTTATGACAGCGTCGTCGACGGCAACTAACCACCAATTAATTAAATGCGCGCTCTGAAAACACCTTTTAAACGGGGTTAACTAATCCTATATTAGTATAGCACACGATAGCAGCTTATTGAGCGCGCTCTCAATATACACCTTTTAAACGGGGTCGTCGCGTCTTATATAGGCATGGACAGTTTTCTGCACGAGCATATTATAATAAAATTGCCATGAGATGTTTAATAAGCCTGTGAATCCATCCGTAGTCTTTTCGTTGCAGCAGTCGCGTTGTAATGTGGAGATTGTGGCTTCCATCCTCCTCTCATTTTTCTCCGAGACAGTCATGTCTGTAGGTACCTTCAGCAAGTCATTCACTCGCAATTGCTCAGCGCCAGCGATTGATGCTTGGAGCAGCAATGTCTGTTAACTTCAAACACTGTAGTGTGGACAGACAATCAACGCCTTGGAAGTTCACATAGCGTCTTATGCCCAGCCACCTGGAATTGTCAGACCCACAACAACTGTACCAAGTTTCCGCACAGTTTGTGTGACCACGAAAACCATGGGGTAGACTCGGGTAGACGATGCAGAATGACCGCAAAGACAGGAGGAAGGAATGGGTCACGCAACTGTATAGAATAGGTTGACAACGAACAATGTATAAAGTCCCTAAATACAGTGTGTCCAGCTATGGGTCTAAGGCAGGTAATCTGGCAGCCGGCTACCCAACCAGAAAGACCTTCTGAATTCTTGGTCGCTCTGCTTCTTTCCCTGGAGTCATAATGTTTCAATTAAAAGCTAAAGCGCTGTTGAGAATTAATAATTAATAATAGCGGTGGTGTGCATTTAAAAGGTGTCTATTGTGGTCCGTACACGGGGTCCATAAAGGTCGTGGCATCCATTTTAACGGACAGCGGGGGTGAAGGAACTCACCCGACTAATGCATTCTAAAACGAGCAGCGTCGAGGACATACGGTCGCTGTAGAGAAAAACGTGTGGGGTCATATTTACATTTAAGCTCTATCACCCGGAAGGATTGCTGTAAGTCATCAACAAGTGTCCTGTCTCTGTCTTGAATAAAGAACAGTTTAGATTAGATAACAGTGGCGCTTTAGAAAATTGGAGATTACGATTACGATTACGATCAAAGGACGAGAGATCGAGTAGTCGACAAAGTTGATCGAGTCGATCGTCGGCCGAGCCATATCGATCGTAGCTCTGGACTCGATCGACTTGGGGTATAGTAGGCCGCACTCTATTCAGCAATATAGATCCTACGTTGAAAAGGTTACTCATCTTCTGCAGAGCAAGCAGTCTGATGAAATGAAACTGTTTCGAGTGTTTAAACAGAGAACTGCGACGTTTGATAGGAATTTGTTTGCTGTCTAAATTATTATTATTATTTCGTTTATTATGAATTAAAGTTGAGAGACTACAGAACGGGTATACTACAGAATTGCATTAGTCTAGATTAGAGATTGTAAAATCAGTTTATATGGCGCCAACTTCATATTCTGAAAAGAGAGGAATACATTTTTCATCTTGTGCAGAGAATTCTCGTCCAGGGTTTCGGACGTCGGGGCAGAAGAGAAACCAATCGGCTACTGTGGGACACGGTAGCCAGCTGGTTAGAGCGTTTCAGTTAAACACCTTTTAAACGTTGTCAACCAAAGCAATGTAAGTTTAGGACACGTTCGTTCCGGCTAGTCGAGTAATACAAGGGTCAAATGTAGTTTTCAATTAGGAACTTCGCCACTGCAGGTATTCTGGAAGTGCCAGTCCCAAACCTGACAAAGATGGAGGGCGACGCTAATCATCCTTGTCCTCCAACGGCAACACACCACCAACTAACTAAGGCGCTCTCTCTAAGCACCTTTGTCACCGCGCGCTGTAGATGCAGAGCACACAATAGCCTCTGATTAAGTGTGGCGCCATACAAATTCTTGATTACAATTACAAATTACAATAGCCACACGAAGGCGCTCTCTCTAAACACCATTTAAATGTTTTCAACCAACGCTGTAGAATTATAGCACACGATAGCCACATAATGATCGCGCTGTCCTTAAACACCTTTTAAACGCTGTCAACCTATTCTATATAGAAATGGGCCATCGAACGATGCGTTATATGAGATCATTGGTTCCCATTTAAGTTTATAAATTCACTTGGTAAATCAATCTGCGCAAGGCAATACGCTCGCTGTAGAGAAAACGTGTAGGCATATATTTACATTTAGGGTCTATCACTCGGCATAGGAGTTCGTAAAAGATGTGGTATACATGGTAATGCCAAAAATGGATAATGGGAGGGAGAGACTGAAGTCATTTAGTCATTTACAGGCGTCCTTTGTGGACGACCCCATGCAGTGTCTGGCTGTACCGACCACAGTCGATGTGTTTTAAAACTTTTAATATTATACAGCACATGTATGTAGGCAACACTCTATTCAGAAATATTTTACGAGGTACTAGACCCTACTACTTCGTCATGGGCAATGAATTCTCGTCCAGGGTTACGAACTTTGGGACAGAATGGAAACCAGTCAGCTACTGTGGTTTACTGTAGCCAATTGGTTAGAGCGCATCCCTTGGACATCTTTTGACGTTGTCAAAGAATGCTAATTAATAAACGTAGTCTTTCAGCTAGTATCTTCGCAACTACCCGTACTCTGGAAGTGCCCGTCCCAAGCCTGGATAAAGAAGGATGGCGACGCTAATTATCTTTTTATGATATATAGTGTCGTTAAACGGCAACTAACCATCAATTAAAGAAGGGGGGTCTCTTTAAACACCTTTTAAACGTCGTCACGCAATCATCCATACATAGCCTTTTGGTTACAGCACTTTAGTTGTAACAAGTCCTCGAAATTGTGTGTTCCATCCTCCTCCTCCTCTGACACGATTACTGTGTAGGTAGGCCTACCTTGAGCAAGTCCTTCACTCGCAATTGCGTAACGACATCGATTGACGGTTGGTCAATAGATATTGGAGCCTAATAAATGCAGAATAATATTAACGGAGGGAAGATTTAAAGCAATTTCTAAAGAGTGGATGAAAATAGATAAAGTGGTTCATTTGACTTGCTAAACTTCTAAATTCACTGAGTAAATCAATCTACACATGTAGCAGGGCATCATTGTAATAATACGACATACATCCTCGATGTCATCTTCCGGATGCTGGCCTTATTACAGAGACTGGCTTTTGTGTGCCATTGGCTGATGTCTTTTTATTTGAATCCGGTGCTTTGGAAGTCGCACGGTAGTCACAGCTGGTTAGAGCGCTTTCATAAGACACCTTTTAAACGTCGTCAACGGAAGGTATATAAATACATGACAAAGAATTGGCAGTCAATTGAATAGTATTTTCCGTGCGCATAATTATGTATAAACACCGCTGGAACGCTCGTTTAAAATGAAGCCAATTAATTAGCAACTCCGTCACTGTCCGTACTTTGGCAGTGCTACCCCAAGCCGGTAGGAAGGAGGAGGGCGACGTTAATCATCTTTGTTATGACACAGTGCTTTAAACAACATAACGAAACAACCACTGGAATAAATTGGATCAGCGCATAAGTGGCGTTGCAATGAGTGATCTTATACCTCCAGCATGGTTTCTAGAGAGCTTGTTCACAAATGACGTCATAATGTCGTCATTTGTAGCGACAGAGGAAGGGAAGGGAACTGTCCAACGCGGACGTCCGCATCTGTGCAATGAAAACCATTCACTAAGATGCCTCTTCCCTAACCATCATTTAACTCCCTATTTTCTTAGAGACAGACCTCATAACTTTAACCTTCCTGATAAAGACTCACGAAACTTTATTTCTCGTATGTTATTTGCCAACTCATACTAAGCTATTACTTCTTCAGTTTTATTTTTCATGTACACCTACAGCGTTTTGCCTGTTGTTCTACGTAATAAACGAATATAAACATAAACATAAACATCTAAATTTCGAACAGTTGATTTGGCAAAATAGAAGTGCCCTAAGAAGAACTTTCTCACAGAGATGGATGATGAACAAGAAGAGTTCTAGCCTACATGCTGTGAATTAGACACACTAACCTCAACCAGACAATAATAGATGGTCTGTACAGTAAGGTTCTTTTTCCTGGCATAATCAAAGTCCTCGACGCTGTAGAACATTTAACAGCAGAAGGCGAAACATAATTACGAGTGCAAGCTTGCTTACTTATAGTTTTGGCCTGTCACTTAAAAGAGGTGTTCAAATATCAGCAGTTGATATGCAAAGCTTAACGACATCTAATGGCTATCAGGGCCGATGACGTCGCCCTCATCCTATCTTCAGGATTGGGACTCGCAATACCTGACGAGAAATAGCAGCACTACGGGTAGTGGCAGAGTAGCCATTAAAATCGATTGAAATAAGTGTATTTAACTACACCGTCATATCGCCGAATATTTTCGTCATAACAGAAACAATGCATAACTACACCGTGTCTCAAAATAAACTGTGCAAAATTGTTTCTGTCAGAACTTCGTCAAATTTCCATCAATTTTAAAAATATTTGGTAGGTAGATGGCAAAATGGCTAAAATTTTATGCTATACATGAATTTTCCACCTCACCTGACTCATGTCACCGCACTACCTTGTTAAACACAGATGTACCAATTTCTTATATAACGCTTAAATTTTAACAACTAACGTCTCGAAACTTGGCTGCACTGAAATCCATTTCATCGAGACAGATGTCAATGTGAATGGGGCCTACTATCGCGACTACCTTCTTGCCCAGAAGCTACTGCCAGACATACACCGGATATCCCAGGGCGAGTTTTTTGTCTTTCAACAGGATGGCGCCCCGGCGCATCGAGCACGCGACACTGTCTCTTTCCTTGAGCGAAAACGCCCGACTTCATACCTCCAACACTGTGGCCGCCGAATTCACCGGATCTTAACCCAGTCGACTATAGCATATGGAGTGTGCTGCAGGAAAAGGTTTACCGCTCCAGGATAGCCAACGTCGACGAACTCAAAAATCAAAATGCGTCTGATCGACGATTGGGCGCGCTTTGACCAGTCGATCGTTGATGCTGCTATCAGTCAGTGGCGTTGCCATCTAAGCGCTTGTGTCCGTGTAAGCGGGGCACATTTCGAGCACCAATTCTAACACTTTTAAGCAGATCTGTCATAACAATTAAAAACCCTGCTAAGTAAACCATATTTTACTTTACTGCGTGCTAATTAAGTCGTCAGATAGTTTGTTGCATGTAATAAGATTTAAGCGTTATATAAGAAATTGGCACATCTGTGTTTAACAAGGTAGTGCGATGACGTGAGTCAGGTGAGGTGGAAAATTTATGTATAGCATAAAATTTCATCCATTTTGCCATCTACCTACCAAAAATTATTAAAATTGGTGGAAATTTGACGAAGTTCTGACAGAAACAATTTTGCACAGTTTATTTTGAGACACGGTGTATATATAGTCTATAGGCTCCTCGATACAGCGTGTTTGGCTATGGGGTCCAAGGCAGGTAAGCTGGCGGTGGACTACCCACCAGAAAACACCGGCGGGGTGGCTGGAGGTAGGCTTTTTCAAGTGCTCGCCCCACGGAGTTAGGTATCTCCCCTCCCTTGCCTTGGTTGACTGTCAGGTGAGCGAATGTTCTTGGATGATTTCAATATAGAATGTCCTTTATTAGGCAACAAGTGATTTGTAAGTTTGTTGTCTTTGTTTCTGTGTTTCTTCTTGGTTGATGTGGTTCTTTCCCTTGATTAGAGGTCTACTATATGAATTTCTCGTTGATTGAACGATTAAACGTCGTTGATCGTTAACATTATATTATATAATAGCGGTGGCAAGCGTTTATAAGGTGTCTTTTGTGGTTCGCACACGGGTCCTACTAATGACGTTAGTTATGTAGATATGATAATTTTTCCGTTTTCGCCAAATCTTAGTGGCCATTTTTAGTTTCTCAAAATTGCATTCCAAAATATTTATATGTATATACTGCTATGAATAGCTTCATCATAGATGTTTTTAGCTTGACTGCTTCCATATAAAAAATTTTCCACTTTGGTTAATTTTGATGGCGGCCATCTTGGATTTGACCTATTTTTTCGCGTAGTTCTCCATGTCATATTTTTCAACTTTTTTCTTTTAACCTAGGCGTATCAGAGGTGACCAATCGAGAAATCTCTTGTTGAAATTAAGTTGAACCTCCATTGATTGTTGTATAATGACTGGAAATTGCCCACCGATTGAACTATTATGCGCGTTAGGATTAATATGAACCTGTGCTGAAGGGTCTCTTCATTAAAAATATTAGTAATTGAAATAACCGATAAGTTTGGATACTCTCCTTATATCCAAAAACTGAGCATAAAGGCTAAACAATCCCTTTACGCTCATCGTATCTTGATTTCTCATGGGCTCTCGGGCCCCAGGCTTCATGACGTGATACGGGCTACCACTGTCAACCGTATGCTGTACTGTTCCCAGGTATGGTTAGGCTTTGCCAACAAGCAGGAACTTGATCATTTGGGCGCAATTATCCGTAAGTTGGTTCGTCTCGTCTACCTCCCTCCTTCTTTTCCTACTTTTGAGGAACTCTGCAAAAAAGCTGATCGTGATCTGTTTAAGAACATTCTCAAAAACCCTAGTCACCTCATCCACGACCTTCTACCTCCTGTTCTAAAGACCGGGTATGATTTGCGCCCTCGTTCTCGTAATCTGGTTCTCCCAAGATTTGACTCCCTTACCCGGCGAGGTTTCCTGGGTAGCATGCTGTACAGTTAGGCTCTGTTGCTATTATTTCATTTATGATCTAACGTCGTTATTACTGTTATATTTTTCTTTCCTCTTTGTGTAAAATTGTATGTAAAGCGCTGTGGATTTGCTAGCGTTTATTAAAGAATATACTTACTTACTTACTTACTTACTCACTCACTCACTCACTCACTCACTCACTCACTCACTCACTCACTCACTCACTCACTCACTCACTCACTCACTCACTCACTCACTCACTCACTCACTCACTCACTCACTCACTCACTCACTCACTCACTCACTCACTCACTCACTCACTCACTCACTCACTCACTCACTCACTCACTCACTCACTTACTTACTTAGATAGTCATGAGCTACAGAAACGTCGTCAACAAATGCTGTGAAAGTATTGCACACAAGAGCCACGTAATGAGCGGTCTTTAAACACCTTTTAAACGTTATCAGCCTATGCTAATATAGTCACGGACCACAACAGAAAAATTGTCGTCAACGGCCATTGATGTCAAACGGTGACGTTAAACTTCGGATTAAAAAAACTGTGCAATAACGTTTAACTATATAGAATCCATGTTTAACTATAAAGAATCCATGTTTTTAATAATAATAATAATAATAATAATAATAATAATAATCTTTTCTTCAATCAAGAGCCTGCAAACGCACTGCGCTGTACA
Source organism: Allolobophora icterica (assembly GCA_963556255.1). Classification (NCBI taxonomy): domain Eukaryota; kingdom Metazoa; phylum Annelida; class Clitellata; order Crassiclitellata; family Lumbricidae; genus Allolobophora; species Allolobophora icterica. The sequence goes on from OY744611.1 coordinate 49,839,807, forward strand.
TTGAGCATACATATGGTAGAAACGGCAGCCACGCAGGGCGCCTTACATACATGTATTAAGTAGAAGCACATGATAACAGTTTTACAGGAGTCGAATATAACTGCTTATGCGGCAGCCAACATACGGCGCCAAATCACGGCCTACTATTCATTTAACCACCGCCGCCGCCTAGCGAATGGAAGGCAGAATTAACCTTAAATTAACGGGTGTCTGCGGGGTTCGATCTTGGTACCTTCAGCTCTTCACGCCAGTGTGTTATCCATTACTCTACGGGCCCCTCACAGCACTTACGTTGTAGCGTGGAGATTCCGTGTTTCATCCTCCTCATCCTCCTCCTCCTCCTCCTCATGCGAGACGGTTACTGTGTAGCATAGGCGCCGAGTTTTGCTTTTGTCTCAGGGGCATAGGTCCTTCCTCCTCCCCTACCCCTATTCCCATCCCATCCTTTTAGGGAGGTGAGTTTTGGCCGATTTTCGAGGAAAGAAAATTGTTTTCTTGTCAAGGGCTATGAGGTTAGAAAAAGTATTGGAAATCGGTGACATTCGGGCGTTCCAGTGTTATTACTTATTTATTATTTAAAATGATAAATAATTAAATATATAATTATGTACTGGCTGTGACTGTGAGATCATGCAATGTTGGGTATTCGTGTTGCAGTTGTACTTCTCAAATTGTGAGATTACTTAGGTGTAAAAAATTTGAAATTAAGGTTCGAATTATTCTGGGTGCCATGCACCCACTGAACTTTCTCTCTGGTTGCATTCGCACCCAAGGCTCCCAAGGAGTCGGCGCCTATGCTGTGTCGATACCTTGATCAAGTGCTTCACTCGCAATTGCTCAGCGCCATCGATTGATGATTGGTCATTAGATATCGGTGCATAATAAATGCAGAATAATTAAAAACGGCTAAAAGATTTAAAGCAATTTCTAACGAATGGGTTAAAATAGGTTCGTTGACTTGTTTAAAGTTCATAAATTCACTTAGTAAATCAATCTGCGCATTCAGCAGGGCATCCTTGTAATTCAACATACATCTTCGTATCATCTTCCGGATGCTGACCTGTTTACGGAGTCTGGCTTTTTGTTTGCCATCCGCTCATATTTTGTGCACTAGAAACCAGCGGTTTAGAAGTCGCTAATAAATATTCATAAATAATTCTGCTTTGTCTGTTTTGCATCTTATTGAGTTTCCGCCCTAAAGCTAATTAATTAGTAACGTTGATTGGCGTCATAACAAAGAACAATGTATGGGCCCCTAAATAAAGTGTGCCAAGCAATGGGGTCCAAGTCAGGGCAGCTGGCGGCCGGCGTTCTAACGAGAAAACCCCGGCGGGTGATTGGAGGTAGGTTTCCAGTGCTCGCGCAGAAGAGTATGTCCATTATGAAAGCTAAGCAATAAATAATTTTAAAGTCTATTGTCTTTGATTTCTTTGTTTCTTCTTGGTCGCTCTGCTTCTTTCTGTCAGGTGACCCGAAAGGTTAAGCGAATAATTTTATAACAGCGGTGTAAAGGGCTTAAAAGTTGTAGACGTGTGTTGTGGTCCGTACACGAGGTCCTTAAAGGTCGTGGAATCCATTCAAACGGGCAGCGGTATTGAAGGGCTTCACCCGATCAATTCATTGAAAACTGAGCAGGGTCGAGGCCTTACACTCGCTACAGAAAGACGTGTACATTTACATTTACCTTGGTGGAGATAGTTCAGCACCTAAACTCTGGAACGAACTTCCTCCCGAATTCCGCATTTTCTCAGTTCCGCCACCAATACCGCCACTGACTCACCGTCATCTACCTCGGGCTCCTCTACTCATCACCCCACAGGCTTTCCACTCCAAACTGAAAACTCACCTCTTGAAGATTTCCTATCCTAATCCAGCGGATCCTCTGCCTTCCAAGCTATCTCGTTCTCAACGAAACCCTCCGTAACAGCTGCTCTGCCTCTCTCTGGTCTCTCTGGCAACCGGACTCGGACCACCAACGGACATCGATTTCTGGACAACCCCTCGGATACGTCGCAGCGCTCGTGAATAAGCTGGTGCTTTGTGCTCAGCTTTACAGTGGCGCTTTAGAAAATTGGAGATTACGATTACGATTGAATTTTAATCCAACAGCTTAACGTTCTCGCAACAACGGCCGATGACGTCAACAGCGACATTTTTTAACAGTTCTCACCGTTTCGATGGGTTTCCGGAGAAGTAGGTTTAACACGCATAGCATCCAGAGTTTAACGGCATCTTAATTATAGCAGCAAAACCCGTTGACATCAACGTGAATATTTTCGCTTAAATTAAAATGCAGTTTGTGAATATAAATATATAACATCGGTGCGAAACATTTTAAAGGTGTTTTAAACGACTGTTGTAGTTCCAAGTGTTTAACGACATCTTGTGATATCAAAGACCGTTGACGTTCGCCTTCCAGTGGTGGCTTATTTCAGAGATATAAGTCTTGGACTAGCACGATCCGTACACAGGGATATTCAATAGCGTGTCGCACATTCAAACGGGCAACGGTGGAAAGAGTCTCACCCGATCAATTTTTTTAAACTGAGCAGGGGCGAGTCCTTACGTTCGCAATAGATAGCAACGTATATTTATATTTAGCTATACACAAAATGTCACTGGTTTTACTAGCCTACGTACGTCAAGCAATCGGCTGTTATCTACTGCGTGTTGACAATAATCGTAGTTGCCCGTGTTGTTGACGTCAATATCTGGCTACTTAAGGATACAATTTGTGGTGTGTAGCAAATAGACGTCAATCATCGTTGATAGGACGACGTCGTTAAATAAACGTCCCAAACGGCGTGTAACAAATTGATTATTAGTAGTTTTTGCTGTTTAATTACACATTTTGGCAATCAAGACCGTTGACGTTGACTTTACCCTCTTCTCAAAAAGAGCACGAATCGTAGCAACAAGACAAGCAGCGGTACTGGAAGAGCAGCAATTGCTCTTATAGTCTAGTGTCTCGCTTAAAGAAGGTGTTCAAATATCAGCAAGTGATATGCAATAGTACTCACTGTTTCGCGACATCTCATGGCTATCAGGGCTAATAACGTTGCCCTCTCCATTCTTCAGGCTTTGGACTGGCATTGCCTGACCCTAGGGGCACAACGGGTAGTGGCGGAGTAGGTCTAAAGATAAAAAATTGAGTGAATTACGTTAATTCAACCTCGCCGTCATATCGCCGATGATAGGTGTCATAACGAAGAACAATATATAGGCTCCTAAAAACAATGTGCCAAGCTATAGGGGTCCAAGGCAGGTAAGCTCGCGGCCGGCTACCCAACCAGAAAGACCTTCTGCTTTCTTGGTCGCTGTGCTTCTTTCCGGGAAGTAACACGTTTCAATTAAAAGTTTAAGCGCAGTTGAAAATTAATAATAGTGGTGGCGTGCGTTTAAAAGGTGTCTTTTTTGTGGTCCGTAGACGGGGTCCAAAAAGGTCTTGACATCCATTTTAACGGACAGCGGGGGTAGAGGCATTCACCCGATTAATGCATTTTAAAACGAGCATGGTCAAGGCCATACGGTTGTTGCAGATAAAAACGTGTAGGGTCATATTTACATTTAGGCTCTATCACCCGGTAGGATTGCGAACGTTCGCAAAGGTTTCTTAGTGCAGGCGTTTTTTTGGACGACCCATGTTGTGTCTGGCTGTACAGGCCACAGTCGATTGCTTTTATAGCAGACAGTAGATGCATGAAGGCCACACTCTATTCGGCAATATAGACCCTATGTTGAAAAGGTTATTCATCATCTGAGATCAAGTAGTCTGATGAAATGAAACTGTTTCGAGTGTTTAAATTGAGAACTGTTACGTTTTATAGGAAATATTTGTTTGCTGTGTAAACTCAGTTTATATTGCGCCAGCTTTCTATCCTGAAAAGAGAGGAATAATTTTTCATCGTTGGTAGAGAATTCTTGTCCAGGGTTTTGGACTTCAGGACAGAATGGTAACCAGTCAGCTACTGTTGGGAACGGTTGCAAGCTGGTTAAAGCGCTCTCCTTAGACACCTTTTATATTCCTGACGACTGTTATATTCCAGTACCGGTACCTAAATTACTCATGATTTTCAATTGTCCACTCTTCCTCAAACTATCAAACCGTAATTGAACTGGTAAGTAAAATTAAGGTATTATAATGATATCGTGTGTGGTTGACTTGAGCTAATCTCTCAAAAAGTCGTACTACACTCTGTACACTCCAGACAAGTCAACTACACACTGAACGGTGTCAACTGCACACCTCATGTCAGAAGACACGCTATTTCGGTCCTGTTGTATTCTTATGAGTATTAAGCCACGCCGTCGACTCGATTAGCTACGGCCTATTGTAATTGTAATTGTAATTGTAACCGAAAACTTATATAGCGCCACTCAAATCAGCGGCGCTTTCAATATTGGCTATTGGCTATTGGCTATTGGCTACAAGAGAATCTCCATTGTCTCCTCCAGTATGCTACAGAAATTAGTATCAGCTCAACAAATAAGACGGCAGTAGAGGACGTGAAGTGTATAGTTTACAGTTAGTTCAAGAAACTTTAAACTGCTCAAAATTACGGAAGTTAGTTACTATAGTAGTGAATAGTGAATAGGTTAAGGTTGGAGCCGTTTGGAGTGTTTTAAGTCCAGTCTTGTTGTCCTGGAGACCAAGGTCTTGGTCTCGAGTGCACTCGATTTCGTTTTTAAAAGTTTTGGTCTTGGTCTTGAGGTTCAAAGTCTTGGTCTTGGTCAAATTGACAGGCCGTAACTTCTTATAGAAAGAGTAGGCCTATACTACATAAATGCATTTGTCTAGCTTAAAGAATGTAAACTCAGTTTATATGGCGCCAGCTCATATTCTGAAAAGAGTGGAATAGTTTTTCATCTTGTACGTAGAATTGTGGTCCATGGTCGGGGCAGAAGGGAAACCAATACCGATTGGTTCCCTTCTGCTATAGGACACGGTATCCAGCCAGCTGGTTAGTAGCGCTTTCATTAAACACCTTTTAGACGCTGTCACTCAACGATATATATAAGTTTAGGACGCGGTATAGAGACGGATTTTTAGGGTAAAACGTCATATGCTATAGCAATAGTGAGTGAATTGGACATGACACATACGGCCTTCTGTGGCCCATGCTTATAAAGCATATGTAGACTACGTTTACAAGATGTTTTAAGGGAACCGGTTTATAATTATGAGGCTATCGTGTATTGATATGAATAATATTATATAGCGTTGAATGACAACGTTTAAAGGAGTTTAAAGAGCGCGTTGGTGGTTTGTTGCCGTTTGACAACGCTGCCTCATAAAAAGATGATTAGCGTCTTCCTCCTCCTTTGTCCAGGCTTGGGACTCACACTTCCAGAGAAAAGGTAGTGGCGAAGTTGCTATTTAAAACGACTCGCAATTATCAACATATTGACTTCCGCGTCTTTTGGTCTACTTATATATCGTTGGTTGACGACGTTTAAAAGGTGTCTAAGGAGAGACTACAGTCCCAGTCGACAAAAGTCGACCAAGTCGATCGTTTATTTGCCAAGTGGATCGAGTCGACGAAAGGTTGACTAGCCGACAAGGTTGATCGAGTAGGCCTAAATCGTCGGCCGAGCCAAGTCGATCGTAGCACTGGACTACATCGACCACGGGGTAGGTCTATAGGCTAGTAGGCCGCACTATATTTAGCAATAGACCCTACGTTACTCGTCTTCTGGAGAGCAAGAAGTCTGATGAAATGAAACTCTTTCGAGTTTTTAAACAGAGAACTGCGAAGTTTGATAGGAATTTGTTTGCAGTGAAAATTATTTTTAGTTCGTTTACTATGAATCAAAGTTGACATACCGCAACTTCTTACAGAAATAGTATGAAACAGAAATGCATTAGTCTATATTAAAGAATATAAACTCAAAGTTTATATGGCGCCAGCTTAGTATCCTGAAAAGAGAGTAATAATTTTTCATCGGGTGCACAGAATTCTTATCCAGAGTTTCGGACGTCGGGGCAGAATGGAAACCAGTCGGCTACTGTGTGGAACGGTAGCCAGCTGGTTAAAACGCCCTCCTTAAACACCTTTTAAACGTGGTCCACCAACACTATATAAGGATAGGACACGTTAGCCGACTAATAACAGCCTCAGAGGTGGCTATTCGATCAGCAACTGCACCACTCACCACTGCCCGTATTCTGAAAGTGTCAGTCTCAAGCATGGCAGAGCAGGAGGGGCGAAACTAATTTTTTTCTATGACAGTGTCGTCAAACGGAAACTCACCACCCAATTAATTAACGCGCTGTTTAAACACCTTTTAAATGTAGTCAACCAGCGCTATATAGGTATAGCACACGATAGCGACATAACTAGCGCGCTGTCTTTAGACACCTTTTAAACATTGCCAACCTACGCTATATAGGATTGGGCCACAAATCGCGGCGTTTTTTAGTTCCAACTTCCTGGTCATTAGTAGATTCGCTTTGTAAAAAATCAACCGGCAATTTCTGCAGGGCATCTTTGTATTTCAACATACATATTCATGTCATCGTCCGGATCCTGGCCTGATTACGGAGATTGGTTTTTGAGTGCCATCGTCTGACGTCTTGTGCATTAGACACCGGTGCTTTAGCAGTCGCTAATTAATATTCATAAATAATAATCCTTTATCTTTTTGCATTACACTGAGTTTCTGTCCTAAATCTAATTAATTAATAACTGCCATAGCACCAGTGTCTAATGCACTAGGCATCAACCGATGGCACACCAAATACAATCTGTAATGAAGTCAATATCCAAAAGATCAGTCCATAAGACAGAGAGGCAGCCTATGGTGGATAAGCAATTTGAAAGAGTTAAGTTTTAAGTTGAGAACAAAATGAAACAAGCGACTGAGTAGAGAATAACTTAATTAATAATTAATCAATTAATAATTTATTTCAGTGCATGAATATAATTTAACTGAATTAATAATTAATCAATAAGACTGAAACTGAATTAAAATTAAAAATAAAATTGAATCAAAGTTTACATCCCTATCCGCAAACTGCATTGTAGCCTTTCTGCTGGAGGTAAAGCTTTGACTCAAGTCAAAAATGCCTCTTTATTTTTGATCGACACTAACCAAATCATTTCCTAGTCTGAACAAATCCAACCAGTTAATCGCTCGATTCTCTTTACACTGTTGAGCTATAAAAATCCCTTTTAGTCTCCTTTATTATCTGTACTTCCAACAGTACACGAGATTTCGAAAAGCTGTCCGAACAAGTAAACCCAAGAGTCTTAGAGAACAACCCGGTTTAGGTTACGATAACCAACTCCCATGCATTTGAAGATGAGCTTGGGATCTCCCGTCTGCGGTCTCTCTCCGTCGGACGATTCCTCGTTCGACTGATCCTCCTCCACTTCAAACACGATCCTGAAAGAGTCACGAAGATTACACAAGAAACCAATTCTGAATGGCAAGAGACAACACAAAGAGAAAAGTATGGTAAGTAGAGTAGGTATGATACGGTAGGGTAGGGTAATGAATGATAAGAGTAGGTACAGTAGGGCAAGATGTGGTACGTTTGGGTATGGTACAGGAAGGTATGATAAGAGAAGTTACCGTAGGGCAAGGTGTTGTACAATATCTCACCCGATCAATTCATTGAAAAATGACCAGGGGTCGAGACGTACATTTACATTTATCGATACACAAAAACGTCACTGTTTGTATAACGTCACGCAATAGGTTGTTATCTACTGCTCTGCTCTCAGCCATCCTCGGTTCGAGGTTCGGCCGCATCATGCACAATGTTCCTCCAACGCCTCCTGTCCTCCGTCAGTCTTAACAATTCTCCCATTGCCAATCCCGTCCATGCTTTTATGTTGTCCAGCCAGTTTGTTCTCGGTCTTCCTCTTTTCCGGGCTCCCGGCAGTGTGCCCTGTATGATGTCTTTCTCCATGCATGCTCCTTCTCTTCTCATGACGTGTCCAAAATATATCATTTTTCTTTCCTTCACCGTCCTCAGTAAATTCCTCTCTACTCGATATTTGGCTACTTAAACTAGCAAGCTGCTGTTTGTATCGTATCCATTAGTAGTAGTAATTCCATTGTTTAACGACGCCTTTTGGGTATATCAAGGCCATTGGTGTCGACTTTCCCATCAGCAAAACTTCACATATACATAATCGCCAGGGCAACACACTTATAGTCTATTTGGTCAGCTTAAAAGAGGTGCTCAAAATCAGCAGACGATATGCACTAGTACTCACTGTTTAACGACTTCTCATGGGTATCATGGTCGTTGATATCGCCCTCCTCTTTTCTCAACGAATGCTATACAATTATAGCACACGATCGCCACATGAGTGCTCTGTCTTTAAGCACCTTTTAAACATTATGAATCTAGTCATATAGAGACGGGCCACAAAAGGATGTGCAATTCCACTCCTCGAATATTTTATTCAAAATTCACTGTTTGAATCAGTCCGCATTCAGCAGGGCATCTTTCTAATTCAACTTACGTCTTCGTGTCATCTTCCGGATTCTGAGCTGATTACGCAGGTCGGTTTTTTACAACCGTCTGATGAAATGAAACTCGAAGTTCGAGTGTTTAAACACTGTAAACAGAGAACTGCTTCGTTTGATAGGAATTTGTTTGCTGTGTAAACTCAGTTTATATGGCGCCAGCTTCTCTTTTGAAAAGAAAGGAATAATTTATCATCGCTGGCAGAGAATTCTTGTCCAAGATTACGGACGTCGGGGTAGAATGATAACCAGTCGGCTATTTTGGGAACGGTTGCCAGCTGGTTAAAGCGCTCTCCTTAAACACCTTTTAAACGTTGTCAAGCAACGGTATATAAATAGGCCAATAGGACGTTGAGGTCAATTAGCAGGTAAGCTTCCTCTGAAATCATTTAATTAGTAACTTCGCCACAACCCGTACTCTGTAAGTGTGAGTCCCAAGTATGGACAAATTAGGAGGAATACGCTAATCGTCTTTGTATGGCAGAGAGTCCTTGAACGGTAACTATTAATTACGGCGCTCTTTAAACGCCTTTTAGCCGTTGTCAACCAACGCTATAATATTATTCCTATCAACATACGATAGCCGCATAATTAACCGGTTCTCTGAAAACACCTTGTAAACGTGGTCAACTTTTGCCTTATAGGTATGGGCCACAGAAGGCCGTATGTGTCATGTCCTTCTCTCACTGTTGCTATAAGACGTTTTACCTTACAAATCCATCTGCAGCCTTTTGTAACCTGGGGATTGTGGGTTCCATCCTCCCAGTGGCGTAGCTAGGGGGGACAGGGGGGCATGTGTCCCCGGGCGCCATGGGAAGGGGGCGCCAAAATGAGGGTTAAGATAAATAATTTTACTCTTAATTTTGATGCAGTTTTAACTAATTTATCACAAATGAATGCATAAGATTTAATTTTAGCGCCCCAAATATATCCAATTATATCCTCATTACTTACAAATCAGTTCTTAGGTATGATTTTGGCGCCCCATTGAGCACTAAGGGGAAACATGCATGTACTGTCTGTATTTTCATATTTTATTTCATTAAAAAAAATTAAAATTGCCATTCGATTATGTGGAAAATGTGAAATAGTAAAACGGGGGGGGAGGGGGCGCCAAATTCATAGTTCGTCCCCGGGCGCAAAATATCCTAGCTACGCCACTGCATCCTCCTCCGCTTCCTCCTCCTCGTCTTCGTCCTCCTAGACGGTTACTGTGTAGGTACCTTGAGCAAGTCCTTCTTCACTCGCAATTGCTCAGCGCCATCGATTGATGATTGGTCATTAGATATTGGAGCCTAATAAAGGCATAATAATAATAACGGAAGGAAGATTTAAAGCAATTTCTATCGAATGGATTAAAATGAATGAACTGATTCATTTGACTTTTCTACAGTTCATAAATTCACTGAGTAAATCATCCTGCACATGTAGCAGGGCCTCATTGTAATTCGACATACATCCTCAATGTCATCATCCGGATGCTGACCTGATTACGAAGACCGGCTTTTTGTGTGCCATCCGCTGACATCTTGTGTATTAGACACCGGGGCATTATAAGTAGGCTAATTAATATTCATCAATAATATGTGTGTTTTTGCATTTCTATAGCGCCAGTGTATAATGCTCTAGGCGTCAAACGATGGCGCACCTAAACAAAGCCGTAATCAAGTCAATATCCAGAAGATCAGTCCGTAAGACAGAAAGGCAGCCTATGTTGGATTAAAGATTTGAAAGAGGTGAGGTTTAAGTTCAAAGACGAAATTACACATGTGAGTGAGGAGAGAAAACTTAATTAATGATTAATCGTTTAATAATTTATATCAGTGCGTGAATATAATTTAACTTAATTAATAAACAATTAATGAAACAAACTAAAACTGACTTAAAATTCCAAATAAAAGTGAATTAAAGTTTACATCCCTATCCATAACTGCACTTACATCTTGGTTTCGGTGTGCCATCGGTTGATTCTGTGTGCGTTGCACACTGGCACTATAGAAGTTACTAAGTGACAATCAGCTTAAGGACAGAAACTCAGTGTAATGCAAAAGGACAAAACATTATTCTTTATGAATATTAATTAACCGAATTCTAAAGCGCAGGTATGTAATGCACAAGACATCAGCGGATTGTATTCAAAAGCCGGTCTCCGTCATCAGACTAGGATCCGGAATGTGACACGAAGATCTAATGCCCTGCTGAATGCTCAGATTGATTTAAAAACTGAATTAATTTTATCGAGTACGAGGAAGGTGATGATCATGTAATCTTCTGCGGCCAATTCCTATATAGCATACGTTTAAAACTATTTAAAGGTGTTTAAAGACAACGCTCTCATTATATCGCTATCGTGTGATACACTTATATAACGCTGATTGGCCACATTAAAAGGTGTTTCAGACTTGTCCTCGAGACCAAGGTCTGGTCTTGAGTGCACTCGAGTTCGTTTTTAAAAGTCTTGGTCTTGAGACCAAAAGTCTTGGTCCTGAGGTTCAAAGTCTTGGTCTTGAGGTTCAAGGTTTAAAAAAAATGACCGGCTGTCAATATGAAGTCATTAAAAAACCTCAAGAAAAAAATTTATCAAGCCTGTTTGCATCATAGCCTACGACAAATACCTACGGACCGATACAAGTCTTGTTGGTCAGGAAACCCAATGGCAGTAGCAACTAAGTTATGCTGTATCTGGAAGCCCTGCCGAGACTTTTCTTAGCCAGACGATCTGATAAACCATGGGAAGATTGAAAAAAGGCTCACGATTTGTACATTTAAATCGAGTGCTTGAAAAGCTAAGGTGTGTGCCAGCGACTTCAGCACCTATGGAAAGTATTTTTTTCACAGGGTTAAATTTTTATAAGGCTCAAAAGGCACGTCTTGGTTAGAAAATTCTGAGCGAATTGGTTTTTATAAAATACAAAAGTCATTTGGAATAACATTTTGCATGAAGGACTTTTTAAATACGAATTCGGAATTCTTTGCAGTATGCATAGGCCTATAAAGTTAATTTGCTTGAATAAAATAAAAGACTCGCGTTTTCATTAAAATAGCGAGTAGTCAGACTTGACAATTTTTTTGTAAGAAAAGAAGTCTTGGCCTGAATGTGATTTTTTTGGGTCTTGGTCTCGAGGTTCAAAGTCTTGGTCTTGGTCTTGAGGTTCAAAGTCTTGGTCTTGAGGCTTAAGGTCTTGACAACAAGACTGGGTGTTTTAAGAGAGCGCGTTAATTAATTGGTGGTGTGTTGCCGTTTGACTACAAAGATGATTAGCGTCGCCCTCCTTCTTTGTCAGGTTTGGAACTGGCACTTCCAGAATACGTGCAGTGGCGAAGTTCCTAATTGAATAACAATGTCTGAGTCTTTAAATCGACTACCCGGCACTATCGCGTCCTAAACTTACATAGCGTTGGTGACAACGTTTAAAAGGTGTTTAACGAAAGCGCTCTAACCCGCTGGCTGGATACCGTGTCCCACAGAAATCGATTGGTTTTCCTTCCGAAACCCTGGACAAGAATTCTCTGCACAAGATGAAACATTATTCCTCTCTTATCAGGATAGGAAGCTGGCGCCATATAACTGAGTTTGCATCTCTGATCTAGACTAATGCATTTCTGTAGTTTAATCTTTCTTGAAGAAGTTGCAGTCTCTCAACTTGACCAAGACCAAGTGGATCGAGTCGACGAAAGGCCGACTAGTTGACAAAGTTGATCGGGTCGATCGTCAGCCGAGCCAAGTCGATCGTATCATTGGACTCGATCGACCACGGGTAATAGTAGGCCGCATTCTGTTCAGCAGTAGGCCCTATGGACCATACGTTGAGAAGGTTCTTTTATTCTGGACAGCAAGTAGTCTGATGACATGAAACTGTTTCGAGTGTTTAAATAGAGAACTGCGACGTTTGATAGGAATTTGTTTGCAGTGTGAATTATTATTCGTTTATCATGAATCAAAGTTGACAGACCGCAACTTCTGACAGAAAGAGTATATAACAGAAATACATTAATGATTAGTCTAGATTAAAGAATGTAAACTCAAAGTCTATGTGGCGCCAGCTTTCTAACCTGAAGAGAAAGGAATAATTTTAATCGTGGGCAGAGAATTCTCCTCCAACATTACAGACGTCGGGGCAGAATGGAAACCAACCGACTACTGCTGGGCACGGTAGCCAGCTGGGCAGAGTGTTTCCCCTAGACACCTTCTAAACGTTGTCAACCAACGCTATATAGGATTAGAACACGGTAGTCGATTAATCTGCTTAAGGGCAGTTATTAAATTAGCAGCTCCTCCACTGCGCGTACTCTGGAAGTGCAAGTCCCAAGCCTCAACAAATGAGGAGGGGGCGACGCTAATCATCTTTGCTATTACAGTGTCGTCAAAACGGCAACTGACCACCACTTCATTAACGCACTCTTTAAACACCTTTAAAATGTGGCAACCAGCGCTATATAAGTACAGCACACGATGGCTACATAACAATCTTTAAACACCTTTTAAACATTGTCAACCTACGCTATATAAGAATGGGTCGCGGAAGACGGATTATTAAAGCTCCTGAAAGTTTGTGAATTCGCTTTGTAAATCAACCGGCAATTTCTGCAGGGCATATTTGTAATTCAACATACATATTCATGTCATCTTCCGGATGCTGACATAATTACGGAGACTGATTTTTGAGTGCCATTGCCTGATGTCTTGTGCATTAAACACCTGTGCTTTAGCAGTCGCTAATTAATATTCATAAATAATAATCCGTTGTCTTTTTGCATTACACTGAGTTTCTGTTCTAAATCTAATTAATTAGTAACTGCTATAGCGCCAGTGTATAAAGCACAAGGCATCAAACGATGACACACCAAAACCAAACCGTAATGAGGTCAATATCCAGAAGATCAGTCCGTAAGACAGAGAGGCAGCCTATGGTGGGTAAGCAATTCCAAAAAGAGGTAAGTTTTAAGTTGAGAACGAAATGACACAAGCGACTGAGTAGAGAAAAATGTAGTTAATAATTAATCAATTAATAATTTATATCAGTGAGTGAATATAATTTAACTTAATTAATAATCAATTAATAAAACTGAAACTAAAAATGAATTAAAATTAAAAATAAGACTGAATTAAAGCTAACATCCCTATACCCAACTGTTCTGTCGCATATCGATAAAGCATCGCATACGAAAACATTTCTGCTTAAGGTAAACGCAAAACTCAGGTAAAAATGTCTCTGGTTTTGTATCAACACTTTAACCAAATCATTTCTGTGTCTGAACAAATCAAAACGGATAATCACTCAAATCTCTTCCTAATAGGGGAGCTATAAAAATTTCTTTTAGTCTCCTGTAATCTCTTCCGCCAGTGACCGATCGCGAGATTTCAAGAAACTGCCTGAACGATGAAACTCAAAGTCTTAGAGAACAACCCGGTTTAGATCACGATAACCAACTCTCATGCATTTGAGGAATCGTCCGATGGAGAGAGATTGCAACTTGGAATCTCCCGTCTGCAATCTCTGTCCATCGGACGATTCCTCATTCGACCGAAACTCCTCCACTTGAAACACGATGCCGAGAAAATCGTAAGATATTGCTATTCTTCCATTTCCGGCCCAAGAGTCAAAAGACCTTAAAGGAGCATCTCCTATGTGTTCACGCGTCTCTGACTATTCCAGTGCAGTATATAAATTATATGAATAATAACTATAATTATTAAGCATCTATTAAGCGCCACCATCTAATGACAAAGCATCAGTCGATTGTGCAGATCAATTGTGAGTGAATGGTCGATGTAAAAGAATAACATAGGTATCAGTGGATTAAATACTAGAAGTAGATTTCCATTATCCAGCGCAGTTTAAATGGCATGGCACACATTCCAACAGGCGGCGATGGTGAATGTCTCGCCCGATTCATCGAAAAATGGGCAGGGACGAGACCAAACATCGCTATAGAGAGAAACGTACATTTACATTTATCTATGCACATTTACATTTATTCTATACACATACTCGATTGTTATCTACTGCTTGTTGGCAATTATCGTAGCTGCCTGTGCTGTTAATGTCGATATTTGGTGACAACGGTCATTGTTTTCATCGATTTAGCGAGTAAACGCGGTTCAGAATTAATATAATATGACCGATGATAAGCTTTTAAAAGGTGTCTTTCTATCTATGGTCCGTTTACGAGAACTCATGGCTTAAATGGCACATACGGGGTTCATATTCAAACAGATAGCTGTGATGAAGGATCTCACACCATTAATTCATTGAAAAAACGACCAGGGTCGAGGCCATACGGTCGTTATGGAGAAAAACGTACATTATTTTGTCTATGCATAAGATGTCACTGTTTCCACTACGTCAAACAATCGGTTGTTATCTACTGCTGTATTTGGCTATTTCAGGAAACAAATTGCGGTTTTTAACGTATTGATTAGTAGTAGTTTCCATTGTTTGACAACATCTTGTGGCTACCAAGGCCGTTGAAGTCGACGTTACCCGCTCCAGACAACAGCGTATACATAGTACCATTGCACATAATCCTAAACGACCAAGACAAGATTACTTATACTCTAGCTTTTCATCTTAAAAGAGGTGTTCGAATATCAGCAGACAATATGCAGTAGTACTCACTGTTAAACAACATTTCATGGCTACCAGGTCCGATTATGTCGTCCTCCTCCTTTCTCCAGGTTTGGGACTGGCACTATTTGACGCTAAATAGCGGCACTACTGGTAGTGGTGGAGTAGCCATTAAAATTGATTGAAATACGTTTATTCAGCCACGCCGCCATGTCGACGATGATTGGCTTCATTCAAGTTCAGTGTGACGACTTATTAGTGGTTTTAGTTTAGCAGGAGACGACGAGGGAGAGGACTGGCCACCCGCCCTCATATGCTGAGGCCAAGAAAAATAAGTTCTCTAACACTTCATACCCATGGCTGTCTCAGAGACTGTCCTTCTTCTTAGTTTAGTATAAATTATTGGAGAAAAGTCAAGGAATAAAGCAGTCTGATGAAATGAAACTGTTTCGAGTGTTTAAATTGAGAACTGCGACGTATTTCTGTCCTCGTCAACTGACAACCCAAAACTTTTGCAGTGCCAGTCCCAAACCTGAAGAAAGGAGGAGAGCGACAATAATCATCTTTGTTTTGACAGCGTCGTCGACGGCAAGTTACTAATCACCAATTAAATAATGCGCTCTCTTAAAAAACTTTAAAACGTGTTAACCAATCATATATTAGCCTAGAACACAACAGCCACTTAACGCGCTTTTTGTGCACATCTTAAACGTTGTCATCATATCCTATATAGGCATGGGCCACAGACTGCCACATCCACCACTACTGTACCACGTTACTGCACACTTTGTATGACCTCGAAAACCCCTGGGGGTAGTTGATGCAGCATGACCGTAAAAACAGGAAGGAATGGGTCATCCAACTGTGGATAATGGAAGGGCATTGCCCAACGCATCTAAATTTAGTAAATGCTATGAATTCGACCAGCGTTTCCCAAACTTTCCTGGTCGTGGCAGAATCAAAGTACCACACCCCGTAGAACAGTTAGACCTCCAAAGTCATCAGGTTCTCTACTCTTAAGGCATGCAGATTATGGCTTATTTCAGAGCCAGAATCTCTGTCTAGCACGGTCCGCAAACGGAACTTTCAATGGCGTGGCATCCATTCAAAGGGGCAGCGGTTGTGAAGGCTTTCGCCCGATAATTTCATTGAAAAATGCACTCTTGTTGTCCTCGAGACCAAGGTCTTGGTCTCGAGTGCACTCGAGTTCGTTAAAAAAGTCTTTGTCTTGGTCTTGGTCTTGAGACCAAAAGTCTGGGTCTTGGACTTGGTCTTGAGGTTCGAAGTCTTGGTCTTGAGGTTCAAAGTCTTGGTCTTGGTCTTGAGGTTTAAGGTGTTGACAACAAGACTGGAAAAGTAAGCAGGTTCAAGTCCCTTATATGGTCGCTACATAAAGTCGTGTACCTTTACGTTTCCAGGAAATGTGACTGGCAGTGCAACGTCAAGCAATCGGCTGTAATCTAGCCTACTTCTTGTTGTTGGCAACTATTTTCGATGCCATGATGTTGACGTCGATGCCTAAGCCACAGTAACAAGCTTTCGCTCGTATACCCTAACGATCAAACGCAGTTGAGATTAAATCTTTTTTCAGGAGCGATGGCAAGCGTTTAAAAGGTGTTTATTTTGTGGTCCGTAGAAGGATTCCTTAAAGGACGTGGCATCCACTCAAACGGGCAGAGGTGGTGAAGGATCCCACCCGATTACTTCATTGAAAAATGACCAGAGTCGAGACCATAGGTCGCTGTAGAGAAAAACGTACATCTACATCAATTATCTATACACAAAATGACATTGTTTGTAATACGTCAAGAAATATGTTGTCATCTACTGCTTGTTGATAACTTTCGTATATCGGCCCGGCCCGTGCTGTTGACGTCAGTATTTTGATCCTTGGATAACTTAAGTTGCTGTTTGTTCCGTATTGATACTAGTTTTCATTGTTTTACGACACCTTGTGACTACCAAGGCCGCTGACGCTGTCTTCAACCTCACCCGAAGCTGCGAAACATCTACCTGAATCAAAATAAAAAGGGCAATCTTAATTAGTCTAGTAATTACCTTAAAAAGCTCTTGAGAACACTGGTATGGCCGGTGGCCTTATACGGCTGTGAGAGCTGGACACTGAGGAAGGAGCAGGAGAGGAGAATAGAAGCGTTTGAGATGAAATGTCTAAGGATGATCACTCAAATTTCGTGGACGGAAAAGCGGACAAATGAATGGGTGCTAGAGGCTGCGGCCGTGGAGAGGAATTTGCTGAGAACAGTAAAAGAAAGGAAAATGATCTATTTTGGTCTTTTTGGACATATCATGAGAAGGGAGGGAACATGTATAGAGAAGGAGATCATACAGGGCACGATTCCAGGGGATCGAAAAAGGGGAAGACCGAGAACGAAGTGGCTGGATAACATAAAGGAATGGACTGGGTTGACACTGGAAGAAATGCTAAGGTTGACGGAGGACAGGAAGCGTTGGAGGAACATCGTGCATGATGCGGCCGACTCTCGATTCGAGGATGGCTAGGAACAGAACAGAACAGAATTACCTTAAAATAGGTGTTCAAACATCTGCGGTTAATATGCAATAGTACTAACGGTGTCATGACATCTCATGTCTATCAGGGCCGATGACGTTGCCCCTTCCATTCTCAGAATTTGGAACTGGCACTACCTGACGCCAGGAGCGCGGCAGGTAGTGGCGGAATTCTAAGGCTACACTTCAATAAATACTTATAAAACTAAACCCAAAACTCATTTATTCTCTAAGTGCTACAATTAACTTCTGCATTGTAAAGCGTCATTTGAGTAAGCCTAAGACTAATATAAAATATAATTTGCATTGTATTGTACTGAGACCGAGAAGGCACGACTACCAAATTTCCGGTTGGAGCGATGTGCTGTAAAATCCCCTCGTCTGGCCGATAGGAGTACTCTGCAATTCGAAGCAGAATATGATGTGACCATGGGTGTCATGTCCGAGGGAGGAGGTTTTAGAATGGATATGATTGATTGAATTACGTTTATTTAACCACGCCGTCATATCGACGATGATTGGTGTCATAACAAAGAACAATTGTATAGGCCCCTAAATACAGTGTGTCAAGCTATGGGTCTAAGGCAGGTAAGCTCGCGGCAGATTACCCAACCAGAAAGACCTGCCTTCTTGGTCGCTGTGCTTCTTTCCCTAGAGTGAAACGTTTCATTTAAAACCTTAAACGCGGTTGAGTATTAATAATAGTGGTGGCTTGCGTTTAAAAGGTGTCTTTTTTGTGGTCCGTAGACGGTGTCCACAAAGGTCTTGACATCCATTCTAACGGAAAGCTGTGGTGAAAGATCTCACTCGATCAATGAATTTTAAAACGAGCAGGGTCAAGGTCATACGGTTGTTGCAGATAAAAACGTGTAGGGTCATATTTACATTTAGGCTCTATCACCCGGTAGGATTGCGAACGTTCGCAAAGGTTTCTTAGTGCAGGCATTTTATTGGACGTCCCATGCTGTGTCTGACTGTACAGGCCACAGTCGATGTGCTTTAATATTAGACAGTAGATGTATGTAGGCCACACTCTATTCGGCAATATAGACCTTACGTTGGAATGTTACTCATCTTCTGGAGACCAAGAAGTCTGATGAAATGAAACTGTGTCGAGTGTCTAAATTGAGAACTGTGACGTTTGATAGGAATCTGTTTGCTGTGTAAACTCAAAGTTTATATGGCGCCAGCTTCCTATCTTGAAAAGAGAGGGATAATTTTTCATCGTTGGCAGAGAATTCTAGTCCAAGACTCCGGACGTTGGGGGCAAAACGGAAACCAATCGGCTACTGTGGGGAACTGTTGCCAGCTGGTTAAAGCGCTCTCCTTAGACACCTTTTAAACGGTGTCAACTAAGGATATATAAGAAGGCCAATAGGACGCGGAAGTCAATCGGTTGACCTTAAGTCGTTTTAATTAGCAACTTGCTCTGGAAGTGCAAAGAGCGAGTCCTAAACAATTAATAAAACAAACTAAAATTTAATTAAAATTCCAAATAAAACTGAATTAAAGTTGACATCCCTATCCAGAACTGCACTTACGTCTTGGTTGCCATTGGTTGATTTTGTGTGCATTGTACACTGGCACTATAGAAGTTACTAGGACAGAAACTCAGTGTAATGCAAGAAAGACAAAACATTATTATTTATTAATATTAATTAACCGACTTCTAAAGCGCATGTATGTAATGCACAAGATATCAGCGGATGGTATTCAAAAGCTGATCTTCGTAATCAGACCAGGATCCGGAAGATGACACGAAGATCTATGTTGGATTAGAAAGGTGCACTGCTGAATGCGCAGATTGATTTACAAACTGAATTTACAGAGTACGAGTAAGGCGATGATCATAAAATAATCTGCGGCCCGTTCAGCATAGATTGACAACTGCTTAAAGGTCTTTAACGACAGCACGATCATTATGTCGCTATGGCGTGCAATGCTTATATAGCGCTGGTTGACCATATTTAAAAAGGTGTTTAAAGAGCGCGTTAATTAATTGGTGGTGTGTTGCCGTTTGACTATAAATATGATTGGCGTCGCCCTCCTTTTTTGTTATTTTTTAGACTGGCACTTCCAGAGTACGTGCAGTGGCGACGTTTCTAATTGAATAATATTATTATCCCTGAGCCTTTTATAAATCGACTATCCGGCGTTACTGCGTCCTAAACTTATATAGCTTTGGTTGGCACCGTTTAATAGGTGTTTACGGAAGCCCTCTAACCAACTGGCTGGATTCCGTGTCCCACAGCAGCCGATTGGTTTCCCTTCTGCCCCGACGACCGAAACCCTGGACGAGAATTCTCTGCACAAGATGAAACATTATTCCTCTCTTTCCATGATTGGAAGCTGGCGCCATATAAACTGAGTTTACATTCTCTAATCTAGACTAATGCATTTCTGTAGCATACTCTTTCTGTTAGAAGTTGCGATCTGTCAACTTGATCAAGGCCAAGACTTTGAACATCAAGATCAAGTCTAAGACTTTTAAAAACGAACTCGAGTGCACTCGAGACCAAGACCTTGGACAACAAGACTGGCCTTAGAACACTCTAAAAGCCCCGACCTTAATCTATTCACTACTCACTACTGTGGTAACTAACTTCAGTAATCTTGAGCAGCTTAAAGTTTTTTGAACTAACTGTAAGCTATACACTTCACGTCCTCTACTGCCGTCTTATTTGTTGAGCTGATACTAATTTATGTACCATACTGGAGGAGATAATGGAGACTCTCTTAATTTGTAGCCTACAGGCCGTAGTTAATCGAGTCGACGGCAACAGCGTGGCTTAATACTTATATGAATATCAGAGGGCCTAAATCGGGTGTCTTCTGACACGAAGCGTGCGGTTGACATTGTTCAGTGTGTAGTTGGCTTGTCTGGAGTGCGCAATGTGTATTATGAATTTTTTAGAGATTAGCCCAAGTCAACAACACACGATATCATTATGATACCTGAAATTTTACTTACCAGTTCAATTAATTACAGTTTGAGGAAGAGTGGGCAATTGAAATTCATAAGTAATATTGATAGGCCTACTGAAATATAAGAATGCAACAGCTGGACGTCATCTTCCTGTTGGCCGTGGCACAGGAGAAGGCTAGGGCCTCAAAGGTGGAGAAGACACAAGGCGCATGAATAACTTTGATTCTGAAATACTCACGATAAAAAACGACGATGCCGCCAAAGTTCTGCGCGAGAGGATCTTGAGAAGGCTGACTGGACGAGGAACGTCGAGAGAGAGGTAACCCGGAGGAGCCGAACGACGAATCGAGACATCAGAGGACGTAGAATGCCAGGATTCAGTCACGGCGAGGAAGTCTAGGGAATGATGAGTGATCACATTGGAAACATCCATAAACTTGTTACGAAGAGAGTGAGCATTTAATGTTCCGAACCTCAGGCCACCGTCTTCACATCCGGCCGTAGGCGGTTGAGAGGGAGTCGGTGAGGCAGCAGGAGGCGGTTGATTGGACTGAGGAGTAGAAGGCCCACTGGAGGCTAAGGTTGAGCGAGGAGGCGAAGAGGGCTCCAATCGCAGGGACGGATGAGATCTAAGCTAACTGGTCTAAGCCACCTCGGACGCCACAGATGTAGAGCGAAAAAGACTTTCCGAGTGGAGCGAGAGATCGCTAACGACGGCTGGTAGTACGAACGAAGAGTTGCAGAATCGTACATACAAATTCTTGAAGGAGTGATTACGCACTGCTGCATATCCAGTTCGAAAATCGATTAAAATAACCAAAGTAATACCCAGAAACTGGCAGAAAGACAATAACTGAAGCTGCAGAGATATCCACGAAACGCCAGCCAAAAAACCAGAAGAAATAATCTTTTTCATAGATGTTTTTGGCTTGACTGGTTCCTTTTTCCACTTTGGCTAATTTTGACGGCGGCTATCTTGAATTTGCCCCATTTAGCGCGTAGTTCCGAATGTCATACTTTGCTGAACTTTTGTATTTGAACGTAGACGTATCAAAGAGGTCAAACCAATCGAGAAACCTTTTGTTCAAATTTTGTTGCACCTCCATTAATAGTTACTGTTTAATTACTGGCTTAAAAGAACCAATTGAACATTTAGGTGCCGTTGGGAATTAATATAATAGCGGTGGCGTGCGTTTGAAAGGTGTCTAATGTGGTCCGTACAAGGATTCCTTCAAAGGCGTGTCATCTATTCAAACGGACATCGGTGACGAAGGATCTCACCCCATCAATAAACTTTAAAATGAGCAGGGTCGAGACCATACGGTCGCTGTAGAGAAAAACGTGTAGGGCTACATTTACATTTAGGCTCTATCACCCGGTAAGATTGCGAAGGTTCGCAAAGGTCATTTAGTGCAGGCGTCCTTTTTGGACGACCCACGCTGTGTCTGGCTGTACAGGCCACAGTCGATGTGCTTTAATAGCAGGCAATGCATGTATGTAGGTCACACTCTATTCGGCAATATAGACCCTACGTTGCGGAGGTACCTCATCTTCTAGAGAGCAAGCAATCTGATGAAACGAAACTGTTTCGAGTGTTTAAATTGAGAACTGTGACGTTTGATAGAAAATCTTTGTCTGCTGTGTAAACTCAAAGTTTATATGGCGCCAGCTTCCTATCCTGAAAGGAGAGGAATATTTTTTCATCGTGGGCAGAGAATTCTCGTCCAGGATTACGGATGACAGGGTAGAGTAGCAACAAATCTGTTACTGCGTGGAATTGTAGCCAGTTTGTTAGAGCGCTTTCTTTAGACACCTTGTTAAATTCGTCAACAAACGCTTTATAAGTAGAGGACGTAGGCCTGACAATTAATTAATCCCTCTTGCGCGTCATTCAATTTAGTTATTTCGCCGCTACCAGTACTCTGGAAGTGCCAAGCCCAAGCCTGAAGGAAGGAGGAGGACGACGCTAATCGTATTTGTTAAGACACAATGTCGTAAAACGGAAACTAACCAACAGTTAATAACGCACTAACTTTAAGCACCTTATAATCGTTATGAACCTGCGCTATATAGGACTAGGCAGGGCCACAGCTCATGCTTTATAGGCATGGGCCAAAGAAAGCTTTGTAATGTGCGTGTCATTTTCAGTAGATATTATAAAAAAAAGACGTTTTAACCTGTCAATCCATCCGTAGCCTTTTTGGTTACAGCACTCACGTTGCAGCGTGAAATCGCGTTTTCCATCCTCTTCCGAGACGGTTGCTGAGTATATACCTTGAATATACCTTATATATTCATTATTGCTCAGCGCCATCGCGTGGTGCTTAGTAATTAGATATGGGTGCCTAGTAAATGCATACTAATAGTAATAATAATAGATATAAAGCAATAATAAGATGATGCAGCAGGAGTTTCTATCGAATGGGTTAAAAGAGGTTCATTTGACACACACAAACATATATATATGTGTATGTGTGTATATATACATATACATATATACACATATATATATGCGTGTATTACATCGGTTGAAAAGTCTCTCACGGCGTTTAAAACGACTGCTGCATTTCCAATTGTTTAACGACATCTTGTGACATCAAAGGCCGTTAACGTTCATCTCCAAATGGTGGATTATTTCAGAGATTTAAGTCTCAGGCTATCGCACGGTCCGTACACGGAGACCTTCAATAGCGTGTCTCACATTCAAACGAACAGAGGTGGTGAGGATCTCATCCGATCAATTCAATTAAAAAAATTAACAGCGTCGAAGCCATACGGTCGCTATAGAGACAAACGTATCTATGCACAAACTTATATCACTGTACTACGTCAAGAAATCCATTGTTATCTTGTTGACAATTATCGTAGCTGCCCGTGCTGTTGCCCTCAATATCTGACTACTTAATGAAACAAGTTGCGGTTTTTAACGTATTGATTAGTAGCAGTTTCCATTTTAACGACACCTTATGCCTACCAAGGCCATTGACGTCGACGTTACCCTCGGAATATTACACATGCACACTAATAATAACATCACGGCGGACCTAATTATAGTCTATCGCTTCTGATTAAAAGCGGTGTTCAAATATCAGTCGACGATGTTCAATAGTACTCAATGTTTAACGACTTCCCATAGTTGTCCGGGTCGATAACATCTATTCAAACGAGCGGAAGCGTTCAGGTTTAATAGAGGCGTAACTTTGGTCTAAAAAGCGGTAGCTAAAAAATTTCTTCACTTTCGCTTTTCGCATGGAGACCATTTTGGACATAATTTTTATTACCTTGCCAGGATTCTCATTATGGCCATCTGTCGATCCGTCTCTCCTGCACTTTTCACTACCATTATCCATGCATTTATCTGTTGCCGTATTGACAATTGCAATTCTTAACTGGTCGACGTCGATGTCCATGTGAGAAAATATAATGTGGCGGTAAAACTCGGTTGAGATATAATATAAGAGCAACGAAAAGCGTTTTAAAGGTGTCTATTTATGATCAGTGCACGGAGGTCCTTAAAAGGCGTGACAACTATTCAAACGGGCATAATTGAAAACTACGTTACGTAATGTTTTGCTAGCTACTGTTTGTTGACAACTATGGTAGCTGCTCGTGCTGTTGACGTTAATATATATATATGGCTACTTAGGATAACAAGTTGCGGTTGTAACGTATTGATTAATGGTTTCCAGCGTTTCCACAGCTGGGATTTCTCGCTAGATCTGGGGATTTCGGCCTTCATCTGGGGATCTGGGGATTTTTAGCCAAATCTGGGGATTTTTGGCCATTTTGACTTTTTGCATTGTAAATGCATGTATTCCGTGTCAAATTGTGCATTAAACACTATGCTTATATTGTAATTAAATGTAAAAATAATGCACCATGTAATTTTTATTCCACCAAATGATATACTAACTCTTGTTTAATGGTTTCAAGTCCAATGATGTCACTAATTCTTGTTTAATGGTTTCAAGTCCCATATCAATGACGTCATCAACTTTCGAGTCTCATTCTAGTGATTGCATTTCTATTTCCTGTTGTGGATTTGGAATTTCTTAATGGTGGATGTGAAGCGCAGCTAATCCGACAACCGTTAGGAGATAAAGAAGTCCAATTTCTCAAGGATGTATTGGCATTCCACACTGAACTTTGTACTCAAATACGAAACAGGTTCCCACTTGGACAAACCAGTGTTCTGGCTCTAATGCAGCTGCTTTGGATCCAAAGCAAGCTCTCGATATAAACAAACCTGTTATTTTCAGCGCAGAACTTTCCCAACAGTTGTTTCAGAAGAAAGCTTTGACCAATGGCGAGAACTGGAATCGTACCGACCGAACTCAGATGGATGAGAATCCGCCCGCATTCTGCAGCAAGTAACAGATGCTATAATAACCAGAAGAAATTTGATGTTTTGGCTGACCTTATATGCTTGCTCATGGCACTACTTCACTCCTCAGCATGCGTCGAAGGAGTGTTTTCAAAGGTTGACTTAGTTAAAGCTAAAGAAACATTAGCAAGGTTTTGTGTGAAAAGTTGCCAATCGAATACTAGCGAAGCAAGCAACTTTGCTAAAGATGGAGTTTGTCATTCGTTTAATCCTCCTAGTGAAAGCTTGGTTGAAGATGTTCGTGATGGACGTTGTTGGCAGAGATATGCAAATTCTTCGAAACTCAATAATCAAGATTCCACGTTGTCAATTGACGCATGTCATCTACTCATCTTGACGAAACAGAAGTTGTCAACTTGGATGCCGACTCGCTGACAACTTTCAGTGTTTGACAACGACAAGCGACAATTTTCAACATGTACAGTCGGTGTATTTTTTATTTAATTCATTGCAGGAATATTTTGTAATTAATGTAACTGTAAGTAAGCATGTTACTGTTAAATAGTGTTTAAATACCTGATACCTACTATTGGAGTGTTAATAAAACTGTGTTTATGTAACCTTGGGATTTCTGGGGATATTTGGGGCAGATTTCTGAGGATTTCTAAAAAAAACAGTGGCAACACTGGTATTTCCATTGTTTAACGACACCTTATGGCTACCAAGGCCGTTGACGTAGACGTTGCACTCTTCGCAAAACTGAAAATACACTATTCATAACAGCGGACAAGCTTAATTATAGTCTAGAGCTTCACCTTAATAGAGGTGTTCAAATATCAGCTAATGATTTGCAATAGTACTCAAGTCTTAACGACTTCTCGATTATGGCTATCAGCGCAGATGACGTCGCCCTCCTCCTTTCTCCAGACTTGGGACGGGAACTACCTGACGCTAGCGGCACAACGGTTAAAATTGAGGTCATTTCTGCTTGGTTAGCCTCCAACCGCTTGCTTTTAAATGCATCTAAAACTCAATTGATCTGTCTGGGTGGTGGTAGGCAGCTAGAGGCTGTTAACTGTCAGTCCTAAATGCAGCTGCGAGATTAATTGCCCGTCTGCCACGCTACTCACGCATTTCATCCTTCATGTTTGAGAAACTGCACTGGCTTCCTCTCTCTGCTCGTATTAAGTTCAAAATCCTTATTCTGGTGTCAAAAACACAGCGGGGTCTCGCCCCCAAATATTTAATTGATGTAATTCACCGGCCTCTTTCTGTCTCCTCGCATCGTCCACTTCGCTCCTCAAACAGATTTGATCTCTCAGTTCCTCGTACCAGAACAGCTATGGCTCAGTCCCGATCTTTTGCCTCAATTGGTCCATCTCTCTGGAATACACTGTCTCCTTCTACTCGCTCTCAAATTTTAATAAGTAACAGTGGCAACACTGGTATTTCCATTGTTTAACGACACCTTATGGCTACCAAGGCCGTTGACGTAGACGTTGCACTCTTCGCAAAACTGAAAATACACTATTCATAACAGCGGACAAGCTTAATTATAGTCTAGAGCTTCACCTTAATAGAGGTGTTCAAATATCAGCTAATGATTTGCAATAGTACTCAAGTCTTAACGACTTCTCGATTATGGCTATCAGCGCAGATGACGTCGCCCTCCTCCTTTCTCCAGACTTGGGACGGGAACTACCTGACGCTAGCGGCACAACGGTTAAAATTGAGGTCATTTCTGCTTGGTTAGCCTCCAACCGCTTGCTTTTAAATGCATCTAAAACTCAATTGATCTGTCTGGGTGGTGGTAGGCAGCTAGAGGCTGTTAACTGTCAGTCCTAAATGCAGCTGCGAGATTAATTGCCCGTCTGCCACGCTACTCACGCATTTCATCCTTCATGTTTGAGAAACTGCACTGGCTTCCTCTCTCTGCTCGTATTAAGTTCAAAATCCTTATTCTGGTGTCAAAAACACAGCGGGGTCTCGCCCCCAAATATTTAATTGATGTAATTCACCGGCCTCTTTCTGTCTCCTCGCATCGTCCACTTCGCTCCTCAAACAGATTTGATCTCTCAGTTCCTCGTACCAGAACAGCTATGGCTCAGTCCCGATCTTTTGCCTCAATTGGTCCATCTCTCTGGAATACACTGTCTCCTTCTACTCGCTCTCAAATTTTAATAAGTAACAGTGGCAACACTGGTATTTCCATTGTTTAACGACACCTTATGGCTACCAAGGCCGTTGACGTAGACGTTGCACTCTTCGCAAAACTGAAAATACACTATTCATAACAGCGGACAAGCTTAATTATAGTCTAGAGCTTCACCTTAATAGAGGTGTTCAAATATCAGCTAATGATTTGCAATAGTACTCAAGTCTTAACGACTTCTCGATTATGGCTATCAGCGCAGATGACGTCGCCCTCCTCCTTTCTCCAGACTTGGGACGGGAACTACCTGACGCTAGCGGCACAACGGTTAAAATTGAGGTCATTTCTGCTTGGTTAGCCTCCAACCGCTTGCTTTTAAATGCATCTAAAACTCAATTGATCTGTCTGGGTGGTGGTAGGCAGCTAGAGGCTGTTAACTGTCAGTCCTAAATGCAGCTGCGAGATTAATTGCCCGTCTGCCACGCTACTCACGCATTTCATCCTTCATGTTTGAGAAACTGCACTGGCTTCCTCTCTCTGCTCGTATTAAGTTCAAAATCCTTATTCTGGTGTCAAAAACACAGCGGGGTCTCGCCCCCAAATATTTAATTGATGTAATTCACCGGCCTCTTTCTGTCTCCTCGCATCGTCCACTTCGCTCCTCAAACAGATTTGATCTCTCAGTTCCTCGTACCAGAACAGCTATGGCTCAGTCCCGATCTTTTGCCTCAATTGGTCCATCTCTCTGGAATACACTGTCTCCTTCTACTCGCTCTCAAATTTTAATAAGTAACCCTTCATCTTCTTTTGCTTTCCTCAAGACTTATTTCTTTTCTCTCGGCCTTGCGCACTGGGAGCGCCTCTGAACGGTTCACCCTACTAGGGGCGCTTTATAAATGTTTAAATACAATACAAAAAACTGGCCCCTGGTGGCAGAAACCTTTCCGAATATTATCTTTGTGGATGTGGTACCGGATTTATGAGTCCTCCTGGATCGTACTCTTAGCTTCTCCCAACATGCTGGGCCCTCCATTTG
This sequence comes from Allolobophora icterica, assembly GCA_963556255.1. NCBI lineage: Eukaryota > Metazoa > Annelida > Clitellata > Crassiclitellata > Lumbricidae > Allolobophora > Allolobophora icterica. Next base: position 49,867,824 of record OY744611.1, read on the forward strand.
GAATGGTCTTCCATTAGAGATTCGCTTACTCCCCAGGGGTAGCACATCTGCTTTCACAAGCTGCTTAAGTCTAATCTCTATTGCCGTGAAAATTGATTGATTGATTGATTGAGTGTGGCTGGGCTGGGAACGCTTCCGAATAGGTTTCTTGAGGATGCGCTATATTAAATTTCTGAATGAATGAATGAAATGAATGAATAAAATTAATTGAAATATGTTTATTTAACCACGCCGTCATATCACCGATGCTGGGGTCATAACATGGAACAATGTATAGTTCCCTATATGCAGTGGGTCAAGCTATAGCGTCCAAAGCAGGTAAGCTGGCGGCCGGCTACCCAACCAGAAAGCCCGGATGGGTGCATGGCTGAAGATAGGTTTTTCCATCGCCGGCCCGGCCGAGTTGGGTAGCTCCTCTCCTCCCTCAGTCTTGGTTAATTGTCAAATGGGTGAATGTTCCTGAATGTTCATATTTATATGTAATGTAATGTAAATCTCCCAACTTTCTCAGAACCACACACAAGCCACGTCAGGAAGACCAGCATATTCACCGACGATATACCAAATCAGGTCCGCAATAGGTACACTGTACAGTGTATACGAAGCATCAAGTAATTTTTAAGTTTATTGCCTGGTTTCTTCTATCTTGGTCGCTATGCTTCTTTGTCTTTAACGTGACACGAACTATATTAAGCGAATGAACGCATTTGAGATTTAATATAATATCGGTGGCAAGCGTTTAAAAGGTGTCTATCGTGGTTCGTAGACGGAGTCCTTTAAAGACTGGTTACCATTCAAACGGACAGCGGTGGTGAAGGATCTCACCAGATTAATTCACTTAAAATAAGCAGGGTCGAGGCCATATACGGTTGTTGCAGAGAAAAACGTATGAGGCTACATTTACATTTAGGCTCTATCACCCGGTAGGAGTGCTTATGTTCGCAAAGGTCACTTAGTGCAGGCGTCCTTTTTGGACGACACAATGTCATGCTGGGTCTGGCTGTACAGGTCATAGTCGATGTGCTTTTAAAGCAGATAGTAGATGTATGTAGGCCGCACTCTATTCAGCAATGCACCCTACGTTGACAATTAAGGTTACTCATCTTCTAGAAAGCAAACAGTCTGATGTAATGAAACGGTTTCGAGTGTTTAAATAGAGATCTGCGATGTTTGATAGGAATTTGTTTGCTGTGTAAACTCAAAGTTTATATGGCGCCAGCTTCATATCTTGAAATGCTATAGGAATAATCTTTCATCGTTGGCAGAGAATTCTTGTCAGGGTTTCGGATGTCGGGGCAGAATGGTAACCAGTCGGTTACTGTTGGGAACGGTAGCCAGCTGGTAATAGCGCTTTCCTTAAACACCTTTTAAACGGTGTCAACTAACGCAATAAAAGTAAGCCCTATAGGACACTCTAGTTGATTAATGAAGGACACAAAGGATTTTCAATTAGCAATTCGACGCTGCACGTAATCTAAAAGTGCCAGTCCCAAATCTGGACAAAGGAGGAGGCGACACTAATAATTTTTCTTATGACACGGTGTTGTCATACAGCAACTCATCATCATCATCGTCAACCGTGGGCTCAACGCCCGTAGGTGTCCGATGCCGTTTTCTCTGTGTTTTCCACGCTAGTCTGTCCAATGCGGTGTGGCTCTTCTCCTGCAGCGATGTTCCACACCATTCGATGATATCGTTGAGCCATTTATGGGGTCGTCCTCTCTTGTTTCTACCATCCATCATTCCGAACACTAATGTCTTGATCTTCCTATCATTACTCATTCTGCATATGTGGCCAAACAATTCCAGCTTCTTCTTAATTATCTTCTGCATCATGTTCTCTTTTTGAGATGTATACGTCTATATAGTTCTGTATTGCTGCCTTTTTGTGTCCATCCTATTCTCATTATCGTCCTATAGCATTTTCTCTCAAAGGCCAGTATCCTGCTACTGAAAACACATGTAATCAAAACGCTGAGTTTTGTCTTTAGCTTTATGGCTTTCCTTTTCCAGATCTTGTCCGTGGCTTTTAGTGCTGCTAACGCCTTTGCAATTCTGACCAGTACTGCTTTCCAACCGTCCAAATCATACGCCATATTACTCCCAAGGTATGTAAACTACTCAACATTTTAAAACTGAATTCCGTCTACGACTATCCTCTTTGCTAAATTATTTTCGCCAAATACCATTGTTTTTGTTTTTATCCAAATTCATGGTAAACCATACCTCATTCCTTCTTCGCTCACCGTTTGTACTGTATGCTCCAATTGCTGTTCGTCTTCTCCAATCAGGTCAATATAATCGGCAAAGCAAAGGTTATTGATCCTTATGCCGTTAATCAATACGCCCTGATCGTTTCCCTGAACAGCAACTCACCATCAATTAATCAACGTGCTCTTTAAACACCTTTTAAATTTGGTCAACCAGCGCTCTATAAGTATAGCACACGCAATAGTGACATTAAACACCTTTAAATATTTCTCAACCTATGCTATATAGGAATGGCCACATAAGGACGCGTATTAACAAATTGGCTTTCTAAATCAACCGGCGCTTTCTGCAGGGCATCTTCGTAATTCAACATACATCCTTGTGTTCCATTGGCTGACGTCTTGTGCATTAGACATCTGTGCTTTTGCAGTCGCTAATTAATATTCAATAATGTGTTGTGTTTTTCTTTACACTGAGTTTCTGCCCTAACGCTAATGAATTAGTAACTGCTATAGCGCCTGTGTCTAATGCACAAGGCATCAACTGATGGCACACCTAAACAAAGCCGTAATCAGGTCAATATCCAGAAGATCAGTCCGTAAGAATATGGTGGATAAGCAATTTGTAAAAGTTGTCTTAAGTTGAGAACAAAACTGATACAAGCGACTGAGTAGAGAATACTTAATTAATAATTAATCAATTAATAATTTATATCAGTGCATGAATACAATTTAACTTAATTAAGTAATAATAAAACTGATGCTGAAAATAAATTTAAAATAAAACTGAATCAAAGTTTACATCCCTATCCACAACTGCATTGTAACATCATGATAAGACATAGTGTACGAAAGCATTTCTGCTCAAAGAAAAGGTTTAACTCAAGTCAAAATGCCTCTTTATTTTTGATCAAAACTAACCAAATCATTTCCGAGTCTGAACAAATCCAACCAGTTAATCGCTCAATTCTCTTTACACAGCCGAACTATACAAATCTCTTTTAGTCTCCTTTATTATCTGTACTTCCAATAGTACACGAGATTTCGAAAATCTGTCCGAACAACTAAACCCAAAGTCTTAGAGAACAACCCGGTTAAGGTTATGATAACCAACTCCCATACATTTGAGGATGAACTTGGGATCTCCCATCTGCAATCTGCCAATCTCTCACCGTCGGACGATTCCTCGTTCGACTGATCCTCCTCCACTTGGAACACAATGCCGAAAAGACCTTAAACGAGCATTTCTTCTGTGTTCACGCGTCTCTGGCTATTCCAGTGCAGTATATAAATTATATGAATTATTATTATTATAATTAAACATTTATTAAGCGCCACCATCCAGGGCCTAGTTCGCCTAGTGGTTAAACCGGCCCTGCCACCATCTAAAGACGAAGCATCAGTCGATTGTGCAGATCAATTGTGAGTGAATGGTCGATGTAAAGGAATAAGAAAGATATCAGTGGATTAAATACTAGAACTAGATTTCCATTATCCAGAACAGTTTAAATGGCGTGACCACCATTCAAACGGGCAGCGGTGGTTAAGGATCTCACTCGATTACTTCATTGAAAAATGACCAGGGTCAAGGTCATAGGTCGCTATAGAGAAAAACGTACGTTTGCATTTATCTATACACTAGTGTGATTGTTTGTACTACGTCAAGCAATCGGTTATCCTCTGCCTGTTAACAACTACACTGTAGTTGCTAATGCTTGTGACATAAATGTTTGGCTATTTAAAGTAACAAGTTCCGGTTTGTAACGTATTGATTGGTAGTAGTTTCCATTCTTTAACGAGACCTTGTGGCTACCAGGGCCGTTGACGTAGACTGCCGTCTGCAATCCTCAAGTATACAGAGCATAACAGAGCAAGCCTACTTATACTGTAGTGTGTCAGCTTAAAAGAGGTGTTTAAATATCAGCAGACGATATGTAATAGTACTCACTGTTTAACGACTTCTCGTGACTATCAGGGCCGATAACGTCGCCCTCTTCCTTTCTCCAGGCTTAGGACTGGCACTGCCTGCAGATGCTAAATAGCGGCACTATGAGTAGTGGAGGAGTAGCGAATAAAATTGACTAAAATTTGTGTATTTATTATTATTGTTATAATTGTTATTATTATTATTATTATTATTATAATTATTTTTATTATTATTTATTTATTTATTTTTTGCCCTGAGGTACTTCATTCCCTCAAGGTCTTAGAGATTAGATAAGTTATTTTTCTGGAACGGTTATCCCTCATCCAAGTCAGCTTGGGCTGTAACCATCGAGCCGCTGAAGGCTACCGCGTTAAGCCGTTGGATAGTGATCGATATTCTCTTATGTAAGAACTTGTCTCCCTTGGTTCGCTCCTGGTACTAGCAAGATGACGTCCAAGCTCTGTGATAAAATCAAGACCCTTGTCGTTGATTGGGCCCAAAGTTTCCAGTGCAAGCGGTACAAAGCAGTAATTTCCCAAGAGGCCCTTATATTTCTGAGACTTCCTCTCATCTGCCATTTGCGCCGCCGCGACTGCTCGTTGAAGGAAGATAGGATGGGGCCAGTGTATCCACCACTATGGCATCCCACACCAAGCTTCTACCGGCCTTCCATGTAGAGCCCTGCGCCGACTTCATAGTGTCGGCGGCGGCGCGCCGGTCATTTTGGGTCGGCGGCGGCGGCGCGCCGACGAACAAAAATCGGCGGCGGCGGCGCCCACGAAATGTCGGCGTCGGCGCGGCGCGCCTTAGTCAGAAGCATTGTCACTATGAGGGTTGAACAGCCGTTGGTCTTGTGACCAGTCAAGTGGACCAAGTTCTCTAAAGCCACTCCATCACACTGAACCTCAACTACATACAAAGGGACTGAGAGAGAAGACACCTTCAGACATTTGCCTTACAAATATGAACATCCTTAGTTACACTGCTCATCTTTATAGGTATTGTTATGAAGCAACATGCATTGCAGATTGCATGAATACACTTGACACTTGACTGATACAGTTTAGGCCTACACACCAAGTCACATGGCAGATGCCGGATAATAGCATCCTCCCAGTGAGAGCGGCTGCTGTCAAGCCATGAAGTGAAATGTAAATATATGTTTTCCTATGGTAATATAATGGCCGAGTGGCCTTACCCCTGTTAATTTTTCAATGAATTTACCAGGTGGTCGGCTGCCCGTTTGAATTGGTGCCATGCCATTTAAGGTCTCCATATATAGACCATTGTCTGTATCAGACTAAACTGGAAAAGACCATTTTGATACTATACGTACTAAGTCAAAACCTGTCTCAACTTATACTGTTTACCTGAATAGATTCCAGCCAAAAGTATTAATCAGTTATACCTTCCGTTCTGCAGGAATTAGTTAAGTGGCATATATCTTGATATTGATAGCACTTATAAACTGCTCTAACCTTACAATATTAAGCCACAAATTTACACCATTGTAATTAGACCACAGACATCAAGGCTGCAATCAATAAGTTATAGAAGCTATTCAACATGAAGGTAACGAATGGGGAATACTGTAGTACTGTAGTACTACAGTAGTAGACATACAAAGACATGCTTTTGATGTCAAGGTATTAAAGAAATGGCAACAGGAACAGAAGTATCAAAACAGTGGCTACTTGTACCAAGAAATCGCTTTAAATGACTTGTGTATCATACGCTCATAGCATTGACGACACCAATTCGTGTTGCCGATCACGTTTCGCTAAGAAACCAGAAAACTAAAAAGAAGTAAGTACAAGATGTCCACTTCTATTTCTCACAAAAGTAACACTTTATCGCGAAATCATGGAAAACATGAAAAATGCAGCAATAGCAATTAAGTATATCAAATTGGCATCGGCGGCGCGCCGACAGATTGTCGGCGGCGGCGGCGGCGGCGCGCCGACAAACAAAAATCGGCGGCGGCGGCGCCCACGAAATGGCGGCGGCGGCGCGGCGCGGCCGGCGCAGGGCTCTACTTCCATGGGATTAGAGTGAGACCATCAGGTCTTTTGCCATCGGAGCGACTCAGTCCTGATGGCTCCTTGACCGCCGGGAAGCCCGCCCTGCAGAGGGCCCGGCAAATCAGGTCGTTGATGGCCGCCAATCCGCGCGATCCCCTGGCTGTGACCATCGCACCACAAGGGCAGGTATGTGGCTGGCATACGACAGCTCCCAGCCGCAATTCGACGGCGACCCTCACCGCCTCGTCGCTCAGTCTTAATCCAGGATTACTCCAGGATTATTATTATTATTATTATTATTATTATTATTATTATAATTATTATTATTATTATTATTATTATTATTATTATTACTACTACTACTATTATTACCACGCCGTCGTATCGAAGATGATTGGCATCGTAACAAAGAACAATGTGTAGGCCCATTTATATACAGTTTCAATTAAGGTAGTTAGGCTGGCGACCGGCTACCCAACCAAAAAAAACCCGAAGGAGTGGCTGGAGGAATGTTTTTCAAGTACTTGCGCAGCGGAGTTAGGTTTGCTGCCCTGCTCTGTCTTGATTAAATATCAGATGGGTGAGTGCTGTTGGGGGATTTTAACCTAATAATTTATCGTCATTGTGTAAGCTAAGGCTTGCTAAGCTACAGTAATTTTTAAGTTAATTGCCTTAGTTTTCTTTCTTCTTTCTTGGTCGCTCCATTTCGTTCTTTTGGGTAACCTAATAAATCTATCATTAAAAAAACAAACGCCGTTGAGAATTAATATAATAGCGGTGCCGAGCGTTTAAAAGGTGTGTATTTGTGGCCTGTATACGGACTCCGTAAAGGGTAGCGTAGGTGAAAGATCTCACCTGATTAATTCACTGAAAAATGAGCAGGTTGAGACAATACGGTCAATGTAACATCTAGGCTCTATCACCCGCTAGGAGTGCGAACGTTTCCAAAGATCATATAGTGCCGGCGTACTTTATGGACGATCCATGCTGTGCCTGGCTGTACAGGCCACAATCGATGTGCTTTAAGAGCAGACGGTACATGTAGGCCCTATGTAGGCCTCGCTCTATTCGGCAATATTACGAGGACCTAGACCATACTTTGAAAAGGCTACTTGTCATCGGAAGAGCAAGCAGTCTGGTGAAATGTTGTAAGCCTTTATACGGGGTCTTGAGCAACCCTGGTCATGTAGGCTACTTCAAAAACTGCTCCCACCCAAGTATAGAAATTACGTACTCCGACCTCGAACTCACGATAGAGTGCTTATTCCACCTGACAATAACAGGAGGAAAAATTTCATTGGGAGAATGCTGTACTCATATTGATTCTGATGCTGTTTTAACTGTTTTAGGCCTATTCTGCATTCTGTAATGTTTTACTTAATGTATGTATGCTGGAGTGTCAATCTCTTACAACCGGTCAAATAAAGGATGTAAATACTTACTTACTTTGAATTGAGAACTGCGACGTTTAATGTCAAATTGGTGAATATTCTTGGATGATTTTAATCTAGAATGTTCATTATATAACTTTGAAGTTTATCGTCTTTGGTTTTGGTCGTTATGCGGTCAAATTTGATTAAAGTCTTAAGCGCCGTTGAGAATTAATATAATAGCTGTGGCATACGTTTAAAAGGTGTCTAATGTGGTCCATGGAATTGAGGTATATACCTCAGTGGTCCGTCAACGGAGTCCTTAAAGTGCGTGGCATCCATTCAAACTTTCAAACGGGCAGGGTGTTGAGTGATCTACCCTAATCAATTCACTGAAAATTGAGCAGGGTCGAGGCAATACGGTCGCTGTAGAGAAAAACGTGTAGGATCACATTTACATTTAGGCTCTATCACTCGGTAGGAGTGCGAACGTTTGCAAAGGTCACTTAGTGCAGGCGTCCTTTTTGGACGACCCATGCTGTGTCTGGCTGTACAGGCCACAGTCGATGTGCTTCAAAAGCAGACAGTACATGCATGTATGCCACACTCTATTCGTCAATATAGACCCTACGTCGAAAACGTTATACATCTTCTAGATAGCAAGCAGTCTTTTGAAATTAAACTGTTTCGAGTGTTTAAACAGAGGACTGTGACGTTTGATAGAAAAGCTGTTTGCTGGGTAAACTCAGTTTATATGGCGCCAACTTCCTATCCTAAAAAGAGAGGGATAATTTTTCATCGTTGGCAGAAAAATGTCGTCCAAGATTACGGACGTCGGGGTAGAATACTAGTCGTCTACTGTGGGGAACGGTGGTTAGAGCGCTCTCCTTAGACACCTTTTAAACGTTGTCGAGCAACGCTATATAAATAGGCCAATAGACCGTCCAAGTCAGTAACATGCCAAAAAATTATTTCTGTCGACGTCAACAGCCTTTGTTCCTATAAGATGTCGTTAAACCCTGGATCCAGCCAGTGGAAGTCAATTAAATATCTATAGTTATTTAATTTGCAACTTTGCCACTACCCGTGCTCTGAAAGTGCCAGTCCCAAGTCTGGACAAAGAAGGAGGCAGACGCTAATAATCTTTGTATGACACAGTGTCATCAAACGGTAGCTAACCACCAATTAATTAACGCGCTCTTTAAACGCCTTTAAACCGTTGTCAACCAACGCTATATTATATTATTCCTGTCAACACACGATAGCCGCATAATTAACCGGTTCTCTTAAAACACCTTGTAAACGTGGTCAACCTTCATAGGTATGGGCCACAGAAAGCCGTATGTGTCATGTCAAATTCTCTCACTGTTGCTATAAGACGTTTTACCCTACAAATCCATCTGCAGCCTTTTGGTTAGAGCACCAACGTCGTAACCTGGAGATTGTGGGTTCCATCCTCCTCCACCTCTTCTTCCTCCTCCTCCTCTTCGTCCTCCTAGACGGTTACTGTGTAGGTACCTTGAGCAAGTCCTTCACTCGCAATTGCTCAGCGCCATCGATTGATGATTGGTCATTAGATATTGGCGCCTAATAAATGCATAGTAATAACAACAAAGGAGTAAAGAATTTAAAGCAATTTCTAGCGAATGGGCTAAAATGGATGAGCTGGCTCATTTGACTTGTCTAAAGTTCAAAAATTAACTGAATAAATCATACAGCCTCGATATCATCTTCCGGATGCTGACCTGTTTTAGAAGTCGCTAATTAATATTCATAATGTCAACCCAATCCTTCCGTTGACAATCCTTCTGATTAAATCCTTGTTCTCTCTCTACTTAACGCCTATTTAACGTTCACCTTTTGAACACTAATTCTACGTATAAGTATAACCTGAATTAATCAGCAACACAGTTTAATATCTTTTCAGTTTAATAAGAAACAAACAGACAGAACTCAATTCGATTACAACTCGACTAGTCAGCCACACTACTACAGCGAACACACTCGAATTCAAACTTCTCTAGTCAGCATAATTCTTCGCGCCGCTTGACACACCTGTCTTCTGTGCGCATAAGCGAACTCTAATAATATACATATAGCGCGCCGCTGCCGATATCGGCCGGCCGCGCGTGTCACTAAGACTAAACGTTATACATCTATCATATATACATATACACGTGAAACTAAAGTAAGCGCACTAAATATATACGCTAAATATCTCGCACTGCAAAACTGTACACAAAACTCAGTTCACATTACCTCCTTCCTTTTTCTGGAATTGAGCAAATTAAATTTCAAAATTTGCGAAATTACCATAATACATGAAACATATATATATCTAACTAATTAATGAACAGTCTTACGATTACTTATAACCTTGACAAACAATCAGCAATAATATTCAATCTGCCCTTCTTGTACTTCACCTCAACATCAAAAGTTTGTAAGGCTAACGCCCAACGCACAAGTTTAGCAGACTTAGACATTGACTCAGTCAAATATGTAAGAGGATTGTGATCAGTAAAAATGAAAATTTTCGATCCAATTATAATTTCTTTTAACTTGTTTAGAGCCCAAACAATAGCATAGGCTTCCTTTTCCACAGTAGCCCATCTCTTCTGGGTATCAGTTAATTTCTGACTGATAAATGACACAGGGCGTTCTATTCCCTTGTCGTCCATCTGTGTTAAAACAGCACCGACTGCAAAGTCACTACTATCGCAGTACAAATTGAATGGTTTTCCCACTTCAAAAACATATAACACTACTTTGGATCGCACAGCCTCTTTAAGTAAATCAAATGCTTGCTGATGTTCAACAGTCCAATCAATCTTATCAGAAACACGTTTACTAGTTAAATCAGATAAAGGTTTCGCAATCTGTGCAAAGTCCTTAATAAACTGTCTGTAATAATTAAAAAATCCAAGCAGTTGCTTAACTTGCTTCTTAGTTTCTGGGATCTTCAAATTAGTCAAACTTTCAATTCTGTCTGGATTCATCTTTATCTTACCAGACCCAACCACATGACCGATAAACCTTACTTCAGACTTACCAAATATGCATTTTTTCAAATTTAAGGTAACGTTATGCAATCTCATTTGCATCAAAAATGCATCTAACTGCTGTAAATGAATTTTCCAATTGTCAGAATGCACAGCAATGTCATCAACATACGGTTCTGCAAAGTCACTTATAGGCTGTAAAACTAAATTTATCGCCTTAACAAAAGTTCGGCCTGAATTTATCATTCCAAAAGGAACACGAGTAAATTCATACAGTCCATTATGTGTTACAAAAGCTGTCTTCCATTGATCAGATTGTTTTACAGGACAAGTCCAATAAGCACTTCGACAGTCCAAAATATAAATCACATTAGACTTTCCAACTTTGTTCAAAACGTCTCTGACAATCGGCATCGGATATTTACAATCCACTGTGAATGAGTTAATGTATCTGTAGTCACAGGCAAGTCTTAAAGATCCGTCTTTCTTTTTAACAATAACCAAAGGGCTTGCCATTCTGCTCGATGATGGTTTGATGATGTTTGTTTTTAACATTTCTTTGATCTGACGTTCCACTTCTGCTCGATAAATCAAAGGAATTCGGTATGCTGCAAATTCCTTTTCACGAAATCCTGGTTTTAGTTCAATTTCGTGTTCGACCAATGTACATAATCCAGGTTTTTCTGAAAATCTGTCACAGTATTTGTTCAAGACTTTCAACAACTGTTCTTGCTGAGTTACTGTTAAATGGCTAATTTGTTCAGGATCGAGGTTAAGTGAATTCTTGTCATCTTGAACCTCATTCCTCATTGGTAATTCCACCACTGAACCAAAATCTTCATCTTCTTCAACGATTAGACCACAACTTAATGCTCGAGTAACATATTTTCTGATCTTGTTGGCGTGAATTATTTTTCGACCATTTTCACCCATATCGACTAAATAAGAGTACTTTGATCTTCGATGTATGATCGTACATGGACCATGCCATCGAGAAATAAGTTTGTTCGTTGACGTTGGATACAAAACTATGACTTTCTCACCAGCTTCAAATTCTTTGTGCTTTGCTCTCTTGTTATACTGATTCGTGTATTGTAATTGCTTTTCTCGAGAGTAGGATTCTGCAAACAATAATGCTTTCTCCATATTTTCTTTGAGTTCTTTTAAATACTTTTCTGGTTTAACTCCAACATGAGGTGGTAAGTTTATTTCTCTAGTCCAACTCTCTTTTAATATTGCCAATGGTCCTCTCGGAATTTTCCCATAGACAAGCATATATGGTGATACTCCAGTAGTTGCATTCGGCACTTCTCGTAATGCCCACACTGTGAAAGGAATTATCTTATGCCATTTCCTCGGGTTGTCTATTATCACATGATGGATCATCTTTTTAAATGTCTGATTCCATCTCTCTACTAATCCAGCAGCCTCTGGGTGTCCTGGTGTGTCGAATCGTGGACTACAGCCCATTAAATTGAGAAATTCTCTTGTCAAACTGGCTGTGAAGTTCGTTCCTTGGTCACTTGTAATCACTGACGGCACACCAACGTTCATGAATAGTTCCATCAACGCTTCGCACACAGCCTTCGCTGTCAGCGATTTCAATAAAAAGATTGTAGGCCATCTGGTGCACGAGTCCACAATGCATAAACAATACTTGTGACCTGCAGCAGATACTGGATCGATCGGGCCAACGAGGTCCATCGTCATTCTCTTGAAGGCGACCTCTTCTCTTGAGACCGGAGTGATAGGTACTCTATCCATCACCAGACTCCTTGCCTTTAGTTGACACTTCTCGCAAGACTTACAAAATTTCACAATGTCCCTTCTCATCTTTGGCCATACAAAAGACAACTTTATTCGTTCTCTTGTTTTCTCTTCTCCTAGATGTCCTCCAAATACCGATTCATGCGCCAATTCCATCACTTTAATTCGTCTCTCTTTTGGTAACACTAGTTGATATATCGTCTGGTCTAATATCTGATATTTCTTATGCAATAAACCGTTGATCACACAGAATTCAGATTCTTTCTCTTGTGCTAACTTCCACCACGGCTTCAACGATTCATCCTTTCTCTGTTGCTCTTCGAACTTCTTCGAATCGGCAATCTGCACCTTTTGTTCTTCGTCCATCTCTTCATCTCTATACAAGTCTCCTATCCCCACATCACATTCATTGTCTTCTTCAGTTTCATTTAATGTGCCATTCTCGCATGCAGCCATCTCTTGCTCATTCATCTCTGATGTTATACCATCTCGCGATAAGCTTCGTTGCTCATTACTTTCGTTTTCCTCATCACTTGAACTTTCAGTTTCACTCTTCTCATCAACATCTACCATTTCCTGTTTCCGACTCTGCGCTCTCGTCATTACATTTGCTTGTACACTCACATCTCCTTGTATCGTTTTAATTTTCATCTGTGGTACGGCTTTTAATTCGGCAATTATCTCTGGATGCAACAAGAATCTTTCTGTACTGCCCATCTTTGCAATACTAGCACACATCAAGGTGACATAAGGTGTAAGTGAACACTGGATTTTACGCGGAAATCCCTCTTCTTCCACGTCACTACCACACAGTCTAACATCGACTTTCACTAACTTCGCAGGAATGGCATCTCCTGCCACACATTGCAAATTCACTTTTCCAATTTGTTCCACCTTCATGCCTTCCAGTAATTCTTCACTAATCACCGGAATTTCTGCACCCGAGTCGCTCAGTGCTTTGACTTTCACTGGCTCTTTACCGTCTACTCCACGAATTTCAACCTCGACATATTGCAAGAACGATTTCTTCAATATTCGACTGTCATCTTTTCCTATGACTTCTCTCTGAATTCCAGCATCCAATAGAATTTCCTTTTGAATACCACATTTCATTACTGACTTTACTTCAGTCTCTTGGTTTTCTTGACCCGTGGTTTGATTATCTGTATCACTAACCACTTGAATCAAATTCACCCTTGTGTGTTCTTGATTTCTGCTAGAACTAGCTCCTGCCACTGGAACTGGACAAAATTTAACCAAATGTTTGTCTGAACCACAGTTGTGACAACGCTTTACAACCATACCTCGTTGTTCATTTCCTTCATATCTCTTATACTGCGTAAACGATGTGTTGCCTTCCCTCTTGGCAAACGGCGCTGACGATTTGTTAAATCCCTGACGACCAAACGTCACTTCTCTGGTCTCATTGGGTACAGGGACATTAGCCTTGACTTCTTTACCTTTGAACTGATTCCCTGTTCCTGGATTACTTTTCCACTTTCCACTCTGGCTTTGGTTTACGGAACGTTGAGAAGGATAACTGTTTATATTTGGGATCGCAAACCCAATTCGATTGTTTACATGAATGTCTGCTAGGTCTGCCACTGCACTAGCTTGAAGACAGTCAGTTCCTTCCTTCGACAATACAAACTGTAGTGGACCTGGCGGTAAACATTCTTTCAGCTTATCCGCTACCAGCAAATCAAAGAGCGTATCATACTCTTTGTTCACGTTTCGACTTCTCACGTAATAGTTTAGCAAGTTCTTCAGTCTTGCCGTAAACATCGTATAAGTCTCTTCTGTTGTCTTCCTAGCATCCACAAATCTGGCTCTGTATTCTCTCGAAGTCAATTTAAATTCTTTTAATAAGTGCTGCTTGACTTTATCGTAATTGTCTAGATCATCGAATGACAATCTATTCAGAACAGTTCGAGCTTTCGGCGTCATCAATGGTAATAATAATTTCACCCAAAACGGCTTTTCCACAGCAAAACTACGAAACGCGTTCTCGACTGTTTCAAAATATAATGGCACCTCCATCATATCAGTTGGCATTTGAGGCAATACATGTTTCATTGCATCACCTATTTTCTTAATTTTTGACACCAAAGTTTCACTTTCTTGCTGTTTCCTTCTTTCTGCTTCCCGTTCTTCTCTCATTTGTGTTTCTTTCAATGTCAATTTTGATTTCTCCAGTTTCAGACGTTCTTGTCTTTCTGCCTCTGCCTTTTCCAAACTTTCTTTCTGAAATTTGAGTTCTTCTTGTCTGATCTGTTCGGCGCGTTCTAACTCTAACGTTCGCGCTTTTTCTTTTTCTTCTTCACGCATTCTCTTTGCTTCAATCTGTTGCTGACGAACCTCTTCATCACTTTTTCTAGCTTTTTCAAATTCAATCATCTGCTCCAATCTTCTTCTTTCAGCATCTTCCCTATCTCTTTTCAACTGTTCTAACTGAATCTCAAACTGATTCTTTTGCAATTCAAGTTCTGCCTTACGCACTTGTTCTGCTTTATCTTCTCTCTCTCTTTGCAGACGCAATTCCTCTTGCCTTGCAAGTTCCGCTTTCTCTTCTTTCTCTCTCTGCAAGCGCAATTCGTCTTGTCTTACACGTTCTGCTTCTTGTCTCAGCTCTTTCTCTTCCTGTCTTCGTCTATCCTCTCTTTCTTTCTCTTCTTGTCTACGTTTCTCCTCTCTATCTTTCTCTTCTTGTCTGCGTTTCTCCTCTCTATCTTCTTTCATCATCATCCACTGCATCAACATCTCCATAGACATAGGCGCAGGTGGTTTTTCAATAGCCTTTTCTACGGCACCGCCAACGGCACCTTCTTCTTCGACTTCTTCTTTCACCCACACTTCAGCGAGTTCCTGTATCATGTCACCACGTGACATACCTTCTAATTGTTCTTCTTTAAAACCGGCTTTCAACAAACGCTGTTTTAGCCTTTCCGTAGACATCTTCTTAATATCTGCTTGTCTTTCAGCACTTAGTTTCTCCATCTTACTTGTTTACTTTGGTGATTTCTCTTTTCAAAGAAGTCACGGTTTTTCTTGTTGTGTGAATCGATAAACAAACGGGATTTCTTTTATATTTGTTCGTGGAAAACAACGAAATTTTTATACCGTTTCTCGTGTTCCACCGTCGTTGATATCGTAAACTCGTCACACAGCACACAACGCGTAGATTCTTCTAACACCGTCGTAGATTCTTCTAACACCGTTGTAAATTCTTTTATCACCGTCGTAGATTCTTCTATCCGCCGAAGGAGGTGATAACGTGAATTTTAATCCATTGAGTTTATATCCACCGTGAGTATTTATTCCACCGTGAGTATATATTCACACCGACGCTGTTCCACCGTGAGTTTTTATCCACCGTGAGTATTTATCCACACCGACGCTGCCACCAATAATGTCAACCCAATCCTTCCGTTGACAATCCTTCTGATTAAATCCTTGTTCTCTTCGTACTTAACGCCTATTTAACGTTCACCTTTTGAACACTAATTCTACGTATAAGTATAACCTGAATTAATCAGCAACACAGTTTAATATCTTTTCAGTTTAATAAGAAACAAACAGACAGAACTCAATTCGATTACAACTCGACTAGTCAGCCACACTACTACAGCGAACACACTCGAATTCAAACTTCTCTAGTCAGCATAATTCTTCGCGCCTCTTGACACACCTGTCTTCTGTGCGCATAAGCGAACTCTAATAATATACATATAGCGCGCCGCTGCCGATATCGGCTGGCCGCGCGTGTCACTAAGACTAAACGTTATACATCTATCATATATACATATACACGTGAAACTAAAGTAAGCGCACTAAATATATACGCTAAATATCTCGCACTGCAAAACTGTACACAAAACTCAGTTCACACATAAATAGTAATATTTTGTCTTCATTATTATTTATGAATATTAATTAACCGACTTCTAAAGCGCAGGTATGTAATGCACAAGACATCAGCTGATGGCATAAAAGAGCCAATTTCGTATTCAGGTCAGCATCCGGAAGATGATATCGAGGCTGTATAGGATTGGGCCATAAAATGCTGTGTATTTTATTTCCAACTTCCTGGTCATTAGTAGATTCGCTTTGTAAAAAATCAACCGGAAAATTCTGCAGGGCATCTTTGTATTTCAACATACATATTCATGTCATCGTCCGGATCCTGGCCTGATTACGGAGATTGGTTTTTGAGTGCCATCGCCTAATGTCTTGTGCATTAGACACTAGTGCTTTAGCAGTAGCCAATTAATATTCATAAATAATAATCCGTTGTCTTTTTTTGCATTACACTGAGTTTCTGTCCTAAATCTAATTAATTAATAACTGTTATATCGCCAGTGTATAATGCACTAGGCATCAACCGATGGCACACCAAATACAATCCGTAATGAAGTCAATATACACAAGATCAGTCCATAAGACAGAGAGGCAGCTTATGGTGGATAAGCAATTTGAAAGAGTTAAGTTTTAAGTTGAGCACAAAATGACACAAGCGACTGAGCAGAGAATAACTTAATTAATAATTAATCAATTGATAATTTATATCAGTGCATGAATATAATTTAACTGAATTAATAATTAATCAATAAGACTGAAACTGAATTAAAATTAAAAATTAAATTAAATCAAAGTTTACATCCCTATCCGAAAACTCCATTGTAGCCTTTTTGCTGGAGCGTTGACTCAAGTCAAAAATGCCTCTTTATTTTTGATCGACACTAACCAAATCATTTCCTAGTCTGAGCAAATCCAACCACTTAATCACTGAATTCTCTTTACACTATTGAGCTATAAAAATCCCTTTTATTCTCCTTTATTATCTGTTCTTCCAACAGCACACGAGATTTCGAAAAGCTGTCCGAACAAGTAAACCCAAGAGTCTTAGAGAACAACGCGGTTTAGGTTACGATAACCAACTCCCATGCATTTGAGGATGAGCTTGGGATCTCCCGTCTGTAGTCTCTCTCCGTCGGACGATTCCTCGTTTGACTTATCCTCCTCCACTTCAAACACGATTCTGAAAGAGTCACGAAGATTACGTAAGAAACCAATTCTGAATAGTAAGAGACAACACAAGGAGAAAGGTATGGTAAGTAGAGTATATAGATATGATACGGTACGGTAGGATAACGAATGATAAGAGTAGGTACAGTTGTGGTGCGTTTGGGTATGGTACAGGAAGGTATGATAAGAGAAGTTACCGTAGGGCAAGGTGTCGTACAATATCATTTCATTTCATTTACGGAACATTTATATAGCGCCCCTTCAAGGCTGTCTATTCAGGAGCGCTCCAATGAAATGAATGAACTGGAGTAAACACGCCGAAGCGCCACCTATCTCACCAGATCAATTCATTGAAAAATTACCAGGGTCGAGACGTACATTTACATTTATCTATACATAAAAACGTCACTGTTTGTACAACGTCACGCAATAGGTTGTTATCTACTGCTCGTTGACAATTACCGTAGCTGCCCGTGCTGTTGACATCAATATTTGGCTACTTAAACTAGCAAGCTGCTGTTTGTATCGTAGCCATTAGTAGTAGCAATTCCATTGTTTAACGACGCCTTTTGGGTATATCAAGGCCATTGGTGTCGACTTTCCTATCAGCCAAAATGCACATATATGAAACATAATCGCCAGGGCAACACACTTATAGTCTATTTGGTCAGCTTAAAAGAGGTGCTCAAAATCAGCAGACGATATGCACTATAATACTCACTCTTTAACGACTTCTCATGGGTATCATGTCCTTTCTCAACGAATGCTATACAATAATAGCACACGATCGCCACATGAGTGCTCTGTCTTTAAACACCTTTTAAACATTGTCAATCTAGTCATATAGAAGGGGGCCACAAAAGGATGTTCAATTCCACTCCTCGAATAATTATTTTATCCAAAATTCGCTTTTTGAATCAGTCCGCATTCAGCAGGGCATCTTCCTAATTCAACGTACATCTTCGTGTCATCTTCCGGATCCTGGGCTGATTACGGAGATCGGTTTTTTAGTACCATCCGCTGATATCCTGTGGATTACATTCCTGCGCTTTAGAAGTCGTTAATTAATATTCATAAATAATGATGTGTTGTCTTTTTGCATTACTCTGAGTTTCTGACAAAATGACATAGGCAACTGAGTAGAGAAAAACTTAATTAATAATTAATCTATTAAGAATTTACATCAGTCCTTGACTATACCATAGAGAACAACGTACATTTACATTTATCTATACACCAAGAGTCACTGTTTGAACTACGTACGTCAAGCAATCTGTTATCTACTGCTTGTTGGCAACAATAGTAGCTGCCCGTGCTATTGACATAAATATATGGCTACTTAGGGTAACAAATTGTGGTTTGTTACGTTTTGAATAGTAGTAGTTTCCATTGTTTAACGACACCTTGTGGCTACTAATTACGTTGGCGTCGACGTTGCTTTCTGCGTACATCACAGATGCACTAATCAATAATGATATCAGGGCAAGGATTCTTATAGTCTAGTGCAACAGATTAAAAGAGGTGTTCAAATATAAGCAGACGATAAGCGACAGTACTCACAGTTTAACAACATACCATGGCTATCAGAGCTGATTATGTCGTCCTCCTCCTTTCTCCAGGCTTGGGACTGGCACTGCGTGACGCGAAATACCGGCACTACGGGTAGTGGAGGAGTAGCGATTAAAATTGATTGAAATGCGTGTAGTTAACGACGCCATCATTTCAACGCTGATTGGCGTCATAACAAAGGCCCCTATGTACAGAGTCAATCAAGCTTTGGGGTAGGCCTACAAGGCAGGCAAACTGACGGCCGGCTACCCAACCAGAAAACCCCGGATGTGATGGCTGGAGGAAGGTTTCCAGTGCTCGCGCAGCGGAGTTTGATCTGCTCACCTCCTATGTCATGGTTAAATGTCAGATGGATGAATGCTATTGGAGATTTTAATCTAGAATGTTTATTGTGTAGACCTATACAAAACAAGTGATACCTAATAATTCTATTGCCTTTGATTTCTTTCTTCCTCCTTGGTCGCTCTGCTTCGCTTTTTGGGTAAACTTGACTACTAAATATTTGACCGCCGTTGAGAAATTAATTAAATATATAGCGTGGGCAAGCTTTTTAAAAGGTGTCTATTTGTGGTCCGTACACGGGGTGCTAAAAGGGTGTGACATCCATTCAAACAGGGATCGGTGGTATAAAATTTCAACCGATCAAATCACTTAAAATGAGCAGCGTTGGGGCCCTACTGTCGCTTTAGAGAAAAACGTGTAGGCCTACATTTACATTTAGGCTCTATCACTCGACAGAAGTGCGAACGTTCGCAAAGGATATGGGAGATGGTAATGCCAAATGCGGAAGATGGGAGGTAGAGGCTGAAGTCATTTAGTACAGGAGTCCTGTGTGGATGAACCACTCTGTCTGGCCGCTCAGGCCACAGTCAATGTGCTTTAATATTAGACAGCAGATGTAGGCCACACTCTATTCGGCAATATTTTACGAGGCACTACACCCTACTACGTTGAAAGGCTACTCATCTTCTGGAGAGCAAGCAGTCTGATGAAATGAAGCTGTTTCGAGTGCTTAAATAGAGAACTGCGACGTTTTATAGGAAATCTTTGTTTGCTGTGTAAACTCAAAGTTTATATGGCGCCAGCTTCCTAACCTGAAGAGAAGGGAATAATTTTTCATCGTGGGCAGAGAATTCTCATCCAAAGTTACGGACGTTGGGGAGGAATGGAAGCCAATCGGCTAATGTGGAGCACGGAAGCCAGCTGGTTAAAGCGCTCTACTTTGACAACTTTAAAACGTTCAACCAACTCTACCTAAGTTTAGAACGTCAGCCACTTTGATAGCATTGGAAGTGCAGTCGAATAATTTGCACGTTCGCCACTCAGAGCTGTAATAATTATGCCTAAATAATTTATGTCGACGTCAACAGCCTTTTTCTTGCCATAAGATGTCGCTAAACTCAGGCTGCTCCTCCTCACTTTTTGAAGGCGCTCTCTTTATACACCTTTTAAACGTTCGCAACCTATCGTATATAGCCATGGGCCACAAAATACGCGTATGTGCATATCCCACTGTGGCCATAAGACGTTTATGCCTGAGAATCAGTCCGTGGCCTTTTCGTTACAACCCTCGCGATGTAAAGTAGAGATTGTGGGTTCAATCCTCCTCCTCCTCCTCCTCCTCCTCCTCCTCCTCCTCCTCCTCCTCCTCCTCCTCCTCCTCCTCCTCCTCCTCCTCCTCCTCCTCTTCCTCCTCCTCCTCCTCCTCCTCCTCCTCCTCCTCCTCCTCCTCCTCAGCGCCACCGATTGATGCTTGGATCAACAATGTCTGTTTCTTCTGACACTGTAGTGTGGACATCTTTGGAAATTTATATAGCGTCTTATGCCCAGCCATCTGGCACTGCCACATCCACCACCACTGTACCACGTTATCGCACAGTTTGTGTGACAACGAAAAAACTGGGGTAATCTATGCAGAGTGACCGCAAACCGAGGAAGGAATGGGTCACCCAATTGTGGACAAGGAAATGGTATTGTCACACAATGGTATACGCGGACGTCCTTGTCTGAATTTAGTAACTGCTATGAATTAGACGCTAACCTCAACCAGACAACAGGTGATCTGTACAGTTAGATTTCCTTATCTGGTTCCCGGCAGAATCAAAGTACCCCACCATGTAGAACAGTTAGCCATCCAAAGTCATCAGATTGTCTACTCTGTAGGCATACCGATGATGACTTATTTCAGAGACTGAATCTCTGGCTAGCACGGTCCACACACGGAGACTTTCAATGGCGTGGCATCCATTCAAAGGGGCAGCGGTGGTGAAGTAATTCACCCAATCAATTCATTGAAAAATGAGTAGGATCGAGTCCCTTATATGCTCGCTACATAAAAACGTGTGCCTTTGCATTTTACATTTAACTATGCAGAAAATGTGACTGCTACTACAGCGTTAAGCAACCGATTGTAATCTACTGCTTGTTGTTGGCAAATATATCTTCGCTGCCATGCTGTTGATTGACGTCCATGCGTAAGCTAGAATATGGCTATTGCGATTAAACTTAGTCGAGAGTTAATATAAGAGCTATGGAAAGCGTTTAAAAGGAGTCTATTTTTGGTCCGTACACATGGGGTCCTTATAAACGCGGCATCTATTCCAACAGGCATAGGTGGTGACGAATAATGCACCACTTAATAATAATAATAATTATCTTCGTTTAATATCTTCAGACTGACAATAACGCAGTATGATTACAAATCAGTATGAACGGATGATCACAAGTTATTACAGGAGTCGAATTGAACTGTACACGGCAGCCATGCAAGGCGCCCATCACGTCCTACATCTCATTTTAACAACGCGCCATCTCGCGAATGAAAGGCTGAGTGGACCTAAATTTGGGAGGGTTTCGGGAAGCGATCCCGCTACCTCTTGCTCTTCACGCCAGTGATGTTGCCACTACTCTATGGACCCCCCCCCCCCAACTTAGGTTAACAAGTTGCGGTTTGTGACGTATTGGTTAGTAGTTGTTTCCGTTGCTTTACGACATATATGGCTAGCAAGGCCGTTGAAATCGATGACGCTTTGACGATGAAGGACGAAGATTACTACGAGTACGCGTCTAGATTAATTATAGTGATTGCTTCAGTTTAAAAGAGGTGTTCTATTTGCAGGTTTGGACTGGCACTACCTGACTTTAAATAGCGGCACTACGGGTTTTGGAGGAATAGCATCAATTAAAATTGATCGAATTACGTTAATTTAACCACGCCGTTATATCGACGATGATTGGCAAAATTGCAAAGAACTATGTATAGGCTCCTATATAGGCCTACAGAGTCAATTAAGCTAGGGGGTTAAAGGCAGATAAGCTGGCGGCCGTCTACCCAACCAGAATACCCCGAAGAGGGTGGCTGGATGAAGGTTTTCAAGTGCTCGCGCAGCGGCGTTAGGTTTGCTCAAATCCCTGGCTTGGTTAAATGTCAGATGGATGAGTGTTCTTAGGGATTTTAGTCTAGAATTATCATTGCATAAGCTAAGCAACAAGTGATTTTTAAGTTTAGCGTCTTTGGGTTCTTCTTTCTTGTTAACTATACTTCGTTCTTCTAGGTGACCTGGTCGATTAAACGATTGACAAACGTTGAAAATAATGATTTTTTGTAACACCGGTAGGAAACATTTCAAGGTGTCTATTGTGGTTCGTACAAGGGTCCTTAAAAGACGTGGCACCCATCCAAACAGACTTGTCCTCGAGACCAAGGTCTTGGTCTCAAGTGCACTCGAGTTCGTTTTTAAAAGTCTTGGTCTTGGTCTTGAGACCAAAAGTCTCGGTTTTGAGGTTTAAAGTCTTGATCTTGGTCTTTAGGTTCAAAGTCTTGGTCTTTAGGTTCAAAGTCTTGGTCTTTAGGTTCAAAGTCTTGGTCTTGGTCTTGCGAGACCAAGACCAAGACCGGCTGTCAATATGAACAGTCATTTAACAAAACTCAAGAAGTTAAAAATTTATCAAGCCTGTTTGCATCATTATAGCCTACGACAAATACCTACGGACGGATACAAGTCTTGTTTGTGAGGAAAACCCATCGGCAGCAGCAACTAAGTTATGCTGGGTCTGGAAGCCCTGCTGAACCGTTTTCTGAAGCCAGACGGTCTGATAAACCACGGGAGGATTTCGAAAAGGCTCACGATTTGTACATTTATATCCAGTGCTTGAAAAGCTTGAAAAGCTACTGTGTGTGCCAGCGACTTCAGCAGTTATGGAAAGTGTTTTTTCACATGAGGCCCCACAGGTCACGTCTTGGTCAGAAAATTCTGAGCGAATTTTTTTTTTATAAAATACAAAAGGCATTTGGAATAACATTTTGAATGAAGGACTTGTAAATACGAATTCGGAATTCTCTGCAGTCTGCATTCAAAGCTAATTTGCTTGAATAAAAAAAATAAAACTCACGTTTTCATTAAAATAGCGAGTAGTCCGACTTGACAATTTTTTGTAAGGAAAAGAAGTCTTGGCCTGAATGTGATTTTTTGGGTCTTGGTCTCGGTCTTGGTCTCGAGGTTTAAAGTCTTGATCTTGGTCTCGAGGTTCAAGTCTTGGTTTTGGTCTTGAGGTTCAAAGTCTTGGTCTTGGTCTTGGTCTCGAGGTTTAAGGTCTTGACAACAAGACTGTTAATAAACAATTGATAAAACAAACTAAAACTGAATTAAAATTCCAAATAAAACTGAATTAAAGTTTACATCCCTATCCAGAACTGCACTTACGTCTTGGTTGCCATCGGTTGATTCTGTGTGCATTGGACACTGGCACTATAGAAGTTACTAATTGATAATCAGCTTAAGGACAGAAACTCAGTGTAATGCAAAAGGACAAAACATAATTAGTTGTGAATATTAATTAACCGACTTCTAAAGCGCAGGAATGTAATGCACAAGATATCAGAGGATGGTATTCAAAAGCCGATCTGCGTTATCAGGCCAGGATCCGGAAGATGACACGAAGATGTATGTTGAATTAGAAAGATGCCCTGCTGAATGCGCAGGTTGATTTACAAACGGAATTTATCGAGTCTGGTAGTTGAGATAATTGTACAGTCTTCTGCGGCCCATTCCTATATAGCATACGTTAACAACTATTTAAAGGTGTTTAAAAACAGCGCGCTCATTATATCGCTTTCCCGTGCTTTGCTTATATAGCGCAGGTTGATCAAATTTAAAAGGTGTTTAAAGAGCGCGTTAATTAATTGGTGGTGTGTTGCCGTTTGACGACAAAGATGATTAGCGTCGCCCTCCTCCTTTGTCATGCTTGGAACTGGCACCTCCAGAGTACGTGCAGTTGCGACGTTCCTAATTGAATAATATTATTATCCCTGAGCTTTTTGTAAATCGACTTCCCGGCGGTACTGCGTCCTAAACTTATACAGCGTTGGTTGGCAACGTTTAAAAGGTGTTTAACGAAAGCACTCTAACCCGCTGCAGGCTTCCGTGTCCCACAGTACCGGTAGTCGATTGGTTCCCTTCTGCCCCGATGTCCGCAATCTTGGAGGATAATTCTCTGCAAAGGACGAAAATGTATTCCTCTCTTTTCAGAATAGGAGCTGGCGCCATATAAACTGAGTTTATATTCTGTAATCTAGACTAATGCATTCTGTAGTATATACTCTTTCTGTAAGAAGTTGCGGTCTGTCAACTTTATCAAGACCAAGACTTTGACCCTCAAGACCAAGACTTTGAACGTCAAGACCACGACCAAGACTTTTAAAAAGGAACTCGAGTGCACTCGAGACCAAGACCTTGGACAACAAGACTGGTATTCGAACGCACCAAAATGCTCCAACCTTAACCTATTCACTATTCACTACTATAGTAACAAACTTCCGTAATCTTGAGCAGTTTAAAGTTTCTTGAACTAACTGTAAACTATACACTTCACGTCCTCTACTGCCGTTTTATTTGTTGAGCTGATACTAATTATTTCTGTACCATACTGGAGGAGACAATGGAGATTCTCGTGTAGCCTATAGGCCGTAATTAATCGAGTTGACCGCAACAGCGTGGCTTAATACTTATAAGAATACAAAAGCACCTAAATCGGGTGTTTTCTGACACGAATTGTGCTGTTGACATTGAACAAGTGTGCAGATGACTTGTTCAGAATGTGCAATATGTATTATGAATTTTAATTTTAATTTTAATTTTAATTTCGTCAGAAAAGACGAGATCATTATGAAATACCTGAAATTTTACTTACTAGTTCAATTACAGTTTGGCAGTTTCAGGAAGGGTGGGTAATTGAAATTCATGAGTAATTTAGGTACTGGAATATAATAATGCAACAGTGGTCAGCAGTTTTGCCCAAGAGTATGTAAGTGAGTAAGTATGTTCTTTATTGAGCCGCTTGCAGACGCACTGCGGCTTACAAAACACAAGCATGCGAAACGAGGCGCAATAAACAAAATAAGGGAAATAGATAAGTTAAATAGTGATAAATTGGTGATGATGAAATCAGGTTAGATTTGAATAAGCACTACAGTCCCAGTCGAGTGTTTATTTGCCAAGTGGACAGAGTCGACAAAGTTGATCGAGTCGATCGTCGGCCTAGCCAAGTCGGTCGTAGCACCGGACGCCATCGACCACGGTGTAGGCCTATAGGCTGTAGACCACACTCTTTTCACCAATATACACCCTACGTTGAAAAGGTTACTCACTCATCGTCTGAACAGCAAGCATTTCCATGAAATGAAACTGTTTCCAGTGTTTAAATTGAGACCTGCAACGTTTGACAGGAATTTGTTCGCTGTTTAAATTGTTTTTACTTCGTTATTTAATTATGAATTAAAGTTGACAGACGGTAGCCGCTCACAGAAAGAGTATACTGCAGAAAAATGCATTAGTCTAGATTAGAGAATGTAAACTCAAAGTTTATATGGCGCCAGCTTTCTTTCCTGAAAAGAGAGGAATAATTTTTCATCTTGTGCAGAGGATTCTCGTCCAGGGTGTCGGACGTCGGGGCAGAAGGGAAACCAATCGACTACTGTGAAACACGGTAGCGAGCTTGTTAGAGCGCTTTTCTTAAACACCTTTCAAACGTTCTCAACCAGCACTATAAAAGGTTGGGACATAAAACTAAATGTTGCGATAAGCCGAACTGTGAGAGAATGTCTAAAACCGAAGTGTAATTAATTCTGATAAGAACTCTGACGTCGGTAGTGAGCAGCCCTGGCGGTAGAGGGTTAGGACGGTGAGAGGACCTCTGGCCGTGGCACAGGAGAAGGCTAGGGCCTCAAAGGTGGAGAAGACACAAGGCGCAGGAATAACTTTGATTCTGAAATACTCACGATAAAAAACGACGATGCCGCCAAAGTTTTCCGCGAGAGGACCTTGAGAAGGCTGACTGGACGAGGAACGTCGAGAGAGAGGTAACTCGGAGGAGCCGAACGACGAATCGAGACATCAGAGGACGTAGAATGCCAGGATTCAGTCACGGCGAGGAAGTCTAAGGAATGATGAGTGATCAGGTTGGAAACATCCATAAGCTTGTTACGAAGAGAGTGAGCATTTAATGTTCCGAACCTCAGGCCACCGTCTTCACATCCGGCCGTAGGCGGTTGAGAGGGAGTCGGTGAGGCAGCAGGAGGCGGTTGATTGGACTGAGGAATAGAAGGCCCACTGGAGGCTAAGGTTGAGCGAGGAGGCGAAGAGGGCTCCAATCGCACGGACGGAGGAGATCTAAGCTAACTGGTCTAAGCCACCTCGGACGCCACAGATGTAGAGCGAAAAAGACTTTCCGAGTGGAGCGAGAGATCGCTAACGACGGCTGGTAGTACGAACGAAGAGTCGCAGAATCGTACATAGAAATTGTTGAAGGAGTGGTTACGCACTGCTGCATATATCCAGTTCGAAAATCGATTAAAATAACCAAAGTAATACCCAGAAAGACAGCAACTGAAGCTGCAGAGATATTCACGAAACGCCAGCCAAAAAACCAGAAGAAATAATCTTTTTCATAGATGTTTTTGGCTTGACTGGTTCCTTTTTTCCACTTTGGCTAATTTTGACGGCGGCTATCTTGAATTTGCCCCATTTAGCGCGTAGTTCCGAATGTCATACTTTGCTGAACTTTTGTATTTGAACGTAGACGTATCAAAGAGGTCAAACCAATCGAGAAACCTTTTGTTCAAATTTTGTTGCACCTCCATTAATAATTATACTGTTTAATTACTAGCTTAAAAGAACCAATTGAACATTTAGGTGCCGTTGGGAATTAATATAATAGCGGTGGCATGCGTTTGAAAGGTGTCTAATGTGGTCCGTACAAGGATTCCTTCAAAGGCGTGTCATCTATTCAAACGGACATCGGTGACGAAGGATCTCACCCCATCAAAAACTTTAAAATGAGCAGGGTCGAGACCATACGGTCGCTGTAGAGAAAAACGTGTAGGGCTACATTTACATTTAGGCTCTATCACCCGGTAAGATTGCGAAGGTTCGCAAAGGTCATTTAGTGCAGGCGTCCTTTTTGGACGACCCACGCTGTGTCTGGCTGTACAGGCCACAGTGGATGTGCTTTAATAGCAGGCAATGCATGTATATAGGTCACACTCTATTCGGCAATATAGACCCTACGTTGCGGAGGTACCTCATCTTCTAGAGAGCAAGCAATCTGATGAAATGAAACTGTTTCGAGTGTTTAAATTGAGAACTGTGACTTTTGATAGAAAATCTTTGTTTGCTGTGTAAACTCAAAGTTTATATGGCGCCAGCTTCCTATCCTGAGAAGAGAGGAATATTTTTTCATCGTGGGCAGAGAATTCTCGTCCAGGATTATGGATGACAGGGTAGAGTAGCAACAAATCGGTTACTGCGTGGAACAATAGCCAGTTTGTTAGAGCGCTTTCTTTAGACACCTTGTTAAATTCGTCAACAAACGCTTTATAAGTAGAGGACGTAGGCCTGACAATTAATGAATCCCTTTTGCTCCAGTCATTCAATTTAATTATTTCGCCGCTACCAGTACTCTGGAAGTGCCAAGCCCAAGCCTGAAGCGTTTAAAAGGTGTTTATGGAAGCCCTCTAACCAGCTGCATGGCATGGATACCGTGTCCCACAGAAGTCGATTGGTTTCCCTTCTGCCCTGATGTGGGAAACCCTGGACGAGAATTCTCTGCACAAGATGAAAAATTATTCTTCTCTTTTCAGAATATGAAGCTGGCGCCATATAAGCTGAGTTTACATTCTCTAATCTAGACTAATGCAGTTCTGTAGTATACTCTTTCTATAAGAAAATGCGGTCTGTCAACTTTACCAAGACCAAGACTTTGAACCTCAAGACCAAGACTTTGACCTCAAGACCAAGACCAAAACTTTTAAAAACGAACTCGAGTTCACTCGTGACCAAGACCTTAGTCTCAAGAATGGACGTAGAACACTCCCAAAGGCTCCAACCTTAACCTATTCACTACTCACTACTATGGTAACTAACTTCAGTAATCTTGAGCAGCTTAAAGTTTTTTGAACTAACTGTAAGCTATACACTTCACGTCCTCTACTGCCGTCTTATTTGTTGAGCTGATACTAATTTCTGTACCACACTGGAGGAGAAAATAAAGATGGCCTTATAGCCTATCGAGCTAATAGTCAACGGCGACAGCGTGGCTTAATACTTATATGAATATTAGAGCGCCTAAATCGGGTGTCTTCTGACACGCAGCGTGCGGTTGACATTGTCCAGTGTGCAGTTGACTTGTCTGGAGTGTGCAATGTGTATTATGAAATTTTTTAGAGATTAGCCCAAGTCAACAACACACGATATCCAGTCTTGTTATCAAGACCTTAAACCTCAAGACCAAGACCAAGACCTTGAACCTCAAGACCAAGACCAAGACCAAGACCTTGAACCTCAAGACCAAGACCAAGACCTTGAACCTCAAGACCAAGACCTTGAACCTCAAGACCAAGACCAAGACCCAAAAATCACAATCATATCCACACTATTCCTTACTAAAACTGTCAAGTCGGACTACTCGCTACTTTAATGAAGCAAACCAACTCTAAATGCACACTGCAGAGAATTTCTGAATTCGAATTTACAAATTAAGTCCTTCATACAAAATGTTATTTCAAATGCCGGTTGCATTTTATAAAAACCAATTCGCTCAGAATTTTCTGACCAAGAGGCCCCACAAACTTTTTTGTGGGGCCTCATAAAAATTTCGCCATGTAAAAAAGAGATCATTTACATGTCTAAATCGTGTGTGGTGGTCATGTTTCTTTCCATGATGAGCCGGAGATAGATAGATTTGAACCAATTTCGATGTATGGAAATCTATCTTCCTACCGATTTTGGCTTGACCTACTTTTCATAGGTGCTGAAGTCGCTGGCACACACAGTAGCTTTTCAAGCACTGGATTTAAATGTATAAATCGTGAGCCTTTTTTAAACCGTTATTGACCGCAATGGCTGCAGAAAAATTAAAATTCAGTCGGTCTTGGTCTTGGTCTTGAAAAACCAAGACCAAGACTTTGAACCTCAAGACCAAGACCAAGACCTTGAACCTCAAGACCAAGACCAAGACTTTTAAAAACGAACTCGAGCGCACTCGAGACCAAGACCTTGGTCTCGAGGACAAGACTGACGATATCATTATGATACCTGAAATTTTACTTACCAGTTCAATTACAGTTTTACAGTTTGAAGAAGATTGGGCAATGAAATTCATGGGTAATTTAGCTAGGCCTACTGGAATATAAGAAAGCAACAGTCGTCGGCAACTTTGACCAAAAGACTACAGTACAAGTCGACAAAAGTCGACCGTTTATTTGCCAAGTCGATCAAGTCGACGAGAGATCGACTAGTCGACAAAGTTGATCGAGTCGATCGTAGGCCGAGCCAAGTCGATCGTAGCAGTTCGACTCGATCGATCACGGGGTATAGTAGGCCGCACTCTAGTCAGCAATATAATACTAATAATCTTTATCATTTCAATCTGACAGACACAGTAAGATTACATTGAAACATGGAAGTACAGTCAAGATCTTAATTAAAGACACGGTTTGGCAGCCATACAAGGCGCCGCCCTAGAGGGGGGTTACGTAACTCGATCCGCTAACCTAATGCTCTCCTGGCCATGGATGTTACCTAGGTTGATAAGATTATTCATCTTCTGGAGAGCAAGTAGCCTAGTCTGATGAAATGAAACCGCATCGAGTGTTTAAGCAGAGAATTTGATATGAATTTGTTTGCTGTGTGAATTATGATTTATTCGTTTATTATGAATCAAAGTTGACAGGCCGCAACTTTTTACAGAAAGAGTATGCTACAGAAATGCATTAGTCTAGATTAAAGAATGTAAACTCAAAGTTTATATGGCGCCAGCGGCCATAATCCTATCTTGAAAAGAGAGGGATAAATTTTCACCGAGTGCAGAGAATTCTCATTCAGGGTTTCTGACGTTGGGGCAGAAGGGAAACCAATCGACAACTGTTACGTAGCATTCCTTAAACACCTTTGAAACGTTGTCAACAAACGCAGTATAAGTAAAGGACACGTCATTTGATTAATGAAATCCTCCTCGGTGTTTATTCAATTAGCAACTTCGCCACTGCCCGACAGTGCCGTACTCTGAAAGTGCCAGTCCCAAGCCTTGACAAAAGAGGATGGCGACGCTAATCATCTATGTTATGACACGGCGTCGTCAAACGGCAACTTAGCGACAGAATGAGCGCGCTGTCTTTAAACACCTTTAAATAGTTGTTAACCTATGCTATGTAGGAATGGACCACAACAGGTCGATTATTGTAGCTCTGCAGTGTAGTAAATTACTCACTTTGTAAAATCGGTTTCTGCGTATTTCAAAGATCCTGGCCTGATTACGGAGGCTGGTTTTGTGTTCCATCGGCTGATGTCTTGTGCATTAGACACCAGCGCCTTCAGAAGTCGGTAATTATTATTCATAAATAATACTGTGTTGTCTTTTTGCATTACACTGAGTTTCTGTCCTAAAGCTAATTAATTAGTAACTTCTATAACGCCAGTGTATAATGCACTAAGCATCAACTGATGGCACACCTAAACCAACCCACAAGCAAGTCAACGTCCAGAAGATCAGTCTAAGACAGAGAGGCAGCCTATGGTGGATAAGAAATTTGTAAAAGATAAGTCTTAAGTTGAGAACAACAATGACACAAGCGACTGAGCAGAGAATAACTTAATTAATAATTATTAATCAATTAATAAAACTGAAAGTGAAACTGAATTTAAAATAAAACTGAATTAAAGTTTACAACCCTATCCACAACTGCATTGTAGCATCATGATAAGACATCGTGTACGAAAGCATTTCTGCTCAAGGAAAAGGTTTAACCCAAGTCAAAAATGCCTCTTTATTTTTTGACCAACGCTAACCAAATCATTTCCTAGTCTGAGCAAATCCAACCAGTTAATCGCTCAATTCTCTTTACACAGATAACCTATAAAAATCTCTTAGTCTCCTTTATTATCTGTACTTCCAACAGCACACGAGATTTCAAAAAGCTGTCCAAACAACTAAACCCGAGTCTTAGAGAACAACCCGGTTTAGGTTACGATAACCAACTCCCATGCACTTGAGGATGAACTTGGGATCTCCCGTCTGCAATCTCTCTCCGTCGGATGACTCCTCGTTCAACTGATCCTCCTCCACTTGGAACACGATCCCGAAAAAGTCTCGAAGGTTCCGCAAGAAACCAATTCTGCATAGCAAGAGACAACACAAAGAATGAGGTATGGTAAGTAGAGTAGGTATGAGACAGTACGGTAGGGTAAGGTATGATAAAAGTAGATACAGTAGGGTAAGATGTGGTACGGTAAGGGCGGGAAGGTATGGTAAGTTAAGTTAAAGTAGGCACAGTACAGTAAGGTATGGTAGCCTGGTAGGGAAAGGTATGGTATGGTAAATTAAGTTAAAGTGGTCCCTGAGGCAAAAAACTTTGAAAACGACTGGCATAGATTAATTTGTAATATTTGTTTATAAATTTATTAATGACAGATCTGTAAACCATTGTTATTATTACCATTATTATAATTATTGTTGTTTTAATTATTATTATCATTATTATTTTTATTATTATTTAAAAAGCACCAGTTAATGTAACTAAACACTTATTTCTAAACACACTGGAACAAGTAAACTTACGTGTAGTCGGTGAGTTGACCCATCTTGACCTTTGCAACGTCTTTGTCTCTGAGCGCCATTAGAAGACAGGTCATGCTCTGACTCGATGAGTCAACACAACCACCCTGCAATCAATCAATCAGTTCATCAACCAGCTAGTGAGCCAATCGCTAAATCAATCAGCCATTCAATCAACAAAACAGGCAGCCTGTGAGTCAGCCGTTCAACAAGTCAAACAATAACTCAGTCTACCAACAACTCAATCAATAAGTCAATCAACCAATAAGTATATGAATCAATCAATCAATCAATCAATCAGCAAATCAATGAATCAACCAATCGCATTTAACAAAGACTCATTCAATCAGCTAACCAGTCAAGAAATAAAGAAGTCTGTGCGTCAGCCAGTCAATCAGTCAGTCAATCAATCAGTCAATCATTCAGTCAGTCAATCAATCAGTCAATCAGTCACTCAGTCAATCAATCAGCAAATCAATCAGTCACTCAATCAGTAAGTAAAGTAATCAATGAGAATTTATACAATTCACAAGTAGAAGCACAATGAATTTCGCTACTAGTAACTACAGAGAAAGTGGTTTGCATTAAATGTGTAACTAGCTAGCTAAATTACTAGTTAACTTACTAATTAACATAAAAATTATCTTACTAATTAACTCATTAGTTAACTTATAAATTAACTTACTAGTTAACTTTCCAATTAACTCAATAATTAACTTAAGTACTATTTAACTTAATAGTTAACCTACTAATTAACTTACTGCTGCAATCTCACGAAGCAGAGATATGGCGCACTCCTTTCCAAGTTCGTCTGGTATGGAGACCTCTTCGCTCACTCCTTTCGGGGAAGAAACTACTTCTGCGCTGTAGAGCACGCCAGTTTTTGTCTCAGCCCATAGCGTCATCCCAAAGCCAGGTGACCTAAACAAAAAAAGCTTGTGAACAAAACTCGTTTCAACAGAACTAAACTCAGGAACTAGAGTGGCTCCCAGGGAATAGAACAACGAAAAAGAGTTCTGTAAACAGAATTATGAACACGATTGGTGCCCACAAAATGGAATTACCCTGAGAAGAACGTTTCTCGCAGAATAGAACGATGAACAAGAACAGTTCTGTAGAACAGAAATATGAACAATGATTGGTTCCTGCAACATTCTTCCAGTGCCGGCCCAAGGGACAAAAGCCGTGAAATGAGCACATCCTCTGTGTTCTTGCATCTGTGACTATTCTGTTGGCGCTACGTAAATTATCTCAATAATTATCATTATTATTATTATTATTATTAGGCACTGATTAAATGCCACTGTCTAATGACAAAGCATCAATCGATGGCGCTGAGCAATTGCGAGTGAAGGATTTGCTCAAGGTCCATACACAGCAACCGTCCAGGAAAGAGGCTTGAACCCGTAATCTCCGTGTTACAAGGTGAGCACTCTAACCAACTCACTACTGTGTCCCACCATAAAAAATAATAATTTAAAGCACCAATAAATAAATAAAACATGTTCCATTACTAAAAAGGCCACATGTTAAGGAGTACAAGATTCAGTGTCTTGGGAAACTACATAATTTTGAAAATAATACTATGCAGACAAACCTTCCTTCTTCCGATCTCTTTCGGCGATCCTTGTAGATGGTGACGTCGGCTAGGAATTGCGTCAGCACTTTGCGACAGCTGTCAATCATTCGACCCATGACGTCAGCCGACAGCAACGTTGACCACACAACACCTGTAATCAAGTTACACAGGAGACTTCTCATGACACGCTTCTTTATGATGCAGATTCTCATGTAGCACAGTCGGAGATGTAGACTCCAAAGTTAGTTAAGCAAAGCTCTTGGTAACAAATGTTTTATTATATCATAAGATATGCCAGTATGAAGTATTAGCAACTTCATTTTCTTAGCCTCAGCATATAAGGGTGTGTGCCCAGTACCCTATCTCACCACCTGATCTTCCTACTGGCAGTGTACAGTTCATTCATTCATTCATTCATTCATTTTGATAATTTATATAGCGCCTCTTCAAGAAACCTACTCAGAGGTGCTCCCAGTCAAGCCACGGTAAAAAAGAGAAGTCTTAAGGAGGCGGTAGAAAACAGGTGAACTTCCTCGTGGAAATAAGCATAAAGAAGGTGGGAGCCCATTCCACATAGAGGGGCCAGCCACTGAGAAGGCACAACGCTGTTTAACTGAGGAGCGGGACCGAGGAACCAACAGCTCACCCCCAGTTGCAGAACGTAGAACTCGACGGGAGATTAGGCTAGAGAGCGGACAGCAGAGATCAGATAGGTAAGACGGAGCTTCACCAGAGAGAGACTGCCAAACAAGAGAAGCAATCCTAGTTAATGTACTCATTACACTTAAGTTGACTAGAGGGCGCAGCTCCAGCAGAAATCTGAAAAAAATTTCTTCCCTTGTGGGGATTCTATTCCCTGACCTCTTGATCCACAGTCAAGCACACTAACCACTACACTAACATACACCCAACAGCAGAACTGTTAACATAATTAACAACCAATGATCATTAAAACACTTAAGACGATAACAAACCAGCGTTAAAAAACTGGAAAAGAAGAAAATTCGATACCTCTTATCTTCCAAACTTTTCCCTGATCCAGAAGCGACACATCGTTGAGTTTCGGAACCCTTGGGCACCGGAAAATAACCTCACCCCCTCCGTTGGGCGCAGACCCTCGCTTGTTAATCTATTCATTTAGAAAACAGCCAATAAGTGTCAATAAAAGTCAATTTAAGTATCAGTAGAAACAGTCAATTTAACACTTCAAAAAAGAGACTGTACTAAAAGCGACTGGGAACCAATGCAGCTCGTCATTAAAGTGTTTAGAAGTGCCTCAAAACTCACTATTTCTCATTGGCTTTCAAACACCTGGATATGTAACAGCTCTTCACATGGCGACTGACTAACCATGTCTCCGATTGCATTTCTGTCTGAGCCTCCGTGCAATACCAAAACATTTTAAATAATAATAATAATAATTGCAATAGAATAGAGCCTTTAAAGTATCTCACTGTAATGTTCTGGAAATCTGTACTATAGACTTGTGGTCCTGAATATCTACGATCAGATTATCGTTCCACTGAATTATCAAGACAGCCATAAAACATAGTTCAGAAACCAACATCCAAACCATAACTTTCAAAAGATGCATTAAGATTTGAACCCTAGACTCAGCGATGAAAGGCTGACGAATATCCACACAGCTGCTCTCAACTGTGGCAACACATACCCTGGCAACAAAAGAATCCTCTCTTACCTTTATATCTAACCCTTCATCTTCTCTGATGAACTTCTTAAGAATCGGCAGGCAGGAGTATTTCAACCGGTCGACCTGGAAGATCAGAGAATCAAAAGCTCAGATATCTCATCATCGTCACTACATTAAAACATTAGTATGACAAGCTTTGTTATAGAAGAACAGTCCCTTAAGCTAGCCCTGAGGCAGCCATGGGTATGAAGTGTTATCGACAGTTTAACACTAATCTAATCCAATTGTGTAATCTCGAAATTTCTAAAGCACTAAGTATTCATTTTCATTTCCATTATTTCTTTTCCTAATTATCATTGTTAATATTTCTTTTCCTTTGTTTCATGCACCTCTTTCTGTATGACTTGTTTGTCAGCCACAGTGCGTTTGCAGGTGGTCTATTAAAGAACAAACTTACTTACTTACTTAAAAGCTAAGTGCAGGGCACCAGCTTATTCATGAGAGCTGGGTCATGTCAGAGGGGTTGTCTAGATATACCAAGTGGGGGTCCAAGTCCGCTGGCCAGGAGGCTAGGGAGAGAAGGAGGCAGAGGAGTTGCTGAGGTGGATTCTGTCTGGGGCAAGAAAGATTGGAATGATTGGAAGATTGAAATAATTAATAATTTAATTACTTCCACAGCAAGATCAGTTAATCATAATGCACAAAGTTATCATAATGTACAAAGTTATCATAATGTACAAAGTTATCACAATGTACAAAGTTATCATAATGTACAAAGTTATCCTAATGTACAAAGTTATCCTAATGTACAAAGTTATCCTAATGTACAAAGTTATCATAATCAGGGGCGTAACTTTGGTCTAAAAAGTGGGGGGTACCAATACATTGGTCTAAAAAGTGGGGGATACCAATTTCTTCTCCAATTTCGCTTTTCGCATGGTGGCCATTTTGAACATAATCCATGTCAGTATTCTCATTAATTTTGGCTCTCGATTTACATGTGTATCTAAGTACTTTCGCACTTTGGCGGAGACTGCATTCTCTGGGAAGGCACAGTAACAAATATATTAATTGACATTGTTTAAAAAGTGGGGGGTACAGTACCCCAGTCCAAAAAGTGGGGGTACGGGTACCCCTCGTACCCCCACAAATTACGCCTATGATCATAATGTACAAAGTTATCATAATGTACAAAGTCATCATAATGCACAAAGTTATCATAAAGTACAGTTATCATAATGTTCAATTGATGGCCCAGTGAATCCATGGTTGAAACTCGCAGTCCGTTTCCTACACCCAGTTAAAATACGACAGGTACATTTTCACTTAACCACCATACATTTTCAAAGCCAGTTGGTTAGAATGCTCGCCTTGTAACGCGGACAGTGTAGGAACATTGAGCAAGTCCTTCACTCAAAACTGCTCAGGGCCATCGATTGATGCTTGGTCATTAGATAGTGGCGCTTAATAAATGCACAATAATAAAACCGCTATCTGCATCTTCTTCTCGCTCATTGCGCTCTGTAAATCGGCTTGATCTTTTTGTTCCCAGGGCTAAAACTGCCTTGGCCCAGCACCGGGCGTTTGCTGTAGTGGGTTCCACGATGTGGAATGACCGTCCTCCTGTGCTCAGGGCCAAACTAATGACTGGCTTTTTCTCATCGGTCTCGCGTTCCCTAAAGGCATTTTTGTTTCTCCGGGGTTTCTGTGCTGAGAGCGCCTCTGAATAGTTATTCTGCGAGAGGCGCTTTATAAATTTCTAGATACAATACAATACAATAATAAGTCTGAGAAACGCAACACAATGCTCTTACGGAAGGATCATTTCGATCAGCCGTAACTCCCGTCAGTCGCGCATCTAAAGGTTCTTTACAAAACGGTGCAAGACAAACGAGAACCTCCAAATAGTAACCGAGAGATCGACCGACGTCGCAGTCAAACTCTACCTCTCCACCCGACAACATTCCAGGTTGGAAAAACACGCTTGTGCCTGAAAAAGTCAACCACAAGAAATATAATTACATCAATTTCTACAATATTGTTGGCAGCAAGCTACTCCCTCTGATGCTTACAACGTAAACAGTCTTCTTTACAAAAGTCTTCATGTTTTAACAAACAGTTGAAAATCTAATTACAATGTCACTCTTAGCATTTGCCCTGGCAGCTGACCTTGTAAAGCACCCCAGAAGTAGCTTGCTACTCACAATGTATATAGTTGTCATGTAGAATAGCAACTGTCAGCACAAATGCAGGTACAAGCATCGTTTGCAATGGGAACAGCATAGGAACCTTGAGTTCATCCTTTAAGCTTACTTACTTACTGCCAATGATTGATGCTTTGTGACTTGATATCGGTTCAACATGAAAACACGAAATAAATCACATGACAAACATTTCAACCACTGAAAACCATATTTCCATAGGCACATCCATAGGCATAGCCACATTGAGGCAAGAGAGGCAGTTGCCTCCTCTTGCTTTTTTAGATTTCAAACATTTTCCGTGGGTTATACTTCCACACCCCAACTACACCTGGATGTCTCCCGGAGTTGCCTCCTCTTGAGTTTAAGTCTGGCTACGTCCTTGGGCACATCTCGACTTTCTTGCGAGCTGCAACTCGAGCACCTCAGCTTCTTCCTTCCACAGTTTTGCAGGTACCTGAAGCCTGTATTATTTGACAGTAACTTCACTGGTTCGGGTCGGAAGCGTCAATGACGAGTTCTTTCCTTGAAGTGGTGCTTTATAAATGTCAGATTACAATTAGCACAACACGAAAATGCATAACTGCAGCATCTTATTCTACACAAAGTTAGCAAATAGTTGAGTCACCTGTTTCGTTTATGTGTATTTTTGTGCCGTTCGTAATTTTCAGAATCAATTCTAGCAGACTTCGTTCATAGTCTAATAATTAAAACAACACAAACATCTAGGAAACTTTAAATAATGTGCATACACAGGTAAGTAAAACAGTGAATAAACAATTACACTATAAAATCTTGTTGTTTCATGCCTAATTCATCTGCCTTCGCCAATTAATGTGTAAATACGATTCTAATTGTACGAAATATGAAATAAAAATTCTAGGCCTACTACTTAAATAATTACAGGTAAAAGAAAATATAAGAAAAATCCATCAACCGCTCATTCTGATTTGGATTAAATTTAACACAGTAATTTAGCACATTCACCAAGAATTCGTAGGCCGATTTGTAAAAGTGACAGTGTTTCCTCTCCGGACTAGCAAGGGCATGGCTTAAGTTTAACGCGCGCATGCAAATGTAAGGTATCACCAGGCGTGTTTTGGTAACATTTGCATGCGCGCGTTAAACTTAAGCCATGCCCTAGCAAGTAAGTAAAAACTAAAACCTAATTAAATGTTGCAAGATGTTGACATACACCCATACAAGCGCTTGCTAAAAATAAAAGATTGCTCATGTCAAATCCAGAATATCGCTCGGGACCGTCCCCTCACCCTGTATTCCTGGACTTTGCTGCATCATTCTTATCTTTCGAATTTTTACCGATTTGCCGCTAATAATGGACAAAATGATTCTCTGGCGAAAGAAATTACATCCGTCATATTTCAAAACCGTTTTCGACATTTTACTGGATAATATCAAATAGACTGAACGAAAATACAACACCACGTGTAAGTCCGAACATTGAATTCAAAATAGAGATGCGTGATTTCTGTGTAATAGATACAAATATATAAAGTAAGTAAGTAAGTAAAATATAATAATTCTGTAAGTTCTTACATAACATGCATAACATAACAATGGTTTTAAGTGGTTCAGAAGACGTGTAGTCTGTGTAAGAACCACTGCAAATTAACCTGGAGCGCTATAGCCCAATTTGTCTAGCCTCTTCTTAAAAGCTGTGAGAGTTTCCACAGAGACAGTAGTCACAGTACTATCATCCAAACCATTCCACAGGTCTACAACTCTTGCACTAAAGACTTTCTGCCCTAATGTTCCTTTCGGCCTCTTAAATAATTTACACCTGTGTCCCCGAGTTGCCTTGTTTGGTGTTAATTCAAAGAACCTCTCCCACTGCAGTGCTTCCTTTCCAGTGATAATCTTATAAGCTTCGATTAGATCTCCTCTGCTCCTCCTTCTCTCCAATGTTGTTAGTCCACACCTGCTCAACCTTTCTTCATAACTTAAATCCTTGTAGCCCAAAATTACTTTTGTAGCTCTTCTTTCCACTGTCTCCAGTTTCTCAATGTCCTTTTTCAGGTATGGATTCCATATCTGGATCCAGTATTCCAACTGCGGCCTACCCAGCGATTTGTGCTATAGGGCATAGGCATTTATGTAAACAAATATGTACGTGTATGTATGTGTTTACATAGGCCTACATGCTTACATACCAAATTGAAGTCTCACCTGTTAAAGAATTCCTACCATCTAATCCATCCGATCCTCCGCCTCGAAGCTTTCTCGACCTCAACGAAACCCGCATTATTTCCTCTTCTGTCTCCTATTTCTGGTCTCTCTAGCAACCGAACTCGTACCTCCACTGGAGAACGCTCTCTGAACAACCCCTCTGATACGACGCGGAGTTCGTTAACAACTTGGTGTCTTGCGCTCAGCCTTACAGTAGCGCTCTAGAAATTTGGAATTTACGGTTACGACTAATTATTTAGCCCAAGTCTTAGCGCCCAAAAAAGCTCCATCAGAGACACCAATTTATTCACCGGTCCGTGCAGCAAGCGGTGGCACGCCATCGATTGATAGAATAGATTGTACTGTATCTATACATTATAATATCCGCAGAGCGTGTGTCTGTCGATTAACGCTACGTCACAAACGGTTTCTGTTCTATTGTGAAACAGAAACCGTTTGTGACGTCAGTACTGCGGTCTTGACGACGGCGATCAGAGCATTTTAACCAATGATACATAATTATAGGCCTAGGCCTATTTACACTCATTACACTGCCGTCATAATATGACGGGTAAATACTCTAGTTGTATTATATTGTATCGGAGGTCCCTATTTTGGTATTTATGAAGTGCATCTCGCTGTATGGACCATTTAGAGGCGCTCCCAGTGCGAGAGACCCCGAGAAAGAAGCAGGATTTAAGACGAGAAAAGGAAGTTGAAGCGCTACCAGAATGTTGGTTGGATCAAGGCAGAACAGATTAAAACTTAGACCTGCATAAGAGCTTCAATAATAATAATAATAATAATAATAATAATAATAATAATAATAATAATAATAATAATAATAATAATAATAATAATAATAATAATAATAATAATAATAATAATAATAATAATAATAATAATAATAATAATAATAATAATAATAATAATAATAATCTTCGTT
This sequence comes from Allolobophora icterica, assembly GCA_963556255.1. Taxonomy (NCBI): domain Eukaryota; kingdom Metazoa; phylum Annelida; class Clitellata; order Crassiclitellata; family Lumbricidae; genus Allolobophora; species Allolobophora icterica. The sequence continues at coordinate 49,908,386 of OY744611.1, forward strand.
TAATATCTTCAACCTGACAATAACGCAGTATGATTATAAATCAGTATGAACGGATGATCACAAGTTATTACAGGAGTCGAATTTAACTGTACACGGCAGCCATGCAAGGCGCCCATCAATGGCTGTTACAAATGTGTTAAGTTGAGCAGGCGTCGGTAAATCAACCGTTGCATAGAGTAGGTATTTCTGGCACAATTTCGACGACTTGTAGGCCCTGTGTAGGGTCCTAGGCTTGCAGAGACGGAAAATTACAGACCTATATATTTTAGGGAATGGAATAATGATAGATTAGATACGGCATTGTTGCTGTCGGTAACTAGACACAGGTTAGCATGACGTTGCATGACGTAGTAGCCTACATGATCTTTCACGTATACGTAAACAAAACAGCCTTTAGGCCTACACGCTGTTGAATGCTGACGTTATCTTCATCAGGAGTCAGAGCCACAGATGACGTCATCCTCAACGCTACTCGCAGTAAATATATACTCATCGCCGCGTGCGGATACATCGCTGCAGTCGAATAGACTAGGAAGGCTACCTGGACTATCGCCCAGGTAAAATTTCACGAGAGGCGTTCGCCAATAATAATTGTAATTATTTTTCTGCCGTTATTGTTATTATTATTAACTAGTGTATTTGCCCGTCATAATTATGACGTCATATTATAGGTCTATAATTATGTATTGTTGATTATCACCGTCGCCAAGATCGCCGTCGTCAAGACGACAGGTTTATGTTTCACAATAGAACAGAACCCGTTTGTGACGTAGCGTCCACCCGACAGACGGACACTATATGGAAACTATATGTATAGATAATACTACTGCCAGTATACTGCTGCTGCTACTACTACTACCGCCAACACTATAGTATACTATTACTATTAATATTACTATTGTTATTATTATTATCGTCGTCGTCGTCGTCATCATCATCATCATCATCATCATCATCATCATCATCATCATCGTCATCATTATGAAGCAGTATCATTTTTTTATTGCTGTAGCCCCATCTCAGCAGAATTCAGAGAGCAGTGGTAATTTCATGGAGAGGCAGACGGTGTTCCCCCCGTTGAAGAGCCACCGAAATCCCTTCAAATCCGCTGGAAAAATATATATGGCCTGACTGGTCTTCTGTGAATCATGGGTTGCGTCCATTATTCTGAAGCTTAGCGCAGAGCACCAGCTCATTCACGAGCGCTGCGTCGTTTCAGAGCCGGAAATAGATGCGCTCAGGAAAGATAAGCCAGTGCAGGAGCTCCCACATATAATGCGAGACACGGTCAGTCTTGGCGAAACCACCGATGAGACGTGCAGCCGCCTGGTGAATACAATCAAGCCGGTCGATCGGGAACCGTGGAAGACTTGTTCATGGTTGGCTGGTCGTTTTACGCTAGGACGGGCATGTATGTATGTTTTAATGTGTGTATGTTTGTACGTATGTGTGCATGTTTGTTTGTATGTATGTATGTACAGTATGTATGTATTGCATTGTATGTATGTATGTATGTATGTATGTATGTATGTATGTATGTATGTATGTATGTATGTATGTATGTATGTATGTATGTATGTATGTATGTATGTATGTATGTATGTATGTATGTATGTATGTATGTATGTATGTATGTATATATTTATGAATGTATGTATGTATGTATGTATGTATGTATGTATGTATGTATGTATGTATGTATGTATGTATGTATGTATGTATGTATGTATGTATGCATGTATGAAGTGCTTTTTTCCTAGAAAAAAGGTTCCGGAACTGAACAATATATGTTCTGGAACTTAACAATTATGGAAGGGCTAAAATCCCCAGAAAACATGATTGGGGGTTGATAGGGGTCCCAATAAACACTGAAAACAGTTCACAGCACTGAAATTAAATTAAAATAACTAAATTATTTTTTATTATTAAAATAAATAATTTTTTAGTAGCTGAAAAAAGGAACCGGAACGCCGTTCCGGCTGAAAAAAGCACTGCATGTATGTATGTTTTATGTATGTATGTGTGTATGTAGACACTTTAGCACATTATTATTAATAATAGGCCTATATTTTATTCTTATTACATTTATTTGCTGAAAATGAACAATTGATGGATGAGATAATGCTGCAAAATTAAAAGTCAAGGTCAAAACTTAACAGTCGACGTGACGTTATCCGGGATTCAGCTTTTTATAACAATATATTATATCGACAGAAGCCGAGAAGCCACTAAAACTGACCTAAATATAGATATGCTATTCTATATATAGTTTCGGCAGCCTATACACACAGAGTAAAATAGAGCTTCTGTTAATTTGCGACATGCAACTGGAAACCTACGCGACGTATCGAAATTTTCTGTCCGTCAGTACAAATGTTAATCGATACACCTGTGACGTAATCAAAGCGACATCAATATCTGTGCACTTATTATTGTCATTAGTTCTATAAATAGGTTTTCATAAATATAGCGGCGACCGCCCACTGGCTGAACTTTGCAAACCACAGCATGCGGGCGAAATGCCGCTGTCGTGTTAGTCATAGGAGACTTCGTTGTATTATTATAGGGCTTACAATTATTTCTAATAGGCATGCAGTCACGATGCAGTTCCGTTATTTTTAGCTGTGGTCTAGAACATCGCTACTCAAGACGTGGTCCGCGGTCCGGTCCCGGTACGCTAATGAATTGGCTGATTGGTTACTGGAATCACAATTTTGATCGTACTCAAATACAATATTAAATTATACACTGTGTTCAAACACAACAATTTAAAACATGCAGCAGTAACAATTAACGTAATCCTATTGTTGCAATAAATAGTGACCATATTGTAATAAATAGTGACCATATTATGAAATCTGAAATTCATGTCATATACATGCATAGGCGTAGATTCTGGGGGGGGGGGGTGCAGCCGGGCACGCCCCCCCAATAATTGAGATGGACTGTACAACAGTGTACAGCCAATGCAATAAGTGTAGAAAAAATAACTAAATCCCCCAATATTTTGGACAAGTTTACGCCAGTGTATACATGTAAAATGATGTTGAAAAGCTCCAGTCCGCGAACGAGAACAAGACGAACAAGAACAAAAACAAAAACAAGAACAGCAGTCCCTTAAGCTTGCCCTCAGGCAGCCATGGGTATGAAGTGTTAGCGACTTCATTTCCTTAGCCTCGGCATATGAGGGCGGGTGGTTAATCCTCTTCCTCGCCGTCTCATCTCCCCAACATGTTCGGTGAGTGAACTCGTTATAGCTGAGTTGGCTAGGGGGCGCAGCTGGGGCAGAATTCTCAAACTAAATGTCTGCCCTTCTGGGGATTGGAACCCCGCCTCTCCTTCTGCAGGAACCTGAAATAGCTGAATACAGCCGGTATATAGGCCTAATTATCTGCAAGCCCATATATATATAAACATATTATATTTATATATATATATATATATATATATATATATATATATATTTCTAAAACAAGCATGCAGCCCGTTATATGTAATATTATTTAAGCTTATGTTATGCATAATATACTATAGTCTATATATAGTGCTCATTCTGTATGACATAAATAAATGTATGCATGTATATAATTATACTCTGCTGTTACTTGGCCGATAGCAACATGATATTCGCTATTGTCTTACACGTCGTACGGATTATCTGAGCGTCATCCGTGTTTTCTCATTATGAGTCGGAGGGCTATGTATATCTCTCCGAGGGTATGTCCGATGACGTCAGAGTCGCATGCAGCGCATCATCGTCCAGCCTATTTATACGTGCGTGCCTTTGCACGAGAACTATATATTGCAAAGAGGCGCTGGCATCCGTCAACGACGTCGTAACACGCATTCCGGTGTGTAGAACGCATGCGTGAGGATATGGCGACTCCAAACGACTGTCATGAAGCCGGTATGCATCTTTGACTTCGACTTATTATATAGAATGTTAATGGATAATAATGTTAATAGTGGAATTGATTTCTAATCTTAATCGTAATCGTAAAGTTTGCATTTCAACTACACTTCGGATTCGCTGTTCTGTTTAATTGCGCGAGTTAAAGTTTTCAGAAGAATAAATTAATAATTATAGCAGTACTTGCAGTAATATTAATAATAATAATAATAATAATAATAATAATAATAATAATAATATAATAATAATAATAATAATAATAATAATAATAAAAATAATAATAATAATATTATTATTATTATTATTATTATTCCCGGGGACAACCGGGAGACGAGTTTCTTCTTCCAGCGGCTGTCAGTGGCGATCCAACGCTTTAACGAGGTCGCCTTCCGGGGCACCATGTCGATGCTGCCCGGTGCCAAGGAGCGACCACCTCTATCACACTAGACCATACTTGTTTATTTCGCGAAGCATAACATGAGAGATAATAATAATAATAATAATAATAATAATAATAATAATAATAATAATAATAATAATAATAATAATAATAATAATAATAATAATAATAATAATAATAATAATAATAATAAATAATAATAATAATAATAATAATAATGAAAATAATAATATTATTATTATTATTATTATTATTATTATTAATTAAGACCAACTGCTGCACAATGTCGCTGTAACGTTCACAGATCCATTGGTAGAGGAGGCTTCTAGTTCATGGTCTTTGAGATCGAACGCACCTTCTCCCATCGTATAGAAGGCTCATGCACAAAGAGAATTGGATAGCGCACTGATATCGAGTGCACTTGAAGGTCTTTCAGAAAGAGCTACAGATTCTGCTGCTAAAGCCAGACGGTTAGCTGCGCAATCACCACACTCAGGAGACTGGCTTTATGCACTTCCCATAACAACAGCAGGATTACGGATGTCAGAAGAGGTACTAAGAATAGCATCCGGCATCCGGCTGGGCACTGCGTTGTGCGAAAAACACACGTGCAAATGTGGTGCCATAGTAGAACACAATGGCAATGGCCATCACGGATTCGCTTGCATCAAAGGAGCGGGAAGGCAACAACGACATGGCATGATCAATGGCCAGAGCCAAAATACCGGTCACCAAAGAGCCCAATAGCCTCTCCAGATCTGACGGTAAAAGGCCTGATTGAATCACCATTATACCTTGGCGCAGAGGTCGTTGCTTAATTGGCGTGGGATGGCACGGTGCCGGATACATTTGCATCATCATACGAACACTTAACATCGCAAAACGCAGGTGCCGCAGCGGAAAATGCAGCCATTAATAAGGAATACAATTATGCTATTTTCACTATGACGTCACCTTACATTTATTGATATCCAGTTATGACGTAGTTTCTGTTTTCACAGCAACAACAATAATAATATAAAATTTACGACTGACGATCCTATAATTATATTATATATATAAACATATATATATATTATATAGCATACATGTATTGTATATACATGCAGTGCTCGAAATGGAAAATTTTACGAAACGGAACGCTAGTCAAAGATATGGGAGCATTCACGTTAATTTCATAGTATTTTCCACAATAATTCATTTGACGAACCGGAACGGAACCCTAATTCATTTTGACGAACCGGAACGGCGTTCCGGTGCGTTCCGGTCCATTTCGAGCACTGTATACATGTAAGCTTATATATATATATATATAATGCTATATGATATCATCTGGAGAGCGTTAAGAAGAGTGAAAATCCCTGCCCAGTTAGAGCCTCTCGGCCTCTCAAGTGGTCGACCGAGTCGAGTGATACGATCGACTTGGCTCAGCCGACGATCAATCGGCTTGATCAACTTTGTCGACTAGTCGACCCGTCGTCGACTCGATTGACTTAGCAAATAAACTATCGACTTGGTCGACTTTTGTCTATTTGGACTGAGTCTCTTGGCCAAAATTGCTGACGACTGTTGCATTCTTTTATTCTATTACTTAAACTACTCATAAGTTTCAATTGCACACACTTCCTCAAACTGTCAAACTGTAATTGAACTGGTAAGTCAAGTTTCAGGTATTATAATGATAGCGTGTATGGTTGACTTGAGCTAATCTCTCAAAAATTCATACTACACACTGTACAGTAGTACACACTCCATGCAGACAAGTCATCTGCAGACTGGACAATGTCTTGGTCTCGAGTGCACTCGAGTTCGTTTTTAAAAGTCTTGGTCTTGGTCTTGGTCTTGAGGTTCAAGGTCTTGGTCTTGGTCTTGGTCTTGAGGTTCAAGGTCTTGGTCTTGGTCTTGGTCTTGAGGTTCAAAGTCTTGGTCTTGGTCTCGCAAGACCAAGACCAAGACCGGCTGTCAATATGAACAGTCATTTAACAGAACTCAAGAATTCTGTATCAAGCCTGCTTGCATCATACGACCAATATCTATGGATGGATACAAGTCTTGTTGGTCAGGAAAACCCATTGGCAGCAGCAACAGTTATTCTGTATCAGACGGTATGATAAACCATGGGAATATTTCAAATGGACTCACTATCTGTACATTAACATCCAGTGCTTGAAAAGCTACTCCGTGTGTGTCAGCGACTTCAGCACCAGGTCTGTAGAACGTATTTTTTCACATGGCGGAATTTTTATGAGGCCCACCAGGCACGTCTTGGTCAGAAAATTCTGAGAGAATTGGTTTTTATAAAATACAAAAGGCATTTGGAATAATAGTTTGCATGAAGGACTTTTGAATACAAATTCGGATTTCTCTGCGGTTTGCATTTAAAGTTAATTTGCTTGAATAAAATAAAAGACTCATGTTTTCATTAAAATAGCGAATATTAGAAGTCTTGACCTGATTGCGATTTTTTGGGTCTTGGTCTTGGTCTTGGTCTTGAGGTTCAAGGTCTTGGTCTTGGTCTTCGTCTCGAGGTTCAAAGTCTTGGTCTTGGTCTTGGTCTTGAGGTTCAAGGTCTTGGTCTTGGTCTTGGTCTTGAGGTTCAAGGTCTTGGTCTTGGTCTTGGTCTTGAGGTTTAAGGTCTTGACAACAAGACTGGTTTCGACCAACTTGACCGACTGACTCGATCGATATTTTGAGTATATTTTGCGTAGGCCTATATTTTGTGCCTGTTTTATATAAATTTTATGTATATTTTGTATATAATTTGTTGCAGCTTTCTCCGGTAACGTGCGCGCACTGAAAGACATCTTAGACGCAGATGATGAGGTAACGACCACCAGACGTTTGCAAAATCTAATCTAATGTACATGTAAATCTCCTAAAACTTAGCGCTACATAAAGCTGCGTCAAATAGATCAGGCGCTATATAATTTCAATTCGGGAAATCCAAGTTGTTGGGTCAATTTTCTTTCTGTGCCAGGTCAGAATCTCGGAGGTCAAGCATGAAACATCTTATAGCTGTTAGAACGTATTTATTAAGCGCCATTAGACTGTAAAATGACCAATAGTGAATCGATTGGATGAGCCGCCGTTATGAAGGACTAGATCAAGGTCCCTACATTGTAATCGTAGAGGCTCGAACCCGTACTCTCGGCGTTACAAGACGAGCTCTCTATATCCAATCGGCTATACCGTATCTTAGAACTTCTATAACGTCGTTTTCTTGAATATGCACAAGGTGTCAGTCGACGATCAGGTTAATTAATAACAATGGTTAATTAACTAATGAGACCAAATTACAGTCAATACTGTACTTTACCCCTTCTGATATTTGTTACCTCAAAATGTCCTGATTCCAGTTGTTGACAGTCTATAGCAACTGCGACTCGGCGCTTTTGTCTTCCATTGCGTTGTCTTCCAAGGCTATTATTCTGAGCTGAAATTAAAGAGAGTTAGCCATCCAAGTCAATGTTCCGTTTTCACTGGACTTTTCTAAATCACGGGCCAGGAATCATTTATTTCTCAGAAAATCTGTACTTTATACATTCTGATCCTAAGCGACTGTCCTCTCGACTACATGTAATATGTTTCCCAATGCATCAGGAGTCCCCAGCTAGCGAGATCCACGATCTCTTTAGGGTCCTCTCTACGTCACCATTGTAATGACACTGTTGTTAACATTATGAATAAAGATTGATTGATTGATTGATTGATTGATTGATTGATTGATTGATTGATTGATTGATTGATTGATTGATTGATTGATTGATTGATTGATTGATTGATTGATTGATTGATTGATTGATTGATTGATTGATTGATTGATCGATTGATTGATTGACTGATATGTATGTACGCACAGATTTTCACTCTTCTCAGCGCGCTCCAGATGATGTCGTTTAGCATTATTAGTTAGTTAGTCTCTCAATCAGTAAAAATAGACCGTCATGGCAACCAAACCAATGGCTTTACTATGACGTCACCTTACATTTATTGATATCCAATTATGACGTAATTTCTGTTTCCACAACAACAATAATAATATAAAATTCCTTTATATATATATATATATACATATATATATATATATATAATTTACGACTTGCAGTCCTATATATATAGGCCTAGGATTGCCAGTCGTAAATTTTATATTATTATTGTTGTTGTGGAAACAGAAACTACGTCATATTGCATATCAATAAATGTAAGGTGACGTCATAGTAAAAGCCATTGTCTTGGTAGCCATGACAGCCTATTATTACTGATTGCGAGATTAACTAACTAACTAGATAAATAGTTAATTTAAAATAAATCAACGATTGAGTACTGAATGACCTGTTGTGGGCGTAGAGTGTGAATCGTGTGGATTCCATGAGTCAGACTCCGCTACACAAGGCAGCGATGAACGGATGGATCGAATGCGTTCGACTTCTGATCGACAGAGGGAGTGACGTACAAGCCACAGACATATGCGGTAAGACAGACACACACACGCCCACACACGACACACACACGACACACACACACACACACACGCACACCCAAAACCACACACGCCCGTACACACATACAAGCGTACACACACGCACGCACACTCACACAGATTCATTATTATGTATCCGACCTAACTACATCCATATATACATACATACATACATACACATATTTGTATGTACATACATGCATACATATAGTATACATATGTACATAGATATGCATGTACATACATACGTACATACATGAATAAATACATACATAAATACATGCATACATACACGCAAACATGAATACATACACACATAAACATACATACATATATGCATACATACATACAAACGTATACATACATACATACGCGCAGATGTAGATTAAACATATATTTTGTACAGCCATAACATGCAGTTGTAACAGTTTACATGCGATTACTGTAAATTGGCGACTGCCTAAATAAACTTAATGAACACAAAGATATTTACATGTCTTATTTTGTTGCAGTCCAGGAGTCAGGACACTTATGATACAAATTTGTTAAGCCCAACACAGTATACGCAATTTATATATAGATATACAGGATAATTATATATATTTTATTTATTTATTTATTTATTTATTTATTTATTTATTTATTTATTATTTACAGATAGAAAGAGGGCCAGAGTCGGACTGGAGCCATTGAGAATAATTTGTGTATTCAATCAATCAATATTCGTTTACTCAGAACGAAAATAGAGTTAACACAGACGCAATACTTCATATATTAGAAGCTAGATGAGTTATTAAGGTGGTGGTGTAGAGGGGCTCGCGTATGACGTATAAGGCCTAATTAATTCCTTTCTGCCCTGTGGTCACGCGCGCTGAAACAAGGGAGCCCAGTCCGCCACCGTACAGAGCCAAATATAGACACAGAACCTTTATAAATTGATATAGATTATTCCCTATAATATGTCGCTTATTGACAAAATTGTCGGTAACTGACGTCAGGTTGATGAGTATAATGTGCTATTGCACGCACAATGCACATGCTCAACCTGATCTACGGTAACAAATGCACGAAACATGCACGCATGTTCGACCCATGACGTGCACGCCCTATATTATTCATTCGCCGCTCGTCTTGTATTATTACGCGCGGCGCTGCACGCTACTACGGTGTCACTAATGGGCCATTTCATTAAGGGAACGCGTATAGGACATTAAATTAGGGTTGTTACTGATTAAAAATAATTAATCAATTAATCTCCTAAATTTAACTTCGATTAATTTGGTATCGGTTTTTAATGAAAACGTGAAAAACTGTCAGAAATGTAGTCATTAGTTACAACTCTCTTTCTATAAAAAAAAAACTTCACTCATTTCTACACGTTAAAGATAAAATTCCAAACAGTCAGTAGGCCTAAGCTTATCTGAGCCATTCACGCCGGCAAAACATCGCAATAACCTTTTCAGGAAGCAGAGAGGCTGCAGTTTTGTTCCCTCTATCATTGCTCGCCATAGTGTCTACTCGGGAAATTGGTCGCTTGTCTGCATTTAATAAGCAAAACAATTAATCGAACAAACCAAAATTAATCAATGAAAATTCTTAACCATTAATTAATCGTTAAAATTGGCAGCCCTGCTTAAATCGTTACTTCAAGGCCAGCGCACAACACTTTAGGGACTCCGTACACAGACGAAAAGCAGACAAACGTAGATACCTGATGTCGGGAAACGGGCATACGTTGCGAGAAAGGGAAGAGAAAAAAGGGAAGAGGTTCGTTTCCTTAGGGATCGGGTTACACTGTGCACCGTCCGTCCGTCTTATATCTCGCGACTTATATGCGAACATTCTCGAATATCCGTATATTGGTCGAAGGGTCTGTTTACATCATGCGTCTTGCTGTAATGCAGGCTCGAATAATAATTGACTTGTTCCTGGACTTCCGGGTCATGTAAGTCGCAAAGGCGCGTAAAAAGCAGACGTATAATAATGGCGCGTAAAAGCAGGCGTGTGACGTCTCGTAGAAGGAGATGTATAACGGCGCACCATTGCAGTCGTACGTGTATAAGCTGTCGTACAAAGGCGCATAAATTTCACCCGACCCTTTGGGGTATACCTGTGTATAGATACATTGAGGTAAGATAAGTGTTTTACCTGTGGGGAGGTCTGGGGCTCAACCCCCATAGCTATTCTTCTAACTGAAAAGATGTTAGGGTGGGGTCATGAAACTAAAATATCTCACGAGACGTCAGTTGTTTAACATGCAACATATTAACAACATTAGAGTTTGCCCCGTGTTCGTCTACTTTGGTAATCTGTAAAATTTTCAACCCCCAGCTCTTTTCTGACGTCTACCTAACTACAATAGTATCATTGCTTATACACCTTAGGATTTTAGGCTGCCAGTCTTATGGATTGTTGTCTGTTTCCGATATGGTTGTCCAGGTTGTACGCCGTTGCACTATGCAGCTGCCAACGGATACATCGAAGTGGTTAGGTATCTTGTCGAGAATTGCAACGCCGACACAACTGCTACGTCGAAAAAAGGCCAGACTCCGCTGTTCATGGCCCGAGCCAGGAGACAGACACGCATGGTTGCCTTCCTCATCAACATCATCGGTCAGTAAAGCATAATTATTAATATTATTATTATTATTATTATTATTATTATTATTATTATTATTATTATCATCATCATCATTATTATTATTATTACTACTACTACTACTACTACTACTACCACCACCACCACCACCACCACCACCACCACTGTTATTATTATTATTATTATTATTATTATTATTATTATTATTATTATTTTTTTTTTTTAATTTTTTTTTTTATGCCCCGAGGTATACAGGATCCCTCAGGGACTTCAATATTAATTAATGTAACATATTAAAAGTCCGGAATGGCCCTATTCTAACTCCTGGCTGGGGAAAGTGCCTCTGAACGCTAACGTTATTATTATTATTATTATTATTATAATTATTATTATTATTATTATTATTATTATTATTATTATTATTATTATTATTATTATTATTATTATTATTATTATTATTATTATTGTCAGGATCGGTTCCAGGTCCAGATCCAAGTTGTCACGTTAGCCGATTGGTTTCAGCGCTCGCCCTGTAGTGCGGAGAGTACGAGTTCGAGCCTCCACTGAGACAGTTACTGTGTAATGACCCTGAGCAAGTCCTTTACTCATAATTGCTCAGCGCCATCGATGTTCTGTCATACGGACGTGTGTACACTAATGAACTTAAGAAAGAGGGCAATATCAAATACAGTTCTATTGTTTTGTATATTGTACAAGGGTCAGACAGGTAGGCAGACAGACGGCTAAGGTGGACGATGTTTAGGATGGTTATAGTGCTTAGAATTGGCCTAGTTAGCTACATGGGTTAGAGTGTAGGCTGCGTCCCATGCGCATCTATGAGAGTGTGTGGGGAACACGGTTAGCCTTCCAGAGATTTAAATCTCAGGCTAGCACAGTCCGTATAATAGAAGGGTACCAAAAATGGCGTGGCACTCATTCAAACGGGTAAGGGTCGAAGCCATGCGGTCGCTATATAAAAACGTGTACATTTACTATTTTATACAAAATGTCACTGTTAGTAGGCCTATAGCACCCCATGTAAAAGGATGTTATGTATGTTGCCAACTATCTTATCCCTGTATAGATATCGATGACCTACTCTTGCTGTTGACGTCGATTTTTGGTTACTGCACTGGACGTGATACCTAGCGATTAAACGCGGTTGGGAATTAATATAGGAGCTATGGAAGGCGTTTAAAAGGTGTCTAATTTGTGGTCCGAACACGGGGTCCTTAAATGGTGTGGCACTCATTGAAACGGGTAGCGGTGGTGAAGGGTTTCACCCGATCAATTCATTGCAAATTTGAGCAGGGTCGAAGCCATTCGGTCGCTATATAAAAACGTGTACATTTACATTTAGAATTGGAGCAGCGGCTGCAGCGCCAGAGGCGTGAGATACCAGGATAGGATTTGTTGAAACCTTGCGTTATCTTCTCTCGTGAAGCCTTCGTTTGTTTTGTTTCAGCCAGCAAGGAGGAGAAATGACATTTGCAGCGATCGATTCTAGGCTAACTCAGATTACTACCCGTCTACCACCAAGATGGCCGACTCCGACAAAGGCCTTCACGTCAAGACTGAAACCAAGATGGCCGATAAACTATCGATAAAACTACCATCGATGATCGCAATTTTGCTGGTAGATGTTGCCATTTCCAGTAGACTCCCCACACTGAATATTCGCCGTTGGAATTTCCAGATCTCGATTTCTCCTCGAGGTTTTTCTGACCTCGTGGTAGACTCGTAAGAGGAAATGACGTGGCAGCACATTCAATTATTTATCGAAAAAGATGTTAAACGAGCCAGAAATTACTGGGTACAAGAGACCGAGAAAATTGTTTTGATCGAAGCATCGGCGTCATAGAAACGTCACAATGATACGAAAATTACTGAATCGACCACAGGGAAGCGGCAAAGATCTGTGTACAATACACGGGACTAGAAAGTCATTATTTAACGTCGTGTGACGCTAGTTGGAGCGCAGCCATCTGGCGGACGGGAAAGTATCGCGTCTGATTTACATAACAAATGCATTGCAATGCAGGCCCTATTATATTTAAGAAGAAAAATCGTAAAATAATTATTTACAGAGGAAAAATTACTTGTGGAAATAAAATATCATATTTACTATACCGTATCAAAATTGAAGCAGGGCGACATCTGTGGGCCAGGAAGCAATCGGATAAGCGCCTCTGAATAGTTATTCTGCGAGAGGCTCTTTATAAATTTCTAGATACAATACAATACAATGTGTGCAAAGTTTCCATCGCTCTATACATAGATCCTTTGGGAATCGGTACAGCCATCGGCTATCACCAACGAGGGAGGAATCTATATACAGTTTATAAACATATACAGGGTGGGCCATTAAATATGAGAACATCGCGTTCAATCTGAATTATTTATTTAACTACTATATTTTTTCTCGTTAAAATGCAAGTAATTTATTGCTAAATGTTAATTTCAGAGAAATTAGAAATTATATTTCATATGTCCGCCTCGGTTCTCGACATTTTTCTTCTAACGTCTGCGCCTCTCGTTAATGCTCCAGTCTATAAATCGCTTGGACATTTTTCGTCACTCCTCAACAATGGCCAATTTCAGTTGTTCTGTTGTTGCAAATTTACCACGAAGGTAGACTTTTGTTGAAGGGCATCCCAAATAGTATAATCTACCGGGTTTAGGCCTGGGCTATCGCTTATAGGACCATCGGTTATAATATATCTGGTTCGACGAAGGAGATAGTGTTTTTTATGTGAATGAAGGAGTTCCGTCCTGTTACAATGTCCAATTGTAACTATTACATCCTGCTCGAATATTAGGAAGTAAGCCTTTTTCTAGAACGTGATCACAATAGTATTTACTGTTTACTTTGACACCGGGTTAAAAAAAACTACATTTACATTGTTTTCCCATCCGAGACTCACCGACTGAAACCATGATGAAATGTTCACGTACGAGTCTTGTTGACGGAATTTGCTTTCTCTGTCTTGCATCAGAATATACACGATCATATTGAGAATTAACTGGTGTGGCAACTGTAAATGTCTTTTCATATGTGAACCAAATGCTTCATACACTTCTCTCGTTAGGAAACATTTCAAGTAGCTGCTGACTTCGTTGCAGGCGTTTTAATTTACAGCCTTCGTTTATCACCTTCCCCATCACGCGTTTACAAGTACGCTGTAAGTTGTAAATCTTGCTTCACAATAAAGATGGCGACCGGAAGTTGACGAAAAACTGATTTATGGCTTGATTTGGTAAGAAAGTACATCGTAGGATATTTAGGTGTTTACGATTTACTCAAAACACAATTTGATATTGTATTAAACACGATTGTACGTGATGCTCTCATTTTTAATGGCCCACCCTGTAAATTTATATATAGCTAGGCTGCCAGAATGTAGACTCGTGCAAAATGACTGCTTATCCGGTGTGGTACATTGCGCTCCAGCTCGTCACGTGGTTGAACAGAGCTACCAATCCTGTATAATACTGCTTCCTGGATGAAATCATACAATTATTGGTCGATTTCTCGTCAGAGGGATTTTCTGTAAAACTGCGTGCATTTTTTTATCTCAGCAAGACGCGATACTTCCTGACCGTCAGAGGAGCTGCATAGGCGGTGCATAGGCGCTCCAACCATTACTTTTATTAAAGATTTTCCAGTCCTGTGTAATTTTGTCCTTAACTTAGAAGCTGAATATATAGGCCTAGCGAAGTGCAATGTTGAACTGTGCAGAATCTTGTTGTTGAGCCGATATCTGAATGTAGATCTAGCTCACGTTGCTAATAAAAGTATTAAACTAGACAATGCGGTTTTTTCATCAACCGCCAAACATAAGAACTTCTGCGCACTATAAGAGAAGAGCAGTCCCTTAAGCTAGCCCTGGTCGAGGCAGCCATGGGTATGAAGTGTTAGCGACTTCATTTTCTTAGCCTCGGCATACGAGGACAGATGGTCAGTCCTCTCTGTCACATCTTCCCATCTACTGTACAGTGTATGTTCAGTGTAGGCCCTACTCGTTATAGCCGAGTTGGCTACGGATTGCATATTGAGCAGAAACCTCGACTGCACACAGAGGCGTCTACACCATAGAAACCTTGGAGCAAATGCTCCATCCAAGAAATAGGGGGGAAAGATCTGTCAGTGTGTGTGCCACCATTTTAGGGGGGGGGAGGAACGGGAAGGGGGGAAGAAGAGGGGGAAAATGGACGTTGCTCCAATGACTTAGGGGGGGATAGACGCCCCTGACTGCACAATATAAACGGAAATGAAACACGAAGAGTACTAAATGAACCACAGGGAATCGATATAAACTTAGTCAAGGAACAATTCTGCACCACCACACAACCACCATCATCACTGATTTCCACCGTAGCACCCTGCTGTATCCTCGGCTTGACCTCCCCGAACTCTGACCTGGCACCGGAACGGACAAGGCTATTCCGGACTTGATTTGACAATACAAAGTTATGCCTATAACAGAGCCTTAAACACCAACTTCACCCAGACAGCCTTAGGTCAAAAGGAAGACTCCGGAGAAAAGACTCGGCGCTTCCTGGTTCTGCTTTATGTATATTGACGACACCCAGTGTCGGATTTTACAAACGTTCCCGGTTACCTTTCGTCTCCGATTGCATCCGTAGCCGTCATCGAATACTTAACGAGGCGAAGATTTAATGTTCGTAGAAACTGCAGAGGCAGCAGTAAAAGCGGACTCTAGATGTCGCCAGGATATGCGGTGGGTAAACCAACTACTGTTGCTTCAGGTAGACCGGAGCGGTCATCAAAGTACCCCCACACTATAGCACAGTTAGCCCTGCAAGATCATCAGAAGGGTTAGGTCCCAATAATCTGCTGAAATGCGGACGTCCGCAGAAGGGATTGTGTGAGGGTCACGTCAGTTGCGGACAAAGTGGGAACGTGGAGACTAATGTACTTATAGTTTGAATTGTACATGTATTTTTCACTAGCGTCCATTATGGACGCTCCCCGGAATCGCTTAAAGGCGACCTGTTTTGTCCGATAAAAGAACATGTACATCAGCCATCTTGAACGTCATAGTAACCCCCTTGAAGAGGTGCTATATACATGTACATCTATATACGCACCCTCGGTTTCTCTAGAACAATTTGCCATGGGACGTATGATCATTAGCATCTGCAACAGTTCAGGAAACATTTTCAGCTCATCTTAGGGGTCATCATCCGTAAAGGACGTCCGCAATGAGTGGGCAGGGAGGGGTCATCGAAATGCGGGAAAATGCGGACAAGGGGGGGGAGGGTATGACCAGTGCAGACGTCCGCATCTACACTTTTAAATTTGATGGTTTTTAAACACCAACTTGTTTCAACCTTCCCCGAAAAGGTCAGTGGATTTGCCTAAAACCTCATGCATGGTGTAACCTTTAAAGAGGCTTTTATTACTGCACATCCTGCAATATGACACCCGAAGTGTCACTTAAATGTACACAGGAACTGTGGAAGAATTGTAAAAATAATAACGACATTAAAAATTGGCTTAGGCGTGCGGACGTCCGCAAAGGGGAGGGAGGGGTAGGAGGTCAAATGCGGACGTCCATTATGGACGACCCCTTAAGACAGATTTGTTCGGCGATTCCTATGTAGACATGACGGAGTGCCCTCGTGACCTACCTAAATGGCACTATACAAGTGCCCTGATATGCATACATACAAACACACATCTATAGAAATGGTGTGCCAGAGCAAACGTCCAACGGGCTTCGTCCCAGTTAGTTTCCACTTCAAGACAAGATTTCAAAAACTGTTACAATTGCTTTGTCATTAATAAACCAAATGAACTCATTCTTTCTCTTTGCAAAAATACACGTTCAAAAGTCAGTATTAACTCGTGCCTATAACACAGGAAAACTTGAGCGAAGATCCAATACAAATGAATCAGTAAGTCAAGAGCGTAACCACTTGTACACCACTCGCTTACCCTTAAAAGGTGGCACAACACCCTAGACGACCACATCGCGGCCAACATCACGTGCAACAAAACAAATGAAAGAAATGCTGAACAAAAACACTGGTGTCAATTGGACACCAGCAACTTCTTACTCGACTAGACTCAACCCAAGTCATCAGGAGTCGCCTCTCAAACGAGACTTGCGCTGCACAGCCTGCAATAGAAGCTGAAAAGACTGAAGCCGTAAACAAAGACATGAAAAAACTGGGGCCAAACTGACCAACTGAGACACAAACGGGATCAAAACAATAGAGACAAAACTGCTGAACAGTTCTTAAAAAAAAAACTTTGTCCATCGACTACAGTACATCATAGCCTTACAGGTCATTGGCTCTCCGTAAACTTCCTGAAGTCCTCCAAAATCTGTACATTTTCTACCAGCCTGTGTAGTACATCATCCACAGTTCAAGTAAACACAAATTTTTTTGCAGATATACGAGTTATCCAAAATGCTATCACAAATGAGAAACTACAATGTACATTAACATCTGCTTTGGAAAAGGCTGCGACATCCTTCTGATGTGTTGAAGTAATTGCGCTCCGACTACCAATAGCACTGTCCGTTGAGGGCAGCCATCACAGCACCCGCATCTTCATCCCACGGTTTAACACCCTGGCACAAAAGCTCGAAACACTCGCTGCCTGTGAAGCCGAGCATTCCCTCACCATATTCGTCATCTTCATCATCATCGTCGTCATCGTGCAAGTCAACACCGTTGTTCCTATTTCTGCAAACAGAAAGCGACGGTTTGAGACAAAAGCCATCTTCAAAATAAAAGAATGTGCACGTGTTAGCATACTTCTATTGCACCGGTGTCTAATGTACAAGGCAAATACTGATGCACATCAGAATAAAGCCACCATCAGGTCAATACCCAGAAAATCAGTCCACTGCAAAAGAGAAGCAGACTATAGCGAATAAGAAGAAAAACAGAAGTCCTTTAAACTTAGATGCAGCCATGGGTAGAAGCGTTACCAATTTCATTTCTATTTGCCTTGTCATACGAGGGCGGGTAGCCAGTCCTCTCTCTTGCCGTCTCATCTTCCCACCAACACGTATGTTCAGTGTACTCATCACAGTGGAGTTGGCTAGGGGCACAGAAATCCCGAAACAAGTTTCTTCTCAGCTGGATTTGAACCCGGAGTCCCCCACCACCTGGTTGACAGTCCAGCACGCTAACCACTATCGTATCGAGTAATTTATAAGGTGCCTCTTGCAGCATAAACTATTCAGAGGCGCCAAACTATTGAGCACATTAAAGCCACCTCCAAATAAGCATCTTCTATATCAGTGGCGTCTAATCTACTAGGCATCAACTCAAAATCAAGCCACAACCATGTCAATAGCCACAAAATCAGACTGATGCAACAGAGAAGCAGCTTATGGTAAATAGAAGAGCAGTCCCTTAAGCTGGCCCTGAGGCAGCCATGTGTATGAAGTGCTAGCGACTTCATTTTCTTAGCCTTGGCATACGAGGACAGGTAGCCGGCCCTCTCCCTCACCGTCTCATCTTCCCACCGACAGTGTACTCAATATAGCCAAGTTGGCTAGGGGGCGCAAAAACCTCGAACCAAATTTTTGCCGTGGTGGGGATCTGAACCCTCCAACCTCTCGATTGAATAAGTCGACTGAAAAAGAGTAAACTGAAACAGGTAATGTACAAGGAAAGGTTTTAAAGTCTCACCTAAGGGCTTGAGCCAATCCCATTGCAAAAAGCAACCCAGCTCCATTGCCATACTCTTCATCATCGTCGTAATCATCAGAGCTAAAGCCGTAGTCGTCGAAGTCATCGTCTTCAGTCATAAAAGCCATGATACTACAAATGATATCATCTTCCGTCATCTCGTATCCGGTGTCCCTATCTGAGAACGACAACAAAGAAGTATTTCAATTAACATTTAAAAAGTTCAAATACTTCAAAATTAAATATGCAAACAAAAACACACAACAAAACTTTAACGCACTTCAACACTCCACTTATGAAATTTTTCAGATTGCATAAAAGCTAGCATATGTTGGAAATATAAGATCCCCAAAACCATGAAATAACACTTTGGCACCGTTCTAGTAGTTCTTCTTCAAGTGTATTTAAATTAACGATTAACAAATGGAATATTAACAAATGCATTCCTTACTTACTCATACTACATAAATTTTACAGTTTCAAGAAGTTTCCATTGACGATAAAATATCATTAATTAAAGCTCAAAGTTTCATTAATAACTACAATTTTACTTGAAATTTAGTCCATAATGATAAACTAAAACTCAAGAGGAAAACCATAGTCACCTTCCCAAGTTATCATAACTTTATTGCTGTCTTTTAAAACACTTTGTGCCAGTCTTAAAAACAGAGACTTTCTTCAATTTTGAAGCCCAGCGTGACTATCCAGCTTGCATTACAGAGTGTTCTAGACTGAGAGCTCTAAAATAATGCAGTTCCCACAGCTTGGGACTTCTCCAACAATGAAGAAATCGAGTTTAGCATTACCATTATTTACCGTCAGCATTGAAGAATACTTGTGCCTAGGTAACCATATGAATTAAAATATTTTAAATATTCTTAAACTGAATTCGAAGCCAATTAGAATAGCCCCAAATGACAACAAAAAGATCAAACTATAATGAAAAATAACTAAAGCTAAGGATGTAATAACTACTATACAATAACTTCAAACTGCCTGGACTGTCAACTCATAATTAAAACTAATGAAGCACAAATAAGCTGAAGAAAACATCTCTACACACAAGTTAGTCAGTTTTGAGAACCTACCTACAAAAGGTTGCACGATTTCTTCAAATATTGCCTTGTGATCATCTGCAGACTTGGGATCTTTCTTGTTCAGCATTTTCGCGCGCATGTGACGAAAGAGACCTCGGTACTGCTGAAACGACCGTTCACAGATTATGCAGTAGACCGTTTCGCTCAATTCGTAGTTCTCGTTGAAAAATCTCACGTGCTTCTGATCGACTTTACCCAATTTCTCGACGTAGTGGTCCCTCAGAGCCAAACAGCTTTCCTCGGGAGTGGCTGCAGAACTGAACGACTTCTTGCACTGACCTGGAAAAGGGAAAGTGCCAACGTAATATTTTACTGAAGACTAGTGCAGAAGATTATGACATTGCCCAGATCAGTGCATTTGCAATTAGTTGAAACCAGTTTGTTCTGCTCAGAGCCACAATTTTCTACAAGCATTGTCAATTGTAATTACAATTTACATATCATCATTAGTACTGAGCAACTCAATATTAAGAACTCTTAAGCATATACAATAACCCTTTCACGACGAGAGGGATTGGTTTTCCATACATTTTAGTGTATGCTCGTCATAAAAGTGTTAACCAAAAGCTAAACTGGAACTATTCTTGCTGTTGGGAAATGCGCTTCATTGCAACACGAGAGTCTGGACTACCACAGTTCAATGGCTCTCCGGTCAAGTTCCCACATATTTATTTGATCTCCTTCACCTCAGGCTTTCACCATTTGTCGCCCTCGTGACCTGTAGACCATGGTCTGTTAGTTCCGATGGACAGGATTTTCGTGACTGAGCACAGGGTTTCGGTATGGTGGATCCATCAGTTCTTGAACTGTCTTCAACCAATTATTCAAGACCAAGTGGCATAGGAGGCAAGACTGTTAAAACTTCTTCCCTAAAAACTCGCCTCTTTCATTGTGGCTCTCAGTCTGGAAGCACCCCCAAGTAGTTTGTTCTGTGACAGGCAATATACAAACTGACAAAAACAACCGCTATTGGTAACTTCTATTGAGCCAGTGTCTAACGCACAAGGCTTCAATCAATGGCCACACCAAAAACAACCAGTAATCCTTTCAATAATCTGAAGATCAATTCGTTAAGACAGAGAGGCAGTCCAAGCATATAAGCAATTTAAAAAAGGTAAGATAAATATCAAACCAGTCACGTTCTTCAAATGTTCATAAAAAACAATATTTTATGAACATCTTTCTACAGCACATAACTTACTGCACTGGGCCATCTGAAGTTCGGTTCCCGGCTTGCGCTTTCTGCTCCGAGCGGCTTTTAGGAGATTTGCTTCAGCAACTTCAGGATCATACAGGACTACGGCCTTGCTGTTGTCGATGGATGCATCCTCCGCTGGCATTGCGGCTGCCTCTGCTGCAGCAACAGGTGGTTCTGCATCAGCTGCAGC
The DNA here is from genome assembly GCA_963556255.1 of Allolobophora icterica. Lineage (NCBI taxonomy): Eukaryota > Metazoa > Annelida > Clitellata > Crassiclitellata > Lumbricidae > Allolobophora > Allolobophora icterica. The sequence continues at coordinate 49,929,937 of OY744611.1, forward strand.
TTCCTCATCCACGGCAGGAGTTGTCGATGGTGGCGGCGCAGACGTCGGGGCAAGTCGAGTGCTGGACTGGTCGTGTGAAAAGTGACAACTGTTTCCATAGCGACAGCCCTTCTTGGACCTATAGCAACCAGCAACACACTTACAATATACAATACAACTAGACATTTATAGCGCGCTTTAACAAGACAAGTCTTGCACGAGAGCGCGTTGAGCTACATTCCTAGTCATAGAACAATGTAAATAGACGAGTCTTTAATTTTGTTTTAAAATTGCTCTACAGATATTAACTACAAATTACAAATGACCCGCTACTGTAATCATAATACATAATTTAGTAAGTAAGTAAATGCATAATTGTCATTCATGCTGCGATAAAGCTTCTGTCTAGCATACTGCATTTGCTGTTACCTAACGGTTAACATGAAATTCGGTTAAGACGGAATATTTACTCTGGCTTCCTGTCTTTCATCTTTAATCGATTTCCACTGTACCTATTTAAAGAGTTAATTTGGGATAAACTACTTATTTTATTCATTCACTTATACCAGTCAATTGGATCATACTAATTATTTTACCAATTATTTTATGCCTGTTAAACTGGATGAATTATCTGTTTTACCAGTTAAGTTATACCAGTTAACTTAGATGGACTACAGTGTATCTATTTTACCAGTCAATTTTTACCAGTTAATTTGGATGGACAACTCACCTAAAAAAGTGACATGGAGCACTTCCATTAGCAATGGATCGACGGGTTGTTGGGACGTGTTCGTAGCGACATCTGTCGCCAAAACGACATCCGTTCAACGTATTGTAATATCGACAAACTCCAGGCATCTTGCTAAGCACAGTAATTACCTACAACGAAAACAAGGGCTTGATTAATTTTAATTTTTATCTAACACTAATGGGTTGGAACCAGTGGAGGGTAAACCTCTGCGCAGTAGAAACATCCATGGGTAATGATATCTTCGTTTTAGAGACGGTCTGAATCAATGAAGGTTCCTCCTTTTAGAATCGCAATCTGCACAAATTCCAGCACTGCAGATTTTTTCAAAGACTTGTCAAGTATCTGTGAACACAGTTTAATTTTCAATTGATATAACGAGTATTAATTAACAGCAATAGCATTTATTATTGTAATTGAATATTTATAAAAGCGCCACTCAACGATTCATCGCATAAAAAATAATATGAATTGTTTTTAAAAGCACGGGTATCTAGGAGCAAACGAGTCAATATACAAATTTCAAATATAAAAGCTTGACCAAGGATATCAATGCTGTGTATTCCTTAACTAAAATTTGGAACTTTGGTGATTTTACCAAACCCGGTCAAGCGCGAAAAAATGTCAAATTTTAAGGGACACTGCAGCTACTTGCAAGTTAGGACTGCCGTAAACGAATGCCTAACAGTTTACGGCTTTATCTGACCTTCAGTGCGTATCTGACCTTGTCTCCAATACTTACTTCGCAAAACTTTTGTTCTAATTTTCACCCGACAAATCTTTTCACACTCCCTTGTCTGTGCGCTGGAATTGAAGTCAGACCGACCGCCTTCCCTCCTAAAGGTTTCACGGACGACATATTTTGTTCAGATTCAACACTACCGTAGTGACGTATTTGCAATTCAAGCGTGTCATTCGTATAAGCTTTACACAAAACTAAAACATGTTTAAATTCAGGACACAAAATTTTTCTTTAAGCAAGGTCAAAGCAGATTTTCCCGTCATGTTAGTGCCTGTCAATATTTAATTTAACTAGCGGTCTCGTTAGTGTCTATAATTCCAAGTCCCAGAACATGAAAACCAAAGACCTTAAGATCTTTGTGAATGCTATTAAAGCCTTTTAATTAAATGCTCTTTAATATAAATTATACTTCTTTCATTTTTGGTTATAGTCTGTGACTTCTCATCTTTCACGTTGCCCCAGTTCCATGTACAATTCATGTTGGCCGTTTATCTGTCAATCTGCTTGACGATTGGTTCGCCAGTCTTGTACCTTGGAACCGAGCATTATCGTTTCCTGTCTTATAGATGTTGTTTTGACTAAGAGTCTGTGAATGAGCTTATTCCACGATTTCGCCTGTTTTTGCGCTGTAGAACTCTCGAGATCACGATTAATAAGTTTGGCTTAGATTTACAATGCAATCGGATACATGATGACGCTCCACGGTTGAACTAATTGCGTAATTGAGCGCAGTCTGCATTAAATATATAGTCCGTGATAAACAGTTGTCGCGCATTTTAATCGGACAATTATTAACATCTCCTATTTGCTGTATTTCTGTTGTAAATTTAGCCCCAGTCGTAAAACATGGATGCCGACAAACTTCCATCTGAGCACGATGTAATTGTGCTCGGTACAGGTTAGAATCACTCTAATCTTAAGCGGGTTCATATTAGCCGGTTGCAAATAATCGGGCGCTATACAAATGTGCTGACACATAAATGCATGATCAACATGTATACATACATGTATACATGCATGCATATATCATACATAAATACACGAATACATAAGTGGCATCGATTTTCGTACAGTCATTAAATTAAGCTAGATTATATATTATTAATATCTGAGTTGTGGGAATGAGAGAATGAAAAAATGAGGATTTAAAGAGTTTGAGAATATGATATAATTTGAAGACTGAGGAGTTGAAAATTTAGTAGACTAACCAGCTTTAGTGTGTAACGAAAAGAGACAGATTTAAGATATTTAAGTGCCATGTAAGATATTGCTGTTTTCCAGGTTCTTGTTGGCAGGGGACTCTATCCCCCATAAGTCATTGGTGCAACATCCCTCCCTCTCCTCCTCTTCCCCTCCTCTTCCTCCCCCTTCTTCCCCCCTCATTAATGATGGCACTTGCACTTACAGATCTCCCCCCCCATTTCTTGGATGGAGCATGCGCTCCAAGGTTTCCATGGTGTAGTCCTCCCTGCTTGTTGGGAGGGGGTCATTTTTTCTAATTGGAAGTCTACAGTTTTCATATAAATTGCTGATTATTGTCATATTGGGCCAAGTGCATAGTTGCAGTGTTGTGCCTCAGAGCAGTTTCTTTTTTAAAAGATCTTTAAGATCTTATAATTATTGACAATTTTAAGAGCATGTGAATGTATTAGTTGACAGTGTTGTTCCAAAATGTTAAGGAAATTTTAAATCTACCTAAGTAGATGAAGTATCGCCTGAAGACAAGTGCACTAAAGTTGGCTGTCCTCATGTTTCATTAAAATATGCCCAGTAAAGCCAAAACATGAATGATAATGAGCTTGTTTTGTGTGAGATCACCAAAGTGAACAGTATTTGTTAGATCATCTGCAAACTGAACTGATGATCAATATTGTCGTATATTTGCTCTGGTTATTGATTGATTAGGATGCTATGACTCAGGCCTTTAGCATCAGGGTGGGGGGAGTTATGTTTGCAGTTAGGAAATGGTTTGGATAGATTCAGCTTTAGTTGGTCCAGCAGCTGTGAAGCCAAAGGGATTCTCTACCCTTCCCCTCACCTGTTTCTGTTATCATCGCCTTGGCATGGCAGCTGGTTGGTTAAAGTGTCCAGCTTGTAAAGTGAAGAGCACAGGTTTGGCTCTTTCCTGACTATGTAGGTACCTTGAGTCACAATTGCAATCACTGATCTTGCTTCTCTGATAACTGCAATAAAATTGAAATAACAATAATAAAAATAATTTTAAAAATCATCACCATAGCTACCACCACCATTACCGCCACTGCTATAAGTAACTATGATGTTTGGTGGTGATAATGCTGTTGATGGACCCACCACCACAAAACCGCTTTGGAACAACCTTCTACTTACTTATCGAACTTGGGTGACTTTGGCAGGCAGCACTTTTGCAACTTGTTGCCATATAAAACTCACTTGGGGCTGTCATGCCAGGTGTGTCCCCTAAGCAGTTCATTTTCTCTATGCAGATTGATAAATACAATACAATACAGTAAACTATTACCACCGTCGTCCTTGCCATTGTCATCAACATCATCATCACCATGATCATCGTCATCATCACAAGATCATCCTTATCATCGCCATGATTGTCATCACTACCATGATCATCATCATCATCACCGCTATGATCATCATCATCACCACCATGATCATCATCATCACCACCATGATCATCATCATCACTGCCATGATCATCATCACCACCACTGTGATCATCCTCATCATCACCACCATGATTATCACCACCGCCACCACCACCACCATCATCATCATGATCATCATCACCCTGATCAGCATCATCACCATGATTATTGTTGTCATCACCAATATCATCATTAGTAACCATCATTATTCCCATCCTTGTCAACATGAGTGACTGTCTCAACCATCATCATATCAAAATTTCCTGACAGTTCTTTCAGGTAAACTGCAATACTTTCTGATCTAATATCGACGTTTAGGAGTAACTCATATAAAATGTTGTCTTGTCACCAGGTATGACGGAGAGCATCATAGCTGCCGCCCTCTCTCGCATTGGACTCAGGGTCTTACACCTGGACAGGTAACTCATTTAAATGTAATTTAATTAATTATAACCATGAGTAATTTATCTGTATCATTAACTGATAGATTTCTGTGCCTTGGAGGATTTTATGCAAATTTACAATTACTGTTATTACTATCAATAAGTAACTTCTATAGCGCCGGTGTCTAATGCACGTGGCATCAACCGATGGCGCACCAAAACCAAGCAGTAATCAGGTCAATATCCAGAAGATCAATCTGTAAGATTAGAGAGGCAGCCTATGATGGATTAGCAATTTGAAAACTCGGTAAGTTTAAGTTGAGAACGAAATGACATTAGCGTCTGAGCAGAACGGACAGATACCGGAAGAGAATTCCGACATGTTGGTCTGGCAACAGAAAAGGCTCAATGGTAATTACAATTATACTGTGCAGCAAATGAGTCGGGTGTGTTTTTGTCATATTAAGTAAAGAATTGCTTACCTAGCTACTTCCCTACAGTAGCGTAACTTTGTAATTTTTGTGTGTAGAAATGATAGCTATGGAGGAGATTGGGGATCGTTCAATTTCTCAGCCCTTGAACAGTGGATATCAGTGCTCAAGGTTTGTACAGATTTTTTCATCATTTGTATGCATGTATGATTGTATGTATGTATGTGTGTGTATGCATGTATGTGTGTGTGTATTTATGTATGTATGCGTGTTTGTAAATATCTGGACTTTTATAAAGCACATTTTAGGAACCTTCAAAAGTGCTAAAGTCATTTCTATTCTCTCTGTGTTAGAAACAACAGTGCAGGAAGCAGAGTGACAGTAAAAGAATGATGCAGTGTTACATAGCTGTTCATTCTGTTCAGTCCCCTATTTGGTTTTGTTCTCAGCTTTGCCCACCTTTTCCTAATTGCTTGTCCACCACAGGCTGCCTCTGTCTTATTGAGATGTATGTATGGAATCGCCTACCAATGTCTGATGCTCGAACTCTATCCCTTCCTTTATGAAATGCCTCAAAACTGACTATTTCTCACTGGCTTTCAGACTTCTGGATATCTTCACCTGGCGACTCACTAACTGTGCCTCAAATTCACTTTTCTGTGTGACTTTTTGCACGTTGAAAATGTTCGTTATAATAATAATAATAATAATAATAATATATTCATCGGATCTTCTGGATGTTGACCTGATTACGGCTTAGTTTTTGTCTGCTTTTGGTTGATGTCTTGTTTTTTAGACACTAGCGTGATAGCAGTTACTGATTAATAATGATTGTAAATAGAAGTATGGTAGTTCAACGGTGCTGTTTGTAGGGTCCAAGTGAGTCTCAGACGAAACATACGGATCTGGCTTCGTTGTTGTCGACCGACGAGAAACCTTTGCTGCTTCCACAGGAGTCATCTACCATTTCCAACATCCAAGAGTTCGTCTACATTCCGTAAGGACTTCCAGAAGTTATTCGTACAGAAATTCCATGTTTGGCAGTTCGTAAGAAACCTATCAGAAGAAATCATTTTTATAGCTCCAATTCGACGTTTGCAGCTAGAAGAGAGGGTTTTGCCATTCTCATATTTTCCAGCACTTACGCTTTTAAGGTTCTTGCTAGTTTCTGCTGCATGGCTACGGAAATTGCAGTGTGGGGTAATTTACTGTAAAGTCAGACAATGTCAAGTAGTGTATTGTATTGTAATGCTTAAAATACAATTCCACATAGCACGATGTAATGTAACAATAGCATAATGTTACACAATGTTAGTTGTTATAATGTAACGGTGTGGTGCATCTAGACATTTGTGTGGTTGTCTGTTGTCTTTTAGTGGTACAACGAAACCGAGCGCTGATGAACAAGGTGAAGCTCCTGCAACCAGCATCAGCCCTGCTTCTGAAACTGGTTCATCAGAGATTCAGCCAAACAAGGAAGCAGAAAAAGGCCCCAAAGATGCAGAGGAAGGCATGGTTGCGGAGCCTGCAACTGAAACAGCAGAGGCCACTGAAAAGAAAACCGCAACGGAAGGAACGCAGACAACTGCAGAGAGTTCGGAAAAGAAGCCGGAATCAAAGACTGAGTCTGTCGAGGAGAAAGGACTTGATTTCGCTGGCGTCAAGAAGCAGTGGAGGAAGTTTAACATCGATCTTATGCCAAAGGTCAGTTGAAAGAATAGAAAAACTCATTGCAGGGACCCAGTGCATGACTTGACTGTACCCCACACGTGCAAAAACACCCTCCTACACATATACCCCGTGTGGTCACTCCAGCTGACCTCTGCCAAACACGTACATGTATGTAAAGAGTACAAAATAAGTGTTACATTGTGTGACCTGTTCAGTAGCGCACTTTGCCTCTGATCTAACGATTGTGAGCTTGAGCCTGCTGAGCGGACTCCTGTGTGAGCCCAGTCAACCACTGAGAGGGTTAACTGAAAATGTTTAATCAGGCTAAAGTGGTGATGATTCCAGGAAGAAATGAAGTTAAGTCGAGGCTAGTTTCATGCCTTCATTACATGTTGATTGCCACAGAGTCTCGAGATTAGCTTAGATGTTTTGCGGAGAGTACGGGATTGAGCCTCCCTTAATTGAGACAGTTACTGTGTACGGACCTTGAGAAAATCCTTCACTCACAATTGCCCGGTGCCATTGATAGTGGCGCTTAATCACAGCCCAACGCCTATCTTTTTAAACTATCAAATGACTGATTTTTTTAACTTGTACACAGCTCTTCTTTCTTCGGCTTCAGGCATGCTACTGCACTTTATAAGTTGTATTATTATTAATATTATTATTTTTTTTATGCCCCAAGGTACATATGATCCCTCGGGGACTTAGATATTAGACTATTTATTGTTATTTCTGGAAAATCAGGCCTCGTCCTCCGCTAATTTTCTTAACCTGTAATTATTGTTGTTGTTGTTATTATTATTATTATTATTATTATTATTATTATTATTATTATTATTAGTCATATTAAATGTTTAATATGAATAATGTATCTGGTGATGGTGCTTTTTGAAGGTCCTGTACAGCCGAGGTCCTCTGGTGGAGCTGTTGATCTCTTCGGACGTTGCCAAATATTGCGAATTCCGCTCGATTACTCGCGTCTTGACTCTGCTCAAAGGAAAACTCGAACTGGTGCGTGTGTTAATGCTTTTGACCTTTTGACATACTAAGGACAGCGTAGCAAAAGGTTCAAAGGTTATGATAAGCTGAAAACTGGACTGATATGGCATTGTAGTCGAACTTTTATGGAGTGAAATGTGCGCATGAAGTGCATAAACACAGCGAAATTTTATCTGTTACCACTATACTGCCACTTTATTTTACTACCACTTTATTATATCACTACTTTATTATATCGCCACTTTGTTATACTACCACTTTATTATACTACCACTTTATTGGAGCATTATTTCCATCTGACCTCATTGTGGCTTGGTTTTGGTGTGTCATCGGTTGATGCCATGTGTATTAGACACCGACACCGTAGAAGTTACCAAGTAATAATAATTCTAAGATGCCTTGTAAACTTTGCCTTGAAATTCTTGGCCTTTCTTTGCCCAGTTTCCATAAACACTTGCAAACCATTCAATTCAATCAGGGTTTTGTGATGTTAGGTTCTGAGCACCTCTAATTTGTTTCTCTTCAATTGGTGCTACATAAATTTGTGATTACAAGTACAGTTTTATTACCTACATTATTACCTGCATTATTACCGCATTATTACTATTATCTGCATGTCTTAAGCCAATGCACAAACATTCCAGTGTCGATCATCTATAGGAATGTTAAAGGTCGCATTCTGTCCAAACTTTCTACAGTGTTTGTTTTATTGCCTCAGGACTTTATTTTTAAGCTGGGCAGAAATTTGGTTCGAGATTCCTGCTCCACCTGCACCTTCTAGCAAACTCAACTATAATGAGTACACTGACCGTACACTGTCGGTTTGAAGATGAGACAGCGAGGGAGATGAGTGGCCACCTGCCCTTATATGCCGAGGCTGAGAAAATGAAGTTGCTTACACTTCGTACCGATGGCTGCCTCTCAGGCTAGCTTAAAGAGCTGCTGTTCTTCTTGTTTTAAGCTGTACACCTGGTTTCTCTTTGTTGTTCTTGTTCAGGTTCCCTGTTCCCGAGCTGACGTTTTTGCCAGTCATGATGTCAGCGTTATTGAGAAGCGACTGCTGATGAAATTCCTCACGTTTGCCATAGAATTCCAGAAGCATCCAGCTCAGTATGCTGGTGAGGAAGAAACTAGATGAATAAAATTCTCTGTCGCTACCCATTGCTCTCCTCTTCCTCCCAAAACCCCTATAGTTCCTCACCATAAATTTCTGCATATTGGAGATAGAGCAATTTTTTTCTCGTGTTTTCGTAGTTATCCAGCGCATAGCTAGATAAGTCATTAGTGGTCAACTATGATTAATAATCTGCTTGATTTTCTTTACATCCAATTAATAATTCACTTGATTTTTTATCCAGCAGTTAATAATTCACTTAATTTTCGTAACAATAATTCATTCGATTTTTCTTAACATCCAATTAATAATTCACTCAATTTTCTTAACATCCAATTAATAATTCACTCAATTTTTTTAACATCCAATTAATAATTCACCTAATTTTCTTAACATCCAATTAATAATTCACTTGATTTTCTTATCCTTCAGTTAATAATTCACTTAACTTTCTTAACATCCAATTAATAATTCACTTAATTTTCGTAACATCCAATTAATAATTCACTCGATTTTCTTAACCTGTGATTAGTAATTCACTTGATTTTCTTAATCAGGATTTGAAGAGCGACCGTTTGTGGAATTTCTAAAGTCGAAAAATCTCACTGAAACAATCCAACATTATGTACAGCATGCAATCGCCATGGTGACCGAGACAGCAACCACGATGGAGGCAAGTCTTCTAAAAGGAATAGATTGGATGTAAATGATGAAATGGGAAAGTATAGCAGAGTCTGCACCTTGGATTAAGAATTTCTTATGTTATTGAATTTATGAATAATAATTTATTAGATAACAGTTAAAGTAATGATTAATAAATAATGAATAAGTTACAAAATACTAAATAGTTAAGGAATGATAAGTTAGTAATTAATAAATTAATTAAAATATACTAAATAAATTAATGAATAATAAATAAATTGATAAATAGTAAATGAGTTAATAATAAATGAATTTAGAAAAAACAGTTAAATAATAAATGAATTCATGACTAGTAAATAAATTATAAATAATGATGAATGAATATGAATTATGGATGTTTAACAGGGACTGGAAGCCACCCAGAAGTTCCTCCTGTCCCTCGGTCGCTATGGCAACACGGCATTCCTCTGGCCTCTGTACGGGAGTGGCGAGCTGCTCCAGTGCTTCTGTCGGTCAGTTGGAGCACCATGATTTGTTTAAGAATTAATTTCTTTGTATTTAATTAACGAAGCAATGGCACAGCGGTCTGTTCCATAGCACGCTTAATCTGTAATCCGACAGTTGTGGGTTGAAACCTGTTGAGTGGACACCTTGCAACGAGCCTTGGATGTGTCCATGCCAATTCTGGACTAAGCTGGGAATTAAACAGTTAGCCTTGCAATGCGCTGCCCTTTATGAAGGACCTTGGGATTTGTCCATAGCTGGCTTAAGGGCCAAAGAGTAGGAGGTGGGATATGGTAGCCAGTTGGTTTGACCGCTCACCTTAGACACCTTTAAAACTGTGTCAACGGATGCTATATAAGCACAGGATACGATATTCATTTAATAAAAACTGCCTCAGACACATTTATTTGAGAAGGTCTTGTATGGGCGTATATATAAGCTGTGGTGTGGGTTCATGGTTAGAGCACTCGCCTTGTAATGAGGAGGGTATGAGTTCGATCCTCCTCCCCTCTGTGTAGGGAACTTGAGCAAGTCCTTCACTCACAATTGCTCAGCACCATCGATTGGTGCCTGGTCATCAGATAGTGGTGCTTAATAAATGTGTAATAACAATATGGTGAATGCCTACCCTTTGATCAACTGTGCGATGTGGGCTCTTATTTAAATTGCTTCTCTACTGCCGGATGCAGTGAACCTTGAGGGATAGCGCTTGAAACGTAAGGGTTTGTGGTTGATGTTGTTTCTAAGTCGGATGTTTTGTTTAACGTTTCTTGTTTTCTTTTGTAGGATGTGCGCAGTTTTTGGTGGCATCTACTGCCTAAGAAGAACTGCTCAAGCGATCGTACTGAACAACAGCGACGAGTAAGATGTTCTGGTTGAGTTGTTTCCAGATACAGGTGCACCTAAAAAGTAGAAATATGTGCCACACTTCTTTACGCCCCACTTGAGGAGACTCCTCAGAAGTTTGCAGAGCGTTGATATGTCTTATCTGTTGAAACGCTATTGCAGCCCTATCCCAATGCACTTAGGTTCTTAAAACATGCTATGTCAACCATCTTGATATATAAGCATACAGCAACTGGAGGTGTGTGTGTGTAGGTGTGTGTGTGTGTACATACATACATACAGCAGTGCATACATTCATACGTGCAACAATCCAAGAGCAATTCATGCATACATACATACGTACATACATACATACATAGAGCAATCCAACTGAATGTCACCTGTTTAACGGCATAGTTTTTAATTATGGGAAGACAGCTATTTAAATGCAGGACTTGAAGAAACAATTGTGATACATGTAAATGATCCGATTTTAAAGAACACTTGACTGAAACGTTATTATTTGGTTATGGTTTGAAAGAGATCAAGATGTAACTCTGAAGGTACCTCTTGATATCAATCAGATTGTTTTCATTTTCTAGAGTTATTAAATTGTCTTATGTGTTTTTTCAGAATTGTTGCCATAGTTGATACGGAAGGACAGAGGCTCGAAACCAAGTAAGTGGTGTCGTCAGAAAAGTTTCTTTTTGGGGAAAACTAAAACTTCTGAAGCACCAACTGTTTGCACATCTAAATAGTAATATTATTATTGTTCTTATTCTTCTTATTATTAGTATTATGCTTTTATTAAGCACTACTACCTAATGACCAGGCATCAATCGATGGCGCTGAGCGATTGTGAGTAAAGGACTTGCTCAAGGTCCCTACACAGCAACTATCTCAGTGGAAGTGGCTCGATGCAGTACTCTCCACGTTGCAAGCTGAGTGCTCTAACCATACATACATACACCAACATACGTCAGCATAGGATAATAATGAACAAGATGAAATATTGTAAATATAAAGGTTTGTTAATAATTATTGCATGCATCCAACTACATTACATTACCCCAAAACGTTTAGGATTCATTCATTCAGTGAATTTATATAGCACCTCTTTAAAAAAATTACCTGGGGCAAGAGAACAGAACTGGGGTATTGATGAAAGGCACATGAAGTGTGTAAACAGGTGTGTTATGTGTAAATTCTGCTGTAATGAGATTCTGCTTTTTATGTTCCTTTTGACTTTGTTGTCGTTACAGATGGGTTGTAATGGATTCGAGTTACGCATCCTCTCAGTTCCTGCCCCAGATTCAGGACGTCAGGTTAGCATTCAAGTTTCATGCCTCATATATTGACCTTCTTACCACAATTAACAATAATTAATGTAATGTTATTTTACGTATTATTTTTTATTGTTTTGCTATTTTTTTTATAAACATTATTGCAAATCAGTATTTTTATTGTAAAGACCTTGTACAGTTTGGTTACTAGATGTGCATAAGTGCGTATGTAGGTATGCATGTACTGGATATGTATGTTTGGTATGCATGTATGCATTTATGCAGTGCCGGATTTAGATTTGGTACCTTAGCTATATAAAGCTTTTGAGGGCTCTTGTTAAAAAATTACACCCGAAGGTCTCACAAAACTTGGAAACACATATGCCTTTTAATTATTTAATAGCAAGGCATTTAAAGTGAAAATTTTAAATTATTTTCAAACAAATGCATTTACTGATTTACATACTTTAAACTTATCATGTTTTAAAAAGCCCTTCCCAAAAATTCTGAATTTTTTCGGCGCCTACGTATTGTGAGGCCCTAAGCTGTAGCTTTTTTTTAGCATAGGCATAAATCCAGCACTGGCTTACAGGATTTATATGTATGGTATGTATGTTTGTATGGTATGTATGTATTTATGTATGTATCGGCCTTCTGTACATACTGATCGTGCTTGTTGAGGACCTCTGCGAAGTGCTGTGAACATGGCTGTATGAAGAATCTGAAGAGATATGCCTTAACGTAAGACAAGAATGCATTTGGAGCCGAGTTATAAATGAATCTGTTATCGTTTGTTCAGTCGGATGTCGAGGGCCGTTCTGATCACTGATCGAAGCGTCAGGATCGACAAAGAACAACATGTAGGCCGCTCTCTTTTCAAAGTCTCGTTTGTTTCAGTTTCATTCTCATATCTCGTCTAAAGATAAGAAACACTCTTGTGTATGTGCTTCGAGAGAATCTCTGCAGAAGGATAAAGGTAAAGGTAACAATAAAGGTAAAGGTAACAATAATGGTAAAGGTAAGAATAAAGGTAAAGATAACAATAAAGGTAAAGATAATAAAAGTAAACGTAACATGATAGAGGTAAGGTAACATGATGATGGTAAATGTAACACAATTGTTTACATGAATCCATAAAATGTTCAGAAGGATAAACATAGAGGTGACACAGTCTACGTTTTGGGGATAGCTGACGTGATCGTGAGATGATCCTTATGGTCACGCTCAAATCCTGAACTACATTCAGCATTGAACACTAACCTAATTATAATATGTATGAATGTATGTACAAATGTTTGCTTGTATTTATGTATGAATGTATCTATGTATGTTTGTGGCTGTTTATGTAGCTCCTTTGTTTGACACCACACGTTGCGCAACACTGGTCATGGCTCTCGGAGAAATCATTTGTCATCATCATGATCATTGTGCTCATCTGATCTGTCATGACTTGATCATCTGATCTGTCATGACTTGTGTCATGTGTTGTGATTGTGACATGAATTAAATGATCTGATCCGTTGTCGTTGTTAGATAACCGTGATGAGTCTTCCGTTGCCTGGACGCAACGATAGTCGAGCAAGCGTCTACGAGCTGTCTTCGCTGTCGCTCGCTTGTCCTGAGGGATTCTGTGAGTGTGTGGCTCCTATTGCAACGTTTATCACTTTCACTGTTTCTGTAATGTATCTATCAGTTCTCTTTTCATGACTTCTGGAGTGCCAGTAGAGTTTGTAGTTTAAATCTTTTTGTGAGAAATTCTTGCTGCGGTTTGGGTTTTGAGCAATAGTTAAAATAAATAAATAAATAATGATTAAAATAAATACAAGCAAATCAATAAACAAAATAAACAGATTAGCAAATAAGTAGGCAAATAAGTGAATATATCAAAAATAAACAAAATAAATTAATGAATTATTTAGAGGGTGAATAATTTAGTTCCTGTTCTGTTGCTGTGTGTAGATGTTGTTCACCTGATCTGCCGTAGTCTGGCCGCAGATGCAAAAACCGATCTGCAACCGATCATCGACGTTCTTTTCCAGCCGCCCGAACAAGGTTTGTCCAGCACAGTTTCTAGAGTGGGTGGCAGAAGTCCCCATCACTTACTCAGACTGTCCCCCATTTCAATGCGAAGTCGTTGAGGGAACATGAGTTGTAAACCAAGTCACACGTAAAAGGGATAATGTTGAAAAAGTATTAACGCTAAACTACAGTTCTTATATGGCACTTTAGCCAATACGGTGATTTAAGTTATTAACTTTGGGTGACATAACACCACTTTGTGTTAAGTAGAATGGTGCGTAAACTAGGAGCACTTTAGGAAGTCCATGCTTTATGCAACACAATTTCTAACACGCAATAACATGTCCAGGAAGCAAAGGATCGTAGATATTGGTGGGTCACAGCAGCAAGTCAACAGAAGTTATGTTGGTAGAGATAAAAGTAAAGGTAAGAGTAAAGGTAAAGATTACAATAAAGGTAAAGATAACATGATAAAGGTAAAGGTAAAAAGTGAAGGTAAAGGTAACATGGTAAAGGTAACATATACAGTGCTTCATGGATAGGTCAAGAGATGGCACTGTGAGTGATGGGGAAATGGTCTCCAATTGGTTAGGGTGCCTTCCTTGTAACGCAAACAGTATGGGCTCGAGCCTGCGTCCCTTGAGACAGTTGCTGTGTAGAGACTCTGAGCAAGTCCGTCACTCACAATTGCTCAACGCCGTCACTGGTCATTAGACAGTGGCACTAAAAGTATAATAACAGTCATCTGAAGACGAATTTTTTAATTGTCGAATCCACTTATGGGAGTCCTACAGAAATTATTATTTTCATTTTTCTGTTTTTTTTTAGAAAACGTGGATGACAGTCGTCCTCGAATCATTTGGTCGTTGTTTTACAACGTTGCCGACACAAGCAGAACGGATCTGACATGCAACGCAATCCGAAATCTAGTCGTCGTTGGTGGACCCGACTCTTCTCTTGATTGCGATCAGTCAATTGCTACAGTGAGGATCTTCGTTGATCATAGTAGGCTTGCGTGATCAGAGTGCGATGTATGAAGTTTGGAATAGCCTATTGTAATTGTAATTGCAAATTTATATAGCACCACTTCAAGAGAGACTTTTCAGAAGTGCTTCCTCGATCAAAGAGGGAATTGCTCGATCATGGTGTGGTTCGATCAAAGTTCGGTGAAACTATTTCATCGACGAGATTGTAGCTCAATGAGATTATTGTTTGATCGAAGTGTTGCTACTTCTGCAAATTGTTGTTTGATGAGGTTGGTTGTTCATTAGTTTAAGCTGTTTTCAAGGCTGAGTTGATGTGTGGCTTGATCATAGTGTCACTCAATCTAAGTGCAGTGTGTAAAATATTTGATCGATTAAAGTGTTGCCCACTGAAATTATAGCTCGCTCAGAGTGCATTGTGTTAGATTTTCGCTTGATCAGATTGTTACGCATTGTTTGATCTTACTGTTACTTCACTGGCTTCTTCAATTTCTATGTTATTCTAAGTCTACTTACTCTTTTAAACTGCTCATTTCATCGTAAACATAAATCATGGTTTTTTATGTGATTTTTCAGAAGCTATACTGTAAATTTATGGTACTGGTACAATTTTCTCTGTGTTTTTTCTAGGCAAGGGCCGTTTTTGAGCGAATTTGCCCAGGCGAGGAATTTCTGCCAAAAGCCCCGAACCCCGAGGATATCATCTTCGACGATGGAGAGGGTTCACCGCCAAGGGAGAGCGGTTTTGAACCAATACCCGAAGCAGCGAGTGAGACAGAAGGCGTTGAAACCGCGAATCCAGAGACAGCACAACATAGCGGCACTGCAGATCCGAAAGACACCGGCACTGATTCTTGTGTCGCGAGCAAATCATCCGACAAAGACAAAGTGGTTGTCATTTCCGGTGATGCAGATGTCACTTCCGGTCACATGGACGTCACTTCCGGTGATGGTGACACGTGTGTCGCTACTGGAGACAGCGGACAAAGTGACTGTTCGGGTGGTGAAGCCGTTGTGTCGACTACCCCGTAAAAGTGGGGGAAGCTGAGTTCAAGTGTTCGTTCGGGGTTAAAGGTATCAACAGCAGATCTGCAAAGGTCCATGTATCGCTTAATTCGTGTCGAATATCAAAATGAGACCACTATCAAAAGTACGCTGGAAACTGTCCGTGGCTTATTGAGTTGGAGGCCTGATGTAATGTTTGTGCTGGTGAAACTTTTATTTATTTTTCCATATTGTTTCCGAACTATTAACTGCAGTTAACGTATTCGCTTTAAAAGTTTAAATACAAAAGGGAGACTTAACTGTTTGAGGCTGTATTTTTATCTGTCACTTTGGTGTCTTGGGAAAGGGATCCTTCAGTTTGTTATACGTAATTTGTGTATGAGAATATACATGTTTATTATGATGAATAAAATGTATTGACTTGTTTTGTGCTACACTCCAAATATTGAAATTCCATTTTTGTACCTCGTGGGTATAATGTACGAGGATCATTCATTCATTCATTCATATGGAGAATTTATATAGCGCCTCTTCAAGGTTGTCTACTCAGAAGCACTCCCGACCCAACTCCGGCTGAAGAGTACAGTCTTGAGATTTGAATAAAGTGTGGCGGAATGGGTGCTTGGGACCAAGCGAAGCGCTACAGGGAGCCCATTCCAGATTGCAGGGCCAGCGATGGAAAAATCACGGAACCAGAAGCTCAGCCTACTTAGAAGAGCACAGGGAACCATGGCGCTGGATGTTCAGGGTGGAGCGGAAATGCTCTCGCAAATACACGGGCCTCACCCAAAAGGCAGTGCCACACTAGGGCAGAGACCCGATAGGCAATACGCTGCGGGATAGGAAGCCAATGCAAAACATCCCGCATGTACTTGGTGACATGGCCAAATCAGTTCAGTTCTTAGTGAACAGTTTGTATGAACTGGACATGAAGTACCTGTTAGGTATTCCGAGCAGCGGTGGTCAAGGATCTTGTCAGATCAGTTCATTGAAAAATGAACAGGGTCGAGGCCATAAGGTCGCTCGAGTACTGTCCTTGCACCGTACCTATCTCATTTTGCCTTACCTCATGCCAACTTACCTCTGTGTTCCTCATCATGCTTTACCATACCCAACATTGACTTGCTTCATTGTATCTTACCTCAATTTATGTAATCTTACCATATCTTGCCTTACCATACCTTACTCGAAATTGCCTTACTTTTCTTGCCATAAGTTACCATACGATGCATTGTCTTGGCGCTCCTTACGTAGTCTACCATAATTAGCCTAGCCTTGGCTTTGCTTGCAATGCCTTGCCGTTTACTGCTTTTCCTTAATTAGCAGAAATCATTAAACATGCATAATGCATGTATAGGCCTATGTCTTCGAAGACACTGAGATACATGTACAGACAGAAAGACAGACAGGCGGACAAACTGAGTGTTTATGTGTTCGACATGGAGCTACCGTGACCAAGGGGGATCGAAGAGAAGTTTGAACTGTAGGCGCTGAGCCGAATGGAACTAAAGTCAGAGACAACGAGAGACATTTCATCTGTCGGGTAGCACGGTCCCTAAACGGGAACTTAAATGTCGAGGTACCCATTCAGATGAGCAGTCTTGTTATCAAGACCTTAAACCTCAAGACCAAGACCTTGAACCTCAAGACCAAGACCAAGACCTTGAACCTCAAGACCAAGACCCAAAAATCACAATCATATCCACACTATTCCTTACTAAAAATTGTCAAGTCGGACTACTCGCTACTTTAACCTTTATCATCCCAGATACTGAAATTGTTATGCAATCACTTCTAAATTTAGTTATGATGCAGTTTACAACCTATATAAAGGCAATCGTTAACAAAAATAATTTATTTTCAGTTCATGTCATAATTTTGCATATGTTCCCAAAGTGGAACGTTGGGTCACTTTGACTATCATAAGCACCATGCATTAGTAAAACTGTAACTTTTTCAAAATAATACATATATGAAATGTCCAAAAGTTATGATTCAAAAATATTAATATATTATTTAACTAAAACAGTTTCAGTAGAATTAGACACTGCCAAGTCGACTGTGCTCCTTGGTATGGTATGATTCAAAGCACAGTTCGTGGAGACGCTAGTCGTATTTTCGCACTTCTGCCTAGTGTTGCTGCGGCAGTAGCCGCATCTACCTTGTGTTGTGGACTCCGTGAAAAGGTTCAGTACATCATATCGGAGCAGCGCAAGCACCGGTGCTGTCCGACTGCTCAGTCATTGACGCGGCACACCCTTCAGAAGGCCACAAACCACATCCCGTCGAAACACAGGTCTCGCACGTGTTCTCGTGTTCGCTGGGTTTCGGTCGACAGACCAGCCACAGCGCCATTAACGATGTTATTCACCGAAGTCTAAATACAGCGGGTACCCGGCGATCAAGGAGCCGTCGGGCATGACCAGGTCCAAAGAAAAGAGACTCTAATCCCTTGGAGTGGGAGACGCCCTCTGACATGGGACGCGACCGTGGTAGATACGATGGCCGTATCATATCTCCCTGAGACAGCGGTCGCGGCCAGAGGGGCAGCGGAGAGGGCGGCCACAAGGAAGCACACGAAATATTCAGAATCCCAGATGATGCACCTTCATGCTGATCGCCGTGGAGACACTGGGTCCCACTAATGAAAAAGTTTTCGCCTTCGTTTCTGAAATCGGCCCTCGGTTGACGTGAGCCCGCGAGACAGACTTCCTCTTCCAGAGCATGTCGATAACATTTCAGTGTTTCAATGCAGTCGCATAGCAGGGCACCATGTCGGGGCTGCCCGGAATCAAGAAACGGCAGGCCCATCCAAGCTGCACCTAACTATACGTCGTGATGATACCATAAAAAGATTTTATCACAATGATAATTATAACCAGGGCTGTTGTCGAGGGTATATCCGGGTAGACAACATGTACTCACCTCTAGAGACCATTATAGTCCTACTCACCTCTCAAAAATATTTGTACAAACCTCTAATTTGTTTCGGAAAACTAACCGGTAGGCTAACATAATTAATAATAATAATAATAATAATAATAATAATAATAATAATAATAATAATAATAATAATAATAATAATATATAATAATAATAATAATAATAATAATAATAATATATAATAATAATAATAATAATAATAATATTAATTATTAATCGGACGACGAGGTTTGATTTTCCGGATGTTACACTAATTAATATTGAAGTCCCTGAGGGATCCTGTATACCTCGGGGCAAAAAAAAAAAAAAAAATAATAATAATAATAATAATAATAATAATAATAATAATAATAATTGTAATCAATGTAGCCTATTTGTGAAGTTACAAAGACAATTTTCTGTATCAACGCAAAATAATGGTATGTGTAAGGACAGTGACCCAACGTTCCCAAAGTGGAACACATATAAAATCAGCTACGTTGCTCATGCATAAAGCAATATCACTGAAATATTTGACCATACACATGCACAATAAACACAGTTCATTCAAAATTTACAATAAAAACAATTAATTGTCACGTGCTTGTAACATACAGTTATTTTCAATATTTAAAACCAAAAATGTCATTTTTTTGTCCAATTTGCACCTAAATTATAATTATAATTTACCAAACCAGACTCGAAATCAAAGTAAATAAACACTCCTCAATCGTCGATCAAGCTAATGAATATTTATGAGATGACTTATAGTCTGTTTCACCGTCCCCCCAGATGTTTTAATAAGGTGTTCCACTTTGGGAACGTTGGGTCAAAAAAGGTTAATGAAGCAAACCAACTCTGAATTCGAATTTACAAATTAAGTCCTTCATGCAAAATGTTATTCCAAATTATTATTATTATTATTATTATTATTATTATTATTATTTTTTTTTTTTCGGATTTTTCTATAGCGCCTCCTCAAGTCTACTACTACTCAGAGGCGCTCCCGACTACAGCATAGGTATACTGTGTCGGAGTTTTCACGACGAAGCGCCACGAGCAATTGCGAGTGAAGGACTTGCCCAAGGTCCGTACGCAGCGGCTAGAGTGGGTCACAAGGCGCCGAACTTACCACTGAGCCACCACGCCCCACAAATGCCTGTTGCATTTTATAAAAACCAATTCGCTCAGAATTTTCTGACCAAGACGTGCCTTGTGGGGCCTCATAAAAATTTCGCCATGTACAAAAAATACTTTTCATAGGTGCTGAAGTCGCTGGCACACACAGTAGCTTTTCAAGCACTGGATTTAAATGTATAGGCCTAAATCGTGAGCCTTTTTAAAATCGTTATTGACCGCAATGGCTGCGGAAAAATTTAAAATTCAGTCGGTCTTGGTCTTGGTCTTGAAAAACCAAGACCAAGACTTTGAACCTCAAGACCAAGACCAAGACCAAGACCTTGAACCTCAAGACCAAGACCAAGACCTTGAACCTCAAGACCAAGACCGAGACCAAGACTTTTAAAAACGAACTCGAGCGCACTCGAGACCAAGACCTTGGTCTCGAGGACAACAAGACTGCAGATGAGCAGCGGTGGTGAAGGATGTCACCCCATAAATTCATTGAAAAGTCGGCAAGGTCGAGACAGTATAGGGTGGCCATAGAATAACTTACACAATTACATTTATCGGCTGAATTCAGTGGGGCTGACAGACGGACATTGTGCCTTTCGTATGCCTTACTGTCTGACCGTCTATGTGTGTCTTTCACCCTGCCTGTATTTCGCACAGCCTATTGTTCGTCTCGTTTTCTCTCCGTCTCTGTCCGCCTGCCGGTCTGTCTACATGTCTGGCTGTTTCAAAGCCTGCATACAACTATACATGCATTCCCGACTGGTCAAATAGGCTTTCTGAACGTATACGTACGTACAGACAGACAGGCAGAGAGAGACAGACACCTAGGGGCGTAGCCAGACTTCAATTCAAGAGGAGGCAACTACTGCTTTGTCAAAACTTTTATGCAGTGGCGACGATCTTGTTTCAGAAGTGAGGGGGAAATTTTTCAGCGTCCGAAGGGCGGTCGCAAAAACTTCTGAGAATTTCTGAATTTCGCTCTGAGAATTTTAAAAATTTCGTCACGAAAAAGTTGATGACCTTTTTTTAGTCATTGACACATTCGAAGACTTTCTTCTCGGGGGGGGGGGGGCTAAAGACACGAATCAAGAGGAAGACACGAATCAAGAGGAAGACACGAATCAAGAGGAAGACACGAATCAAGAGGATGCAAAATCCACCTCTGCTTGGGTGTACTTGAGGACCTGCTGGGCTGTAGTCGAGCGTATACGCGGGTATACAGCGTATACTCACCTCTAGCGAAATTTGACAGCGTATACTCAGCGCTCTAGACGAGGGTATACGCGGGTATACAGCGTATACTTACCTCTGTAGAGACCTGAGTAATGAAATTTGGAGGAAAAAGAGAGGCTTTGACAGGTTTTTGAGGTTTTTAGGACGAATGACTAAAAAAAAAGGTCATCAACTTTTTCAGAGACGAAATCGTAAAAGTCAGAAAATTTGAAGGGAATTTGTGAAAAGTCTGAAATTTTTCCTAAAAAAAGGTCTTCTAATTTTTTTTACGCCGCTGGTCACCGGTAGCCTAGCGTATATACTCACCTAAAATTTTACCACTACAGCCCTGTTGAGGACGCAGGGCTATAGGCCTAACCCATGGAAAATTTTAAAATCCACAAAACCAAGAGGAGGCAAATGCATCCATGTAGCTACGCCTATGCAGACAACCACAAATAGAATTCATTTTAAGGTTAGATTAAATTAATAATTACAGTCGTTGAAAATTTGCAAAAATGTGAGCCTTAATGGCGAAATGTTTACGTCTGTCTACATGTCTGCGTGTCAGCGTTTTATTTGTCTGTAGGCCAATGTATGTGCTTACGTATGTGTATCAAACATACAGACAGATAGACCTTCTAGATCCCCCACACGTAGGCCTACAGGGAGACAGCTAATTTTTGGCTGCCGCCTAATAATGATAAACGTTGGAACTTTGCCAAAGGCCAAAATGACGTAATGATTGCGTCACCGCATTATCTTCCATTATTTTGTCATTCGCGGCTGATATCTCGACGGAGAGGGATCATGGAGTCGAACATTTTGCGAAATTTCCAAAAAATGCCGTTCTTCATCGAATTTCTTCCGATTTATGCTCCGTCAAGTATCGAATCTTCGTCGAAAGGTAGGCCTATCTGGTTAACCAAAATAATTACAAATCATCGAATTTTTATCGAAATTTGCAATTTTCAGATCGAGTTAACGATCTGCAAGTTACAAGTCTCATAGAGTCATAGTGATTTACAAATTTTATTAGACTCTCTAATAGACTGGGTAGCTTCTATAGGCCTATCATCATCATCATCATCATCATCATCATCATCATCATCATCATCATCATCATCATCATCATCATCATCATCATCAATAACCATGGGCTGAGCCCGTGGGGGTCCGATGCCTTTCTGACAATATCCCCCCACTCCATTCTATCCAGTGCCGACTGGCTCAGTTCCTGGAGACTTGCTCCACACCATTCTTCAATGTCATGTAGGCCCTATCTTGAATTCCTGACATCAGATTTCAGTCGTCTTGTGTTTTCACTGCCAGAGTATCGACACCCATCTGGCAATGGCGGAGCTTCTATAGCGCAAAAATATAATTTATTTATTGTATTTTTTTAAAATGAGGATTTTAAATTTATTTTTAATTCTTTAATTTTAATTTAATTTTTTTCAGTAAGCTGGTGAATCTCGGTAACTTCTATAGCGCCACAATAATATTATATTGTTATTCTTTAATTTTAAATATATTTTAAATTTTAAATATATTTTTAAAACTTTACTTGAGTAAGATATTGAGCCTCGGTGACTTCTACGGCGTCACGATATATTTATTTGCATTATTTTAAATTATTATTTTTATTTTACTTATAATGCATTTTAATAAGCTGATAAAATTCGGTAGCTTCAATTGAGCCACGGTACAATTTATTTTTTATTGAAATATTTTATTTTATTACAAATTTATTTTAATTTTTAATTATTTTGCTGGTTCTCTTCAATTGTAATTGGTCTTGAGGTTTAAGGTCTTGGTCTTGGTCTTGAGGTTTAAAGTCTTGACAACAAGAATGAAGTTAAGTTTTTTTGATGCAATATGTGAACATTGTTTACTTGGAAATGAGGCAGTGAACAATAAATTGACTGACTGACTGACTGACTGACTGACTGACTGACTGACTGACTGACTGACTGACTGACTGACTGACTGACTGACTGACTGACTGACTGACTGACTGACTGACTGACTGACTGACTGACTGACTGACTGACTGACTGACTGACTGACTGACTGACTGACTGACTGACTGACTGACTGACTGACTGACTGACTGACTGACTGACTGACTGACTGACTGACTGACTGACTGACTGACTGACTGACTGACTGACTGACTGACTGACTGACTGACTGACTGACTGACTGACTGACTGACTGACTGACTGACTGACTGACTGACTGACTGACTGACTGACTGACTGACTGACTGACTGACTGACTGACTGACTGACTGACTGACTGACTGACTGACTGACTGACTGACTGACTGACTGACTGACTGACTGACTGACTGACTGACTGACTGACTGACTGACTGACTGACTGACTGACTGACTGATTGAACATGTCGGCTGTTTTTCGTTGTCGGTAGAATGATCGCTGAAACGTTTCCCTACTATCGTCATCGGAAGCCGCAATCGACAGAAGGATGACGGTTCTCGTGGTTGGAACAACGAACGACACCTGGCGACATGGAAACACAATCGTAAGAGTATCTAAACAGTTGCTTAGCGTCTTTCTAAATGGAGTCACCTTTTCTGTTCCTGTAGAGGAAGAGGACGAAGCGACTTTACGATCGGTTAGTATGTATAGCTATGCGTTTGAGGGTATTTTGTTTTCGTCTCGGCGGAGGAAGACCGACACGGGTCATTGGAGTGACGTCGACCATCAGTCACTGGAGGCGCTTCAATCTGCCGGTCGACACACGACAGATGCCTTCCTGCGTACTTCATGCGCCTCGACAACTATCCGGAAGTGCGTCATCTTCAACCTGCGAGGACTCCTCGTCTGCAACGTCATCGTGTGTGCCAACGCTGTCACCTATCGTCTCTCCACTCTATCGACGCAACTGGGCTCGGAGACGTAGAAGATCCATACCATCCTTCAGCTTTCGACGGGAATCCATTGGCTGGTTCCCCATGTGTGCGGGGGCTCCGCCATAGGTGACTCTTCCAGTTTACCGTGCATTGTTTTGCTAACTGTTGTAAAATTTCCGTCATAGTGACATTTAGCTTTATTATAGGTTAGCGCAGAGAGCGACTCTGATTTACGTTATTGTATTGTTTTTGAACATTTATAAAGCGCCTCTAGTAGAGTGAACCGTTCAGAGGCGCTCCCAGTGCGCAAGGCCAAGAGAAAAGAAATAAGTCTTGAGGAAAGCAAAAGAAGACGAGGGGTTACCTAGTAAAAGTTGAGAGCGAGTAGAAGGAGACAGTGTATTCCAGAGAGAGGGACCAATTGAGGCAAAAGATCGGGACTGCGCCATAGCTGTTCTAGTATGAGGAACTAAAAGATCCAATCTGTTCCAGAAGCGAATTGGACGATGCGAGGAGACAGAAAGAGGCCGGTGAATTACAGCAATTAGATCTTTGGGGGCGAGACCCCGCTATGTCTTTTATACCAAAATGAGGATTTTGAACATAATATGTGCAGAGAGAGGTTGCTCAAACATGAAGGACCAAATGTGTGAGTAGCGTGGCAGACGTGCTATTACTCTGGCAGCTGCATTTAGGACAGACTGCAAAGGCATGAGACGGACCTTAGGAAGACCGATCAGAAGCGAATTGCAGTAGTCGATTCGGGAGCAAATGAAGCATGGACCAGTGTGGTGAAAACAGAGGATGAGGCAAATCGTCGAACTGCGCTGAGACGCCATAAGTGGAAGTAGGAAACACGTGTGAGGTGAGAGATGTGATCTTTGAAGGAGAGAGAGCAATCAAGCGTAACGCCCAGATTAAGTACAATTGATGAAAAGGAGTAGTACTGAATTAGGACTAATGGTAGACTAGGAGAATGAATTATGGCAAGTTTACTGGAAAGGCTGGAGAATTAAGGATTAACTGACGAGGGATTCCGTCGAGGAAATATATTGAGCCTAGATGGTTAGAGCATCGACTTGAGCTGAATACAACAAAGAGACCATAAATTGAACGGGGGAGACAAAAAGGAGTTGAAATATAGGAAAGATTGAATTTAAGTTGTCGGGAGAGAGACCCCAAACAGTTCAACAATAAGAAAGGGTGACCTTAACTTGTACGGAAAGAAACCCACGGAGTTGAAAGATAGGAAAAGGTGACCTTAAGTTGTAGGGGGGGGGAGACCGCAAATAGTTCAACAATAGGAAAGGGTTACCTTAACTTGTACGGAAAGAAACCCACGAAGTTGAAATATAGGAAAGGGTGACCTTTAGTCATAGGAAGAGAGACCCCAAACAGTTGAACAGTAGGAAAGGGTGACCTTAACTTGTACGGAAAGAAACCCACGAAGTTGAAATGTAGGAAAGGGTGACCTTTAGTCATAGGAAGAGAGACCCCAAACAGTTGAACAGTAGGAAAGGGTGACCTTAACTTGTACGGAAAGAGACCCACAGAGTCGAAATATAGGAGAGGGTGATGTTGCATATAAGGGCAGCCGGACCAGGTGCTCTGGTTCAAGAATGGAACTCTGAGTGCTATGGCGGGAAACCAGCCTATAATTATTAACCCGGTGAGGCCAGATGTGAGTGAAAGATGTAGTTAGGCTCTTCGACCGGTACGGTCTTCGTGTTGAGTTAGGGTGCCTTTCAACTTTGATTCTCCGTGTGTGGAGAACCTTTGGGTATCTTTTTGTTTTCTGCTGTACGTATTCGTTATTAAATGTCATTTTTTTATCTGAAAGGCACCCTTTCTCTTTCCCGTATAGACTAATAGGCTAACAGTGGCTTTAAGTTATATGGAGAGAGACCCCAAAGAGTTGAAATATAGGAAACGGTGACCATAAGTTTTACGGAGAGAGATTCCAATGAGTTAAGACATAAGTCCTGAGTTTGAAATATAGTAAAGAGTGACCTGAAGTTGCACGGAAAGATACCAAAAGAGTTTAAATATAGGTAAAGGTGACCTAATATTGTACGGAAATAGGCCACCAGGAGTTCAAATATAAGAAAGGGTGACCGTAAGTTGTGCAGGAGAGACCCCATGGAGTTGAAATTTAGGAAAGGTTGACCATAAGTTGTACGGAGAGACCCAAGGCTTTGCAAAATAGGAAGGGGTGACCTTAATTTGTTCAGAGAGATACCCAAAGGAGTTGAAATATTTGAAAAGGTGACCTTAGGTTGTACGAGAGGTACCCTAAGGAGTTGAAATATAGGAAAGGGTGACCGTAAGTTCTACGGCGAGGGACCTCAAAGATGAAATATAGGAAAGGGTGACCTTTACGTGTACAGAAAAGGACCCCCAAGGAGTTGAAATGTAGGAAAAGGCATCCTTAACTTGTACGCAAAAGGACCCCAATGATTTGAAATATAGAATAGGGTAGGCCTAAACTTAAGCTGTACGGTGAGAGCCCAAGGAGTTGAACTAAAGGAATGGTTGACCATTAGTTGTACGGCGAGGCCTAAGGCTTTGAAAAATAGGAAAGGGTGACGTTAAGTTGTACAGAGGAAGGACCAAAGGAGTTGAAATATAGAAAGGGGACCTTATGTTATACGGAGAGACACCCAAAGGAGTTGAAATATTTGAGAGGTGATCTTAGGTTGTACGAGAGGCACCCTAAAGAGTTGAAAGAGTGACTTTAAGTTGTACGGTGAGAAACTCCATGGAGGTGAAATATAGGAAATAGTGACCGTAAGTTGTACGGAAAGGGACATCAAGAAGTTAAATATAGGAAAGGGTGATCTTGACGTGTACGGAAAGGGACCCAAAGGAGTTGAAATATGGAAAAGAGTCACCTTAAGTATGCCGAAAGAGACCTCAAGGAGTTGAAATATAGAAAAGGGTCACCTAACTTT
This sequence comes from Allolobophora icterica, assembly GCA_963556255.1. Classification (NCBI taxonomy): domain Eukaryota; kingdom Metazoa; phylum Annelida; class Clitellata; order Crassiclitellata; family Lumbricidae; genus Allolobophora; species Allolobophora icterica. Next base: position 49,957,008 of record OY744611.1, read on the forward strand.
TACGGAGAGAGACCACAATGAGTTAAAATATAGAAAAAGGTAACTTTACGTTGAACGGAGAGAGACCCTAAGGAGTTGAAATATAGAAGAGGATGACCTTAACTTGTACCGAAAGAGATTCCAGGGAGTTGAATTATAGGAAAGGGTGACCTAAATTTGTACGGAAAGAGACCCCAGAAAGTCCAAATATTGGAAAAGGTGCTGTTGCATATAAGGGCAGCCTGACCAGGTGCTCTGGCTGACGAATGGAACTCTGAGTGCTATGGCAGGAAACTAGTCTATATTAACTCGGTGAGGCCAAGTGTGAGTGTGAGATGTAGTTATAATAGGCTCTTCGACCGGTACGGTCTTGGTGTTGAGTTAGGGTGCCTTTCAACTTTGATTCTCCGTGTGTGGAGAACCTTTGTGTATCTTTTTGTTTTCTGCTGTACATAGTTGTATTAAATGTCATTTTCATCTTAGAGGGATCCTTTCTCTTTCCCTTAGACTTACAGGATAACCGTGGCTTTAAGTTATATGAGAGAGACCCCAAAGAGCTGAAATATAGGAAACGGTGGCTCTAAGTTGTGTAGAGACCCAGTGAGCTAAAATGTGGCAAAGGTTGACTTTAAGTTTTACGGAGAGACACCAAGGATTTGAAACATAGGAAAGGGTGGCCTTCAGTTGTACGGAGAGAGAATCCAAGAAGTTTAATATAGGAAAGGGTGACTTTAGGTTGTTCCGGGAGAAATTCCAATGAATTTAAATATAAAATAGGGTCACCTTAAGTTGTACTGAGAGAGACCGTAATGAGTTAAAATATAGCAAACGGTGCACAGAGACACCCAAAGGAGTTCAAATAAGGGAAAGATTGACCTAATTTGTGCGGAGAGAGACCCCGAAGAGTTGAAATATAGTAAAGGGTAAGTTAAATTGCGCGGAGAGACCCCAAGGAGTAGGGATATATACGAAAGGATGAACTTAAGTTGTACGGAGTGAGATCTCAAGGAGTTCGAAATATAGGAAATGGTGACCTTATGTTGTGCGGCGAAATGCCTCAAGGAGTTGAAATAGAGGAAAGGATGACCTAAACTTGAAAGGAAAGAACCAGGGTTAAGAGTTGGAATGCAGAAATGGTTGACCTTAACTTCAGTTACACGGAGATAGGCTCCAAAGGAGTTGAAATATAGAAAAGGGTGACTTTAACTTGTACGGAGAAAGGCCCCAATAACTTGAAATATAGAAAAGCGTGACTTTAAGTTGTGCGGAGAGCGAGCTAAAGGAATTGAAACATAAGAATGGCTGACCTTGACCTGTACGGAAAGGGAATCCAAGGAGCTGAAAGAATATTGGAAAGGTTGACGTTAAGTTGTTCGGATAGAGACCATAAGGAGTTGAAATACAGGAAATGGTGAACTTATGTTGTACGGAGAGACACCCCAAAGACTTTTAGTATAGGTACGGATGACCTAAGTCGTACGGAGAGAGACCCCAAAGAGTTGAAATATAAGGAAAAGTTACCTTTAATTGAACGGAGAGAGACTTAAATGTGTTGAAATGTAGGAATGGATGACCTTAAGCTTCACGGATAGAGACCTCAAGGAGTTGAAATATAGGAAAAGGCGAGCTTGAATTGAACGGAGAGAGACCCAAAGGTGTTTAAATGTAGCAATGGGCGACCTTAAGTTGCACGGAGAGAAACCCCAGAAAGTTGAAATATCAGAGGAGTGAGCCTCTTTCTGTCTTTACCTGCCTTTGGCTCTGTGTCTTATTATAAGTCTGGCGGCTTATCTGTTTTCTTGTCTCTGTCTTCAGTCTGTTTGCTTATTTGTTTCTATCAATGTCTTTGTCTGTCTGCTTATCTGTTTTCTTTATTACTATACTTATTCGTTTTCTTGAATTAAGCATTGAATATATCGAGGTGATAACTGTTGCTTGCTGATGTCTTGTGTGACAAATGTGATGTGCCAACTGCATCACATTTCCTCTGTGTATGATGTACAGTTGGGTAGTCCCTTCACTGCAAGTGTCTCAGGCAGTTTTGTTTTCCATTTTAAAAAGTATGCTTTAAGCTGGTCTAGTCCTCTTTGCTCACGTTGCTACGCGAATAAGAAGGCTCTAAACCTGTGTTTCATACACTCCCAATCTCTTTCTTAGGCCTACTTTATCCACCTCTCTCACGCTCACACGCTTTATCTTTGTTTCTCCCATATTCTTGCGTTTTCAGACGCTCTTAGTGTCAGTCTTATGCTCATTTAACTTTTTCCAACTTAGCTTCATTTTTCGTCATTCTCGCACTATTATTCAATCTTTCTGTCTGTCCGTCTTTCTGCCCTAACTGTCTGTCTGTCTTTCTCTCTGCATGTGTCTCTATCTATCTGTCTATCTATCCGTTGTCTGTCTGTCTATTTATCTATCTATGTCTATGTCTGTTTATCTCTATCTTCTGCATCTTTCTCGCGCTGCCTATTCCTTCTCGCTCTGTGTCTCTGGCTTTCCTTGTCTCTGTCTCTGTCTCTTTCTCTTGGTCTATTATAAATGAGTCTGTCTTTCGTTCTCAGTCTTCAGATTTCCTGTCCCTGTATCGCTCTGTCCACTTCGCTCTCTTGTCCGCTTTCTCGCTCTTTATTTACTCTCATTCCATTTTACTCTGACACACAGACCTAGTCTTTTTTCCGTTCGCTTATTCGCTCAGTCTCTGATATATTGCCTGTGCATTGTAGCACATCCGAGCTTCCTACCGCTCTTCCTTCGTTTTCTAATGTCTAGTATTTGCGTCTTTTCTCACTTGCACCAGTGTGAGTGTTTGTCTTGCATTGCCATCCAAGTAAAAGCAAATTACCGAAATTGAGAATATTTCTAAAATTGGACTTTCTGTGGGTATGCTGCCAAACTGGCGATGAAATTCGACTGCCTGAGCGCTGACGTGAAGGGACTGCGGAGACCTTTTGCCAAAACCTCCACGTGGTGGTCTCTGGGCATGCAGTTCTACCAGTTGGTAGAACTGCATGGCGAAGATTGGCAACTGTACGCTATTATTCTGTTGTATATACAGTATAATAGTGTACTTTACTATCTCATTACTAAACTGGTTCTTATTCCACTTTTCTTAGTTAAGGGCCAGGCGAGCGTACGTTGGTTTTATGAGGAATCAAACAACATAATAACCGATGTACGTGTCTGTCCCGTAACAAACACTATTGTGACGTCACTATACTGCCGCCTTGGCGACGGCTATCTTGACGACGGCTATAGGCCTATAATATGACGTCATAAATATTATTATTATTATTATAATATAACGGGGAAGTAAGCTTAATTGTTATCACTGCAATAATTGTTTTATATACCGTGATTTTTCACGGGTTACAGCTAGTCGATTATAAATGTTGTAATGTAGTAGGCCTATAAAACAGTGACTCGCCTTTTCTCGGCGCAGTACAAAATCAGCGCTAGCGTAAAGAGACTTAGCTTGTTCGCTGTTGCTTATTCAACTCAAGACTGCAATACAATGATTATGTGTCCGTTCTATTGACAAATTGAAGTCTGACGGTTATGGAAACAGCAGGGCTTATTCTAAGGAATTTTCTCAACTGCACATGAGGGAAGAATTATGGGGTTAGGGGGCTATGGGTTTTCGTGTCTTCTCCAATTCCCCTCCTGACTTTCGACCGGACACACCTGAAACTTTGGCTTACAAACCAATTTGCCTAGTAGAGACCATCGACTGAAGCCCAGTGGCTGTATGGATGTTGTCAGCTTATAATGCTATTATGCTTAGCGTATAAACCTAGTGTTCACAGGTAAACTGGCAGAGGTCAAATTCCTGCCATAATAAAAATTGTCAGTAGGTTAGTTGTAACCAGCCCTGCCCCTGGGGGCGAACTTCAGTCCCATTAGTTATGATCGTGTACCACAGTCCATGTGTCAGAGCTATAACGGAAAGTTCCGACGCAGATGAAATATATCTGCTGAACACTTAACCCGTTAACGTGTTTGTCTGGGGCACATTTTATGCTTCTCAGAAACAACCTAAAGCATCGTATGCGATACAGTTTCATCGTTCCATTAGGTCAAGGTATTTTTAGCATTCGACGATGGCCTAACCTGTATCTGTATCGTGTATCTGTATCCTGTGTCTATATCTTGTATCTGTATCCTGTTACTTTTCGTCTGTATACATTGACTGTTTAGCAGACTGGGTTTTGTATGTCTGTGCGAGATTAATCAATGAAGATTAGTGTAGAATTGTTTGACTCGCTGGTGAATTAAGTCCTCTGTGACAGATGCATGGACTGCCAGACGATGTTCTCAATTGCAGACTACAAATCTGACGGCAGGGTGTTTTCTTTCCGTGCCCGAGGCCTAGTGCACCATCGCTTCGCCTCTCCCTCGCCCTCTGTGGTCGAACACGGCTGATCCACGATGCGACGCCAACCCTTCTCGCATTTCCATCGGCATTAGTCTTTAGATGAGACCCATGTGGGCTGTATACGGTCCCACATGGAAATGCGGGTCTATGTGGGCTCCATTTGTGCCTGCTGACAGGGAAGTAGTTCTGTCCTGGACGTTTTTTCGTGCCGATATTTTAGTCCAGCACAGCTAGCTCTAGTCCAAAGTCCGTCCTAAGTCGACCGCCTGGTCTTCTCCAGTCCCTTAGGGGCTTTGGGTTCTTCTCCAGGACCTTGGGGGCTTCGGGTCTTCTGCAGTCCCTTTAGGGCTTGATCGTATACGAGTTTTCGCAGAACAGTATAAGCCGTATATTGAGAAGCTTCGGCGCAACAGTTACTGTAGTGATATACCGAGGATTCTCCCAAATAAGCCGTACTGCAATACTTCGAAGGGTGTTGCGCCAAGCAGTCGGCCTCGAGTTCAGCCAGTGGCATATCACAGTATTATTTATACTGTGGGCATATCCCGGGAGCATAAGTGTGGGCTCAGTCCTGGATCTACCCTCCATCTTCAGCGGTCAAACCCCCTGTGAAAAAGCAGTTATAGGGGGCCTAAGTAGGCCTACCTTGATGCAACAACACGCTTATTTTGAACTAGTCATTAAATAGGCCTATTTAAATTTAGTAGTTTGTGCAGATGATGGCTAGGAACGGGTTGGGGTTGTTAGGTTTAAGCCTAAGTCTTGTTTTGGTAGACAAAAATATGTGGGTCATGTGTACGAGACGACCGGGTCAACGGCCGGGTATGTCAGCGGGACGCGCGTGGCCGCTTGATTTATATTTTAGCATTAGGGTAAACACACTCATAAGACGTCCCGAAATGCAGATTCTTTTTAGCTTTGGATGGGTTTATGGACATGTTTACGAGCGGTCGATGAAGTGCAGTTGCTATTTTTACTGCAGAAGTTGTTTGTCTATGCCTAGAGTTGAGGCTGCGCAAGAATCCTATAAAAGCGTTCGCGCCAGTTAGGCCTAATCGTTACCTTGAAGAAGAGTTGGTCAATCTTGAAGAGTAAAGGTGAGTGGCCGATGTTGTCGCTTGGCGTAATACTGAAGCAGTGATCATAAGTTTAATTCATAAGAATATTATTACTCTAACCTTGCGTTGATAATTATTCTAATCAGGGTGGGAATTGTAGGGCTGGGCTTGGGGGTTGAACCCCCTAGTCTATCTTAGGACCCACAGTTAAATCTTCATTGCGCACCCCAGGGGGATCGTTTCCAACCCCTCAGTTGTGCTAGTGTGATTTAGCATTATTTGACTCTGAGTCTCTGACAAAGAGAAGAAATTTCCATGGTGTATCACGTACGCATTTTTGAATTTCTTAACAAAGGAATTTATTTTGATTCGAGTCTGACTTGCAAAACTGCTAGCGTTGAAATCACCTGCTTTCAAATTTCTCTGACGTCAGTTTGTAAAATACGGATAAAATGTTCAACCCCCTCCTCAGTCTTTTTTCTACAATTCCCACACTGATTGATTCTAATCACCGGCTCGCGTTGGGCCACGTAGGCCTACGTATAAGTACAGAAATGAAACTGCGTTTTTTTTACAATTATTATTCTTTTATCGGCTTTGACTTTATTGGGATGAGAACAATAATTAGGCGGCTTATGTTCAGTAGTAGGGGTTGGGGTTAACTGAAATATGCCATGGTGATTTTTGTATACGTTATATCCGATAGTCGGTAAGTAAGTAAATAAGTTAGCTATAGATGCAAGTCATATAGTTGCATATAGCTGTGCCAGTCTCCCAAATTGGGTCAGGCACATGACCAGCAATAAAAACACGAAGTGGTGCGTAAAGAACATGGTACCAAACGTAGCGAGGCTACCTCTTCTCTCGCCGTTTCATTCGAAACACCATATACCGTCTGACTGTCTGCCTGCCTGACCCCTTTGGATGTTGACCTGGAACCGTTTAGACCCTACCCGCCTATCGATTTTGTGTTTAATGAGCGCCCGTGAATACGCTGGTTTCAGTGACTCCGCTTTTTGTGCGCAGTGGGAACTTTGAGATTCCGATTATGAAGATACTGAGCTACATTCAGCTGCTTAGAGCTCGTGCATTCTCATATTCGTGCTGAAACAGTCAGATTGAATTAAAATGACACATTATATACCCAGCCAGCAGTGACATTTTCCAAACAAACTTAAACGAATAGGAAATAGCAACTGATTTACAAATAATATAACCACACCGCTGACCAACAACACCGTCACGAACACGGTTGATTGAGTTCAAATTCATTTGAAGGCTTTAATGTGGTTTCAATCGGTTCCACGACAAATGATTCACGGACATATGGTTCACGGACAAATGGTTGACGATCTTCCAGCTTCTTGTTTGAGCTATGTTTTCATCGAGAATCCAGCTTCTAGTTTGAAAATATAGCTCACACTAGAAGCTGGATGAGCGATGAAAATAAAAATTGCGTAAATCAGTCAAAAGGTATTTTACGTTTTAATTTTCTCTTTGCAGTGTTGAGATGTCGGAACAAAAGTCAAGTTGGCCGGAGCTAGTTGGAAAGGTAGTGTAAATACTCAGTGATATCTGATGGTGCGACCACCATGTCGTACTATTTACGTGATACCTCGACATAACATAACATAACATAACATAACATAACAAGGGTTTTAAGTGGTTCAGAAGACGTGTAGTCTGTGTTAGAACCACTGCAAATTTACCTCGAACTCTTAATAGCCCAATTTTCCTAGCTTCTTCTTAAAAGCTGTTATAGTGTCCACTGAGACAGTACTATCGTCCAAACCATTCCACAGGTCTACAACTCTTGCACTAAAGAATTTCTGCCCTAATGTTCCCTTCGGCCTCTTAAATAATTTATACCTGTGTCCCCGAGTTGCCTTGTTCGGTGCTAATTCAAACGGTGGTCTATAGTTTGATACTTGGCCGATGATTGTGTGGTTACATGCAGGAAGTTCAGCTCGTTGTAACTTGTAACGACCCTCAGCAATTTGCTTACGCACACGTTCTTGAAGTTCTTCTTTCAAGCGGGACAATTTGGTGTGGGCGTAGGCTGGGGACGGCAAGTCCTGCGCTCAGGCCCGCCGAGAGGGGGGGCAGAGGGGCAAATGCCCAGGGGCCCGCCGACTTCTTAGGGGCCCGGGCCGGGCCCGCAATCAACTTATGAAAAATATTATAATCAGTTTTACAAAGTTTATGATTTATGCCTTTAAAAATATATTATCTGACGCTTAACTACAATCAGTTTAAACTTCAAGCATCTGAATAAAATCATATATATATATACATATATATATATATATATATATATCGTATGGTCTTACACGCACTTTTATTATTTCAATTTGTTTTTTTTCGTACGACCCTACGATGTTATATTTATATTTATAAAGCCTAAAGATAGTTTAGAGACCCGTAACTGCTCTGCCTAGGGGCCCGTGACTGTTCTGCCTAGGGGCCCGCGACTGCTCTGCCTAGGGGCCCGGAGTTTCTGTCGGCGGCCCTGCCTGCGCTGCACTGTCGAGGACCTTGGGATTCGTCTATTAGACCTACCAGTGAAGGAAGTAGGCTAGTGTTTTCCCGGTTGCATGGACTGGTCATCTATTCCTAGATGCTGCTTCTGAATTCCTTGCTAATCTTCTCCAGATGTCGGGTCACTCTAGGGGCATACCCTCTCATCCACCTTGCGCCATAACTACCTAAGCTTCTCTGTCACCAAGGTATGGTGCGTAATGTAATATTCCACAACATCCTAATTATTCCTAATTTCCTGTACTTGTTTACTTATTCAGATGATAGTGGTAATAGCAATGGCAATTTTATATAGCGCCACTTCAAAACAGACCCATCAGAGGCGCACCGGACCTAACAGTGAAAACACGATCGAACAAAATGGTCTTCAAGCGTTTGCGGAAAAGAGGATAAGGTGCTCTTGTCGCGGATTGGTCAGCAGTGTGTTAATACTGAACACATTCAGGCATGCTTATAGCAATATTAGGTCCTACATTATGACAAATACTATTTTTTGATCTTCCATCGACGTAATTTGGATTTTTCTCAGCGGAATGCTCCTTAATAACTTCTGAGCCTCTGATAACAACAATAGACAGATGTACTTTCCGCTAATCAGTTGGCTCATTTATTTGTCTTTTTAGCGTACAGCGTTTTTTGTGAGGTCCAAAATGCGCTTTATAGAGGGCCTATATTGCTTTATACATACATCTATACACACATAAATTATTACAAGCAGTTACAATAATGATTACAAAAATTAGCCAAAGCACAGCTGTGTCTGAAGACTATCAATAACTATTTTATTATAGCCAATGAAGTATTGTCATGGCCTTCTGCTCTTATTTCAGGATCCGGAAGAGGCCAAAGCACAGGTTCTCAAAGACAGGCCAGATCTTCATGTAAGTATATTTCTTTTCTAAATTGTTGACCTGTCTGAACACTTGCCCTGCTCACATTTTGCTTGTACACGGTTGCAGTTGTATCAGAGTATATATTTGTATGCATTTGGTATGGTATGGTATCTGAGAATAATAAAGCGCCTCTCACAGTGCGAACTATTCAGAGGCGCTCTCGGCATGTGAGCCTCGCGGAAACAGAAAAGAATTTAGACGATGAACAAGAGAGAAAGAACTTAGTAAGTAGGGTCCCACGCAGTACCAAAGGAAGGAAGTTCCATAGGGATGGCCCCACGTAGGGGCGTCTACACCATAGAAACCTTGGAGCATATGCTCCATCCAAGAAATAAGGGGGAGATCTGTCAGTGTGTGTGCCACCATTTTAGTGGGGGAAGGAACGGGAAGGGGGGAAGAAGAGGGGAAAAGGGACGTTGCTCCAATGACTTAGGGGGGGGATAGACGCCCCTGGCCCCACGACAGCGAAAGAGCGAGACTGAGCCAGGGCAGACCTCACCCGGGGAACGAACAGATCAAGCCGATTCAGAGAACGTAGGGGTCGATGAGAAGAAGCTGAGAGAGATTTGCGCATCAGGTCACAAAGGTAGCCTGGAGCACAGCCCTGTTGCGCCTTAGAGACAAGAGTTATGACAGGGGTGGGCAAACTACGGCCCGCGGGCCGGATCCGGCCCGCCAACACTTTTTATCCGGCCCCCAGAAGCCTTCAGAAAATTAAAAAAATTACTTTTGCGGTCTCTGTCTTTTATAATAACTAACTCTGCCGCAGAGGTTTTTGCACATGATCTGTACGCAGAATTGAAATCCTTTCAAGTAAAGCGAATGTTGCTTCAGGGCAGATGAAAGAACAAAATTACGGACACTTTCCTAACATCCAGTTGCAACTGCCCCAGCAGAGTCTGTAGAAAAACATAGTTTTCAGTTACTCAAATTTGAAAGAAGAGTTCGCCAGACGTTTTGCGGATTTTGAACCAGTTGAGACTGAATTTCCTTTGCCTACTAACCCGTTCACACTTGACACTGACAATTAGCCGCTACGGAACTTCAGCTGGAGTTAACCGACCCACAAAATGACATTGTTCTCATGGAGCAGATCAAAGGATCAGACCCATGACACTTTTTCTCAACTCAGAAAGGAAGAATTCTCAAATTTACAAACTTTTGCTTTAAAAATTTTTGTGTTATTCGCATCCAGTTACATTTGTCAACAAAGATTTTCAACTAGGAAGATAAAAAAAATCCAAGTACAGATCTCAGTTAACTGATCTAAACTTGAACTCAAACTGCGAAGTGCAACCAGAGTAATCACTCCAGATTAGCCTATGGGAAACTTGTTCGTTCATGCTCACAGGCATGGGCGTTCGGAGGGGGACGCAAGGGAGCGCATTTGCGCCCACCTGGATTTTGCAAATATTTTTTTTAAAATAAAATCTTTTGATTATTATGATTTTTACAACAGTCCCAACAGGATTTTCAATGCGAAGAAACATTTATTTAGGTAAAGTCCTTGATCATCATTTATTTCAATTTTTTTGCTAAGCAAAATTTTTTACATGCAAAAGCGTCATTTTGCCACCCCCAAAAGAATTCCCCTAAAAAAATCTTGCGCCCCCTAAAAAAATTCCTGCACGCCCATGCTCACAGGTGCAAACATCTCACTAGTAACAATCAAAGTATATTTAGTATATTATAAATAAGTAAACTTCTTTTCATGCTAGTCGTTATTAAAAGTTAAAAATATGTTACCCGGCCCTCCGAATTTTTTTGGCGTTTAATGTGGCCCCATGTGCAAAAGGTTTGCCCACCCCTGAGTTATGATCTTGAAGTGGATACGAGCGGAGATTAATTTATGAAGGTATGCATGTATAGCCTATATATGTTTGCACGTATCTTGACACTTACTACATCGCCCTTTAAGTACCCCCACAAAAGCAGACTGTCACAAAAGCAATTGCCAATGCTTATGATATTAAATGTCATTAAAAGCAGCGATGTTATTAGGAAGCAAAGAAAAGCTCAGAAAACGAGAGGAGTCGCCAGGGCCACCGACAGAAATTCCGGTATAGCCAGGCAGAGCAGTCACGGGCCCCTCAACTATCATTAGTTGATTGTGAGCTCGGCAGTCTTGTTGTCCTCGAGACCAAGGTCTTGGTCTCGAGTGCACTCGAGTTCGTTTTTAAAAGTCTTGGTCTTGGTCTTGAGACCAAAGGTCTTGGTCTTGAGGTTCAAGGTCTTGGTCTTGGTCTTGGTCTTGGTCTTGAGGTTCAAAGTCTTGGTCTTGGTTTTGCAAGACCAAGACCAAGACTTTTGTCGATATGAACAGTCATTAATTTTAACAAACGGCAAGAATTTTAAAAATTTATCCAATAATTACTCATACAGTTATTACTTTAGTATTTACAAGATGTGAATGAGGCTTCACTGTTGTTTTGGACAATTATTTTGACTTCCGGTTATTTAACATGGAATTATTTCAAAACAGACTCATGAATAATTTGTACTAAGGCTGTTGTTTAATCGCAGTTAACGCACGCGATTAACGCGTTAAATTTTCTGGACGATTAACGCGATTAAAAAATTTAATCGCGATTAAATTTTAATCGCAAACACTGTTTTGCAACCAAAAGCATTTACCGAACACTGCAATGCGTGAAGGATTGCCGAAGCCAAAAGTCTTTGGCCGAGATTGGGCTTAATTCACACAGTTGTGTTGGGCGAACTCATAAGCAACCAAAAGCATTTCCGGTTAATGGCGGTGTAGACTTGTTATCCAAATTTGTCCTCTCTGTCATAGTTTTTGTGCGTATAGTTTGATCTAAGTTCGTATTATAAATTATCTTCTAGCGGGTTATTAATAATTTATAAAATGTCGGGAATAAAAACGAGAAAGAACTCAAACGATCGATACTAAACAGTCAGTTTATTTTTAAAACGGCAGATATGGTAGCGTGCAAGCACTGCAAAGAATTTAAATATCATCATAGGACTTTGATACACTCTCGTACCATCTGCGCACGGGCCGCAACGGTTTCTTAATAAGAAACGTTTTGCACTCACACCTAACAATGTGAACAAGTTAATTTGTCTGAACAACTGGCTGAAACAGGACTTAGGCCTATGAAAAACAGACAGAGGATGAACTTGGTAATTGTGCACAATATCTTATATGCGAAAAAAAATTGGACAAACTGAAAACAAGGACGTTTTCTCTTTCAATAAAAAAGTTCTATTTACTTATTATTACTATCTGTAAGCAACAGCAACAACAACAGTGTTGCCTTTTATTTTCTCATGATGCGATTAATCGCAAGATTAATCGCGATTAAAATTTTTAATCGCAAGATTAATCGCGATTAAAATTTTTAATCGCAAGATTAATCGCGATTAAAATTTTTAATCGTTGAGCAGCCCTAATTTGTACATTTACATCCGGTTCTTGACAAGCTGATTTGTGTGCTAGCGATTTCAGCACTTGTAGACCGTGTTTTTTCACACGGCAGAATTTTTATGAGGCCCCACAGGTCACGTCTTGGTCAGAAAATTCTGAGCAAATTGTTTTTTTAATTCAACAGGCATTTGGAATAACATTTCGCATGAAGGACTTTTGTAAATACGAATTCGGAATTCTCTGCAGTCTCCATTTAGAGTTGTTTTGCTTGAAGAAAAGAAAAAACTCATGTTTTCATTAAAATAACGAGTAGTCCGACTGGACAATTTTTAGTAAGGAATAGAAGTCTGGATACGACTGTGATTTTTTGGGTCTTCGTCTCGGTCTTGGTCTTGAGGTTCAAAGTCTTGGTCTTGGTCTTGAGGTTCAAGGTCTTGGTCTTGGTCTGAGGTTCAAGGTCTTGGTCTTGGTCTTGCGGCTCAAGGTCTTGGTCTTGGTCTTGGTCTTGAGGTTTAAGGTCTTGACAACAACACTGGAGCTCGGCCCTTAAAAATCGCCGGAAAATCGCCGGCCCTCTGGGCATTTGCCCCCTGCCTCCCTCTCGGTGGGCCTGGGAGTCGCGTCCACGCACACACGTTCAGCCCAAAGAACATTCGCAGCACATGTCAAACCTCCGCCCTTAAGCCCTCACTGGTGAAAGATAACATGATCCCGGCTGAGGTCGTACAACGAACGACGCTGTCGGTAACATGAACAGAACTCCGCAGAATTTGAAGTCTCACATTTTTACTATTGGGTGTTTTAAACTGTTATATCCTTTATTTTTACCAGTAATAATTTGCTATATATATATATATATATATATATATATATATATATATATATATATATATATATATATATATATATATATATATATATATATATATATGTCAGGTTGGACTTAAGGAAGACTCCGGCATACGGACATTGGAGCACAGCTATAACCGCGTGCAAATATACCACAAAGACGGCAAAGTAACAACTGCACCGAATATCGGGTAGCTCTGACCTTCAACAAAGAGCATCGAATCCGGCTGCATGTCGCTTGTTCTACAAAGCCAAGGATTTCCAACTCTCTACAACGCTTCAATTTCAGTAGTAATAATAACTATAGTTTAATTGAAAGTATATATTGGACTAACGTTATGCGAGCAAAAAATTAAATGGTAACCATGTTTGAACCTTACGAAAAGTCGATTATTTTGTAACATTATCTTATATCCATATATCTAAGAAAATGGACAGACATGTCACATGTTTAAATTGTTTAAATTAAAAGAGAGAACATGTGAACTGAGTTTTGTGTACAGTCTTGCAGTGCGAGATATTTAGCGTATATATTAAGTGCGCTTACTTTAGTTTCACGTGTATATGTATATATGATAGATGTATAACGTTTAGTCTTAGTGACACGCGCGGCCGGCCGATATCGGCAGCGGCGCGCTATATGTATATTATTAGAGTTCGTTTATGCGCACAGAAGACAGGTGTGTCAAGGGGGGCGAAGAATTATGCTGACTGGAGAAGTTTGAATTCGATGTTCGCTGTAGTAGTGTGGCTGACTAGTTGAGTTGTAATCGAATTGAGTTCTGTCTGTTTGTTTCTTATTAAACTAAAAGATATTAAACTGTGTTGCTGATTAATTCAGGTTATACTTATACGTAGAATTAGTGTTCAAAAGGTGAACGTTAAATAGGCGTTAAGTATAAAGAGAACAAGGATTTAGCAAGAAGGATTGTCAACGGAAGGATTGGGTTGACATTATTTGTGGCAGCGGTGGGATAAATACTCACGGTGGAATAAATACTCACGGTGGATATAAACTCACAGTGGATAAAAATTCACGTTATCACCTCTTCGAAGGCGATAGAAGAATCTACGAAGGTGATTGAAGAATTTACAACGGTGTTAGAAGAATTTACGCGTTGTGTGCTGTGTGACGAGTTTACGATATCAACGACGGTGGAACACGAGAAACGGTATAAAAATTTCGTTGTTTTCCACGAACAAATATAAAAGAAATCCCGTTTGTTTATCGATTCACACAACAAGAAAAACCGTGACTTCTTTGAAAAGAGAAATCACCGAAGTAAACAAGTAAGATGGAGAAACTAAGTGCTGAAAGACAAGCAGATATTAAGAAGATGTCTACGGAAAGGCTAAAACAGCGTTTGTTGAAAGCCGGTTTTAAGGAAGAACAATTAGAAGGTATGTCACGTGGTGACATGATACATGAACTCGCTGAAGTGTGGGTTAAAGAAGAAGTCGAAGAAGAAGGTGCCGTTGGCGGTGCCGTAGAAAAGGCTATTGAAAAACCTCCTGCGCCTATGTCTATGGAGATGTTGATGCAGTGGATGATGATGAAAGAAGATAGAGAGGAGAAACGGAGACAAGAAGAGAAAGATAGGGAGGAGAAACGGAGACAAGAAGAGAAAGAAAGAGAGGAGAAACGGAGACAAGAAGAGAAAGAACTGAGACAAGAAGAGAAAGAAAGAGAAGATAGACGAAGACAAGAAGAGAAAGAGTTGAGACAAGAAGCAGAACGTGTAAGACAAGACGAATTGCGCTTGCAGAGAGAGAAAGAAGAGAAAGCAGAACGTCTGCAGAGAGAGAAAGAAGAGAAAGCGGAACTTGCAAGGCAAGAAGAATTGCGCTTGCAGAGAGAGAAAGAAGAGAAAGCGGAACTTGCAAGGCAAGAGGAATTGCGTCTGCAAAGAGAGAGAGAAGATAAAGCAGAACAAGTGCGTAAGGCAGAACTTGAATTGCAAAAGAATCAGTTTGAGATTCAGTTAGAACAGTTGAAAAGAGATAGGGAAGATGCTGAAAGAAGAAGACTGGAGCAGATGATTGAATTTGAAAGAGCTAGAAAAATTGATGAAGAGGTTCGTCAGCAACAGATTGAAGCAAAGAGAATGCGTGAAGAAGAAAAAGAAAAAGCACGAACGTTAGAGTTGGAACGTGCAGAACAGATCAGACAGGAAGAACTCAAATTTCAGAAAGAAAGTTTGGAAAAGGCAGAGGCAGAAAGACAGGAACGTCTGAAACTGGAGAAATCAAAATTGACATTGAAAGAAACACAAATGAGAGAAGAACGGGAAGCAGAAAGAAGGAAGCAGCAAGAAAGTGAAACTTTGGTGTCAAAAATTAAGAAAATAGGTGATGCAATGAAGCATGTATTGCCTCAAATGCCAACTGATATGATGGAGGTGCCATTATATTTTGAAACAGTCGAGAACGCGTTTCGTAGTTTTGCTGTGGAAAAGCCGTTTTGGGTGAAATTATTACTACCATTGATGACGCCGAAAGCTCGAACCGTTCTGAATAGATTGTCATACGATGATCTAGACAATTATGATAGAGTCAAGCAGCACTTATTAAAAGAATTTAAATTGACTTCGAGAGAATACAGAGCCAGATTTGTGGATGCTAAGAAGACAACAGAAGAGACTTATACGATGTTTACGGCAAGACTGAAGAACTTGCTAAACTATTACGTGAGAAGTCGAAACGTGAACAGAGAGTATGATACGCTCTTTGATTTGCTGGTAGCGGATAAGCTAAAAGAATGTTTACCGCCAGGTCCACTACAGTTTGTATTGTCGAAGGAAGGAACTGACTGTCTCCAAGCTAGTGCAGTGGCAGACTTAGCAGACATTCATGTAAACAATCGAATTGGGTTTGCGATCCCAAATATAAACAGTTATCCTTCTCAACGTTCCGTAAACCAAAGCCAGAGTGGAAAGTGGAAAAGTAATCCAGGAACAGGGAATCAGTTCAAAGGTAAAGAAGTCAAGGCTAGTGTCCCTGTACCCAATGAGACCAGAGAAGTGACGTTTGGTCGTCAGGGATTTAACAAATCGCCAGCGCCGTTTGCCAAGAGGGAAGGCAACACATCGTTTACGCAGTATAAGAAATATGAAGGAAATGAACAACGAGGTATGGTTGTGAAGCGTTGTCACAACTGTGGTTCAGACAAACATTTGGTTAAATTTTGTCCAGTTCCAGTGGCAGCAGCTAGTTCTAGCAGAAATCAAGAACACACAAGGGTGAATTTGATTCAAGTGGTTAGTGATACAGGTAATCAAACCACGGGTCAAGAAAACCAAGAGACTGAAGTAAAGTCAGTAATGAAATGTGGTATTCAAAAAGAAATTCTATTGGATGCTGAAATTCAGAGAGAAGTCATAGGAAAAGATGACAGTCGAATATTGAAGAAATCGTTCTTGCAATATGTCGAGGTTGAAATTCGTGGAGTAGACGGTAAAGAGCCAGTGAAAGTCAAAGCACTGAGCGACTCGGGAGCAGAAATTCCGGTGATTAGTGAAGAATTACTGGAAGGCATGAAGGTGGAACAAATTGGAAAAGTGAATTTGCAATGTGTGGCAGGAGATGCCATTCCTGCGAAGTTAGTGAAAGTGGATGTTAGACTGTGTGATAGTGACGTGAAAGAAGAGGGATTTCCGCGTAAAATCCAGTGTTCACTTACACCTTATGTCACCTTGATGTGTGCTAGTATTGCAAAGATGGGCAGTACAGAAAGATTCTTGTTGCATCCAGAGATAATTGCCGAATTAAAAGCCGTACCACAGATGAAAGTTAAAACGATACAAGGAGATGTGAGTGTACGAGCAAATGTAATGACGAGAGCGCAGAGTCGGAAACAGGAAATGGTAGATGTTGATGAGAAGAGTGAAACTGAAAGTTCAAGTGATGAGGAAAACGAAAGTAATGAGCAACGAAGCTTATCGCGAGATGGTGTAACATCAGAGATGAATGAGCAAGAGATGGCTGCATGCGAGAATGGCACATTAAATGAAACTGAAGAAGACAATGAATGTGATGTGGGGATAGGAGACTTGTATAGAGATGAAGAGATGGACGAAGAACAAAAGGTGCAGATTGCTGATTCGAAGAAGTTCGAAGAGCAACAGAGAAAGGATGAATCGTTGAAGCCGTGGTGGAAGTTAGCACAAGAGAAAGAATCTGAATTCTGTGTGATCAACGGTTTATTGCATAAGAAATATCAGATATTAGACCAGACGATATATCAACTAGTGTTACCAAAAGAGAGACGAATTAAAGTGATGGAATTGGCGCATGAATCGGTATTTGGAGGACATCTAGGAGAAGAGAAAACAAGAGAACGAATAAAATTATCTTTTGTATGGCCAAAGATGAGAAGAGACATTGTGAAATTTTGTAAGTCTTGCGAGAAGTGTCAATTAAAGGCAAGGAGTCTGGTGATGGATAGAGTGCCTATCACTCCGGTCTCAAGAGAAGAGGTCGTCTTCAGGAGAATGACAATGGACCTAATAGACAACCCGAGGAAATGGCACAAGAAAATTCCTTTTCACGAAAAGCATTTGAAAGAACTCAAAGAAACTACGGAGAAAGCATTATTGTTTGCAGAATCTTACTCTCAAGAAAAGCAGTTACAATACCCAAATCAGTATAACAAGAGAGCAAGGCACAAAGGAATTTGCAGCATATCGAATTCCTTTGATTTATCGATCAGAAGTGGAACGTCAGATCAAAGAAATGTTAAAAACAAACATTATTAAACCATCATCGAGCAGAATGGCAAGCCCTTTGGTTATTGTTAAAAAGAAAGACGGATCTTTGAGACTTGCCTGTGACTACAGATACATTAACTCATTCACAGTGGATTGTAAATATCCTATGCCGATTGTCAGAGACGTTTTGAACAAAGTTGGAAAGTCTAATGTGATTTCCATTTTGGACTGTCGAAGTGCTTATTGGACTTGTCCTGTAAAACAATCTGATCAATGGAAAACAGCTTTTGTAACACATAATGGACTGTATGAATTTACTCGTGTTCCTTTTGGAATGATAAATTCAGGACGAACTTTTGTTAAGGCGATAAATTTAGTTTTACAGCCTATAAGTGACTTTGCAGAACCGTATGTTGATGACATTGCTGTGCATTCTGACAGTTGGAAAATTCATTTACAGCAGTTAGATGCATTTTTGATGCAAATGAGATTGCATAATGTTACTTTGAATTTGAAAAAATGCATATTTGGTAAGAGTGAGGTAAGGTTTATCGGTCATGTGGTTGGGTCTGGTAAGATAAAGATGAATCCAGACAGAATTGAAAGTTTGACTAATTTGAAGATCCCAGAAACTAAGAAGCAAGTTAAGCAACTGCTTGGATTTTTTAATTATTACAGACAGTTTATTAAGGACTTTGCACAGATTGCGAAACCTTTATCTGATTTAACTAGTAAACGTGTTTCTGATAAGATTGATTGGACTGTTGAACATCAGCAAGCATTTGATTTACTTAAAGAGGCTGTGCGATCCAAAGTAGTGTTATATGTTTTTGAAGTGGGAAAACCATTCAATTTGTACTGCGATAGTAGTGACTTTGCAGTCGGTGCTGTTTTAACACAGATGGACGACAAGGGAATAGAGCGCCCTGTGTCATTTATCAGTCAGAAGTTAACTGATACCCAGAAGAGATGGGCTACTGTGGAAAAGGAAGCCTATGCTATTGTTTGGGCTCTAAACAAGTTAAAAGAAATTATAATTGGATCAAAAATTTTCATTTTTACTGATCACAATCCTCTTACATATTTGACTGAGTCAATGTCTAAGTCTGCTAAACTTGTGCGTTGGGCGTTAGCCTTACAAACTTTTGATGTTGAGGTGAAGTACAAGAAGGGCAGATTGAATATTATTGCTGATTGTTTGTCAAGGTTATAAGTAATCGTAAGACTGTTTATTAATTAGTTAGATATATATATGTTTCATGTATTTTGGTAATTTCGCAAATTTTGAAATTTAATTTGCTCAATTCCAGAAAAAGGAAGGAGGTAATGTGAACTGAGTTTTGTGTACAGTCTTGCAGTGCGAGATATTTAGCGTATATATTAAGTGCGCTTACTTTAGTTTCACGTGTATATGTATATATGATAGATGTATAACGTTTAGTCTTAGTGACACGCGCGGCCGGCCGATATCGGCAGCGGCGCGCTATATGTATATTATTAGAGTTCGTTTATGCGCACAGAAGACAGGTGTGTCAAGGGGCGCGAAGAATTATGCTGACTGGAGAAGTTTGAATTCGATGTTCGCTGTAGTAGTGTGGCTGACTAGTTGAGTTGTAATCGAATTGAGTTCTGTCTGTTTGTTTCTTATTAAACTAAAAGATATTAAACTGTGTTGCTGATTAATTCAGGTTATACTTATACGTAGAATTAGTGTTCAAAAGGTGAACGTTAAATAGGCGTTAAGTATAAAGAGAACAAGGATTTAGCAAGAAGGATTGTCAACGGAAGGATTGGGTTGACAGAACATTTGGTATTTTCTGTATTAAGTTTGTGTAATGCTGGATGCTTAAGTAATGATTTTGCAGAAAAATCGGTTTCTGGTTGGAAATTTTATATGGAACCATCAAATCGGGTTAAACTAGTACTTGTACTTGTATTGTTGCTTTCATAGGCTATTTTGCTATTTAGATTATCTTAGCAACTGGAATTTTATAATAGACATTTAAAAACTTGCGTGGTCTTGATTTTTAACTAATAAACATCTAAAAGCAGCAAGAACTGGACAATTCCATTTATGAGTAATTTGGTGATCCACACTGCAATATCTTAATTAGGCCATCATGTTAGCTCGCAAAGTTTCCATACCACCAGTCTGAAAAGACCCTTTGTTCAACGCCCGACAGGAGAACGATTAAGAAATTAAGTTGACAGATGGAAGAGTCGGTGGGCAAACACTGGCAATAACAGCACTAGTCCTTCCCAATGTTCTTTCATCGTCTAGTTTCTCTAGCGCATAGAAAGTACAATGTCAGGTAACATCTGGGACTAATATGGAAGGGATATTAAGCTGATGAATATAGGGTCTTTGACCTAGATTATGTGTGTGTGGCTCTCATCCGGGACCTTTCCAGGGTCGGCTAGTCAAACCTGGGTCGCTTATAGCTGGCTTAACTAAATAAAAACGACTTGTATCAATACGAAAACCTTGCAATATAAATAGAATGTGTTCAAAGGATGATTGTAAATCCCTAAAAACGTCTAGAGCGATGTCATTTGCTGTTTACTTCTGCTCTTATCCAAGTCGTCCCCTGCTAAGTACCCGGACGACAGCCACAAACATCGCCTGCGATGCATCAGAAAAGACGAGCTCTGATTGGCTGAAGCGCTGTTGCTTCTTATCCCTTCCATATTAGTCCCAGCTAACATAATTATGCAAACTAGTTCGTCTAATGCAGGAAGTAGTTTATTGATTCTGTGAAGAAAGACTGCATGTCTGAACTGAAACTGTTGTAGATTCACTCACTCATTCGTTCATTCATTCCATTTATATAGCGCCACTTAAACATACCTACTCAGAGGTTCTCCAATCCGAACTCCTGCGATAAAGAACAGTTTTCAAGTGCTTGTGAAAGGCGTATGAAAGGTCCAAAGTTAACGAACAAGCAGATCCGAAAGATGGTTATTCCACGTGGTCGACCCAACCAATGAAAAGGTCAGACGTCTTTGAAATGCGAAGAAAGGGAGCAACACGTTCCCCTCGAGATGCAGAACGATTTCCGTGGCCAGCCAACCTGAGGTGTGGTAACATAGCTCCTGCAAGTAGCCAGAGGCAGTCCCTACCCCGCATCGTCCAATCCAAACCGAAATCCTAAATTCAATTAGCTGTGAAACAGGTAGCCAATGGAGCACTTCCCCATATAATGAGACACGATCAAATTATGCAATGCCATCAACAAGCCAAACAGCTGCCTGCATCACGCGCTCAAGCTGGACACTGTGGACGAACGGTAGCCCAACATAGATGGCAGTTTTAAAGTCAAGCTTGGGTCGAATACGGCGGAGGTCACGAATAGGCCGATGCATTAAGCAGATGTGCGTAAGGTGGGAGATGTGATTAGAGAAGGGTAGATTTGGATCAAAGGCAACGCCAAGGTTGCGAACAGTTGTGTCGTAGGTGAAAGTGGGAGATGAAGAGTTGGTGGGTAGGTGTATGGAAGGGTCTGGGATTTTCTTCATCTGATCTAGCAATGAAATCAAATCAAATCAAATCAAATATTCGTTCATTTCTCATACCAGTTGACATACGCAATTGGTTTACAATCTTCGATAGATATTAGGGGCCGTCCACATATTACGTACGCAATGAGGGGGGAGGGGGGTCGGATTTTGGCGATTTTGCGTACGGGTGCGAACGGGGGGGGGGGGGTTAAGGGGGGACGACAAAAGTGTACGTACACAAAATAAATTTCTAATTATGACGTCCACATTAGCCTATTTATAACTCTGTATTGTCCTATAGTCGTCCGATGGCATTTTATTACATTATATAAAAGCCATGTGCAGTTATTCTGTGCTGTGAACGAGACACCTATAATTTGTCTATATTGGCCCTCACTCATCCTTAAATCTGGCCTAAAGTGCAGGCAGCCTGGAGCTGTCGAGACACTTTCTGCAGCTGGTCTTCGGGGGTGGGGGTGCGTCAAGAGTACGTACGCAGGGGGGTGTGGAAGAAAGTACGCTTGCGAACAGGGGGTCCAATTTTCCCGGATTTTTGCGTACGTAATACATGGATGGCCCCTTAGAGTGTTTAGATAATCTCTCGGCAGCTAGTAAAAAAAACAATAAATTAATTAGGGCCTAGGCCTACCCGTCACTGGTCCTAACACTGATCCTTGCGGAACTCCGCTGACAGCTGTTACTTGTCCGTTTAGCTTCACTATAGATTTACGATTTGTTAAGAAGTTTTGGATTATTGCAACAACATCCTCTAATTCTTTTATTAGGCCCTATACACGCATGAAAGTGAAAAAAACCTTATTTGCTTGATGCAACAAAACGCTCAGTTTGAATTTGTAAGTATTTAAAATTCAGTAGCTATTGTTCAGATGCTGATTATAACAGCGGATTAGGGTTGTTTCGTTCAATATTTATTTTCACAGAGAAACTTGTATGGGTCAGATCTCCATCTGGTATCTCTGGCACGACATGGACGCTCGCGAATAAGCTGGTGCCCTGCACTTAGGTTTCAAGTGGCGCTTTAGAAATTTGGAGTTTACAATTACGATTACGATGAGCGAAGCAATTGCGTATACTATTACAGGGCGTGTCTTTTTAATGAGGCAGAGAGTGGCTGCTTGATTTATATTTAGCAGTAGGCTAAACATGCTCGCGAGTTCTGTTTGAGCTTGGGGTGGTTTTACGATTATGTTTATAAGCGGATGTCGATGAGGTAGGCTACAGCTGTCATTCATTAGAAAGTCAGCTACTCATACAAGGCTGCTCCGGAATCCCATTAAAGTGCACGTTTAAGCTAGCTGTTATCTTGAAGAGCCAAGGGTAAGTTCTTGGTGCGATTGCTTTGCGTAATGTTGAAAGTGTCGTGATCAAAATTTAGATTAGCCTATTAAGAATGTTAGGCCTAATTAATTTTGAGCTGCATAATTTTCCTAATCTCCCGTTCGCGTTGGGACAGGTATACGTGTTGGCAGAGGATTATTGACATGTTATTTAGGCTAGTGTGGAAATTCCTCGCCAGCCCTCTCAAATTCCCCATCAGTCCTTGACCTTTTCCCAAACAGTGAAATTTGCTCTTTTTAGTCCCACCAGTCGCCACCAATGATGAATTGATTAAGTGATATATTTGATTTTATTATGACCTTGAGGCTTGATTTTGAAATCCTCATTAAATTTGAGTTCATTTTGATAATTCGACTGTCTGAAAGTTCAGGTATTTAAAATACATGTAATTATGTCTCCAAAGTTTCTGTAATTCAGTGCTTTTTACCTAAAATTACGCCTCAAAGTTGTCCCTTTTCAAAATATCCCCAAGAGCGCAAATTTCTTATATATCCTCTGCGTGGTGGAATATTTCGCGCTGCAGTTTCACAATCAGAACCATTTGGTTGTTTCAGAAGAGGGACAGTTCCCTAATTACTACGAGAGATCGAGATCAAATTATTTTGTAGTTTTCGTTTCTTTCTACGCACAGTATATCAAACATCAGCGTTACAAATCGTTGATAGAAACTGAATATAGCCTACCGCTGTGCTTCTGAACACGAAATTCTGAGAAAGTTTGGGCCTATCGAAATTCTTAATTGCTTCAGTTAGTGACAAACGTGGATTCACATATAATGACATACTGAAATTGCAGTGTAAAATTATATTATCGGCGTTGGTCCTTATTGTGGTGAGAACAAGCAGTCATGTTTAAAACTTGAATTATGCAATGATTCACGTCGTTTCCGATACCGGGTACCAGGTAATTAGGGAAGTTATCCAATACTGCAAAAACTTTATTTTCACATTTAGTAGCATGGTCTTCACAGACTGACCAATGTTCACATTAAATATATTACTGCAATTGAAATAGAAAACATTTTTAATTTATTTTTGAAGCACTTAATTATTAAGCATTCAGTCCTAAAATCTGATTCTAATCTGAAAAAAAACGTGTGCTGTAGTATTTGTGTGAGGAACAGTTTAGCTTAGAGTGCAGAGAATTAGAAAAATTGAGATCATCATTTTGAATCATCTTGTATCGACTGAACTAGCCAAAATTCACCGGTAATAAATGCCAACACTGAACAGTCTAGAATGTAAGTTAAGCTACGCAAAACTTAACATTTCGAGAATTTCATATTGCATCTTCTGTTGCTCAATAATTACCAGTCTCCTAAACTTAGTCACCCATAAGCAAAGTGATGCGCAAGGAGTTTGGTAGAAAGGCAGTGAGTTACACGAGTGTTGTCGAAAAAAAAACCATTCAGCTGCTCGTGCATTCTTATTCTCGTCTTTGGCCAGCAAGATTGAATTTAAATGGCTTTGAAGGTGTTTTGAAGTGTGTGTTTGGGCAAACACCAGAAATAACATGACCTTGCAAACATGCTCACGACCATTTGATTAGACCCAGATAGGCCTCTATATAGCCTAAGCAGGGCTGTAGTCGAGGGTATACACGGGTATACAGCGTATACTCACCTCTAGCGAAATTTGAGAGCGTATACTCAGCGCTCTAGACGAGGGTATACGCGGGTATACAGCGTATACTTACCTCTGTAGAGACCTGAGTAATGAAATTTGGAGGAAAAAGAGAGGTTTTGACAGGTTTTTAGAGGTTTTTAAGGCGAATGACTAAAAAAAGGTCATCAACTTTTTCAGAGACGAAATCGTAAAAAAGTCAGAAAATTTGAAGGGAATTTGTGAAAAGTCTTAAATTTTTCTTAGACGAATTCCTAAAAACAGGTCTTCAAATTTTTTTTACGCCGCTGGTCACCGGTAGCGTATACTCACCTCAAATTTTACCACTACAGCCCAGCACATATAAGGGTTCATTGGAATGCTTGCAGAAGGCTTTTTTCTTGTGTTCAGCATACGTATAAGTAAGCTGTAATAGGATAGGTATTTGATGTTTCAATTTTCTCTTTGCAGTGTTGAGATGGCTGCACCAAAGGAAGAGTGGCCGGAGCTGGTTGGAAAGGTAATGAAAATGCTGAGTGATGGTAATAATATTTTGATTGCCTATATTAACAAAAAGACATGATTGCTGACTAGCAGTCGTGTAGGGGAGTCGTACCTGTTAGTGCGACCACCATGTCGTACTATTGTCGCGTTAGTGCGACATGGTGGTTTATAGATTAGTTTTTGGCCGATGATTGTGCGGTTATATGTAGCAGGTTCAATTCTGTGTAACGAGATTGAGCAAGTTGTTTAATGCATCCGTCACAAAGCAATTTAATTTGGTCCTGGCTAAGCTGGCAAGTTTAACGGCAAGTCCTGCGCTGCACTGGCTAAGTTGCCCGGACCGTGGGATTAGACTAGTACCTGCTGAGAGGTCCACTGAAGGAAAAAGGCTAATGATTTCCCGGTTGCTTGGACCGGTCACCCATTCCTTGATGCTGCTTCTGAATTCCTCGCTAATCTTCTCCAGATGCTGACCATATACCTTCTCATCCATCCTGCGTCACAGCTCCGCAAACATCTTTTCCACCTAGGCATTATATTCTGCAACATCTTAATCACTCTCATACTTGTTTACTTGTGCAGGTGATAGTGGTAATAGTAATTGCAATTTTATATAGCGCCGCACCTTGACAAACTCATCAGAGGTGCACCGGCGGGCACATTTTAACTGTATAACTAGTGGGACAAATGTCCCAGTAGTGTTAGGATTTGTCCCAGTAGTTAGGCTGATTTGTCCCAGGCAATGTATGGTTAAAGTATAAGTCACCTTGTCACCTTGTGCTGTCGATTCGTTGAATCCTAGCGACTGTCATGGTCAACCTTCTCCATGTGCTCCGATTTCTCGTGGCCTCTCTCAGCTCCGAGATATTCATCTTCATTGCCTCTTGTATCTCCTCCATCCATCTCCTCCTTGGACGTCCTCTCCTCCTCCTGCCCTCCCCACACGCCAACATCATCTCCTTTTCCAGCCCATCTGCACGCATCACATGTCCAAAGTATGACATCTTCTGCCTGGCCGCTCTCTGTCCCAACGTCAAACTCCCTCTCCAGTGTCCTATTTCTTCCAGGATATCCTCGTTAGTTCTCTTTTCAGTCCAAGAAACCCTCAACATTCTCCTCCAAATCCACATTTCACATGCCTCAATTTTCTTCTCCAATGCCTTGGTTTTTGTCCATGTTTCGCATCCATAAAGCACCACTGGTAGGATCATTGCTTTTACAATTCTTGTCTTCGTTCCCAAACTCACTGATTTATCCTTCCATATTTTTTCTAGTCCCTGCATTGCCGTCTTCCCCAATGTAATTCTCCGTCGTATTTCTCGTTCGCATCCACCTTCACTCTCCACCATGGCCCCCAAGAAACAGAAGCTTGATACCACCTCTATCTCCTCCCCATCTACTTCAAAATACCTCCACTTCTCAGTGGTCATTATCTTCGTCTTTTTTATATTGAAGTATAAGTAGTGGGACAAAATGTTGCAATAGTTTTAAGATTTGCCCCAGTAGCGAAATCAGGAAATTCCCCAAAAAGGTCATCATGACTTTTTTGGGAGATGACTTCCTAAAAAAGGTCACCAACTTTTCGAGAGAATAATTCCTAAAAAATAAAAAACGGTCATCAACTGTTTTCGGGAGATGACTTTTTCGAGAGATGACTTCCTAAAAAAAGGTCATCAACTTTTTTCGGGAGATGAATTCCGAGAAAAAAGGTCATAAAAGTTTTTCAGAGACGAGTTCCTAAATTTTGTCCCAGTAGTCTAAATTCCTTAAAATATGCACTGCCGGCGGATCTAACAGTAAAACCATGATCGAGAAAATTGTCTTCAAGCGTTTCCAGAATAGAGGTACAGAGAAGCTGAGATGCTCATGTCTCAGATTGGTCAACAGCAATATAACATTATGATAAATATTATTTTTGCTGATCTTTCATTGACGCAATTTGGATTTTTTCAACGGAATGATCCTGAAATCCTGAGCCTCTGATGACAATTATTGACAGATGCACCTGCTGCTAATCAGTTAGCTCATTTATTTGCGTATTTAGCCCCAGTGTTATTTATGAGATTGAAACATGAACTATATATAGAGGACCTACATTATGTTAACACATACACCAATACATGCATACATTATCACATAGATACATACTTTGATGAGATTTCTGTAAAAACAAGCAATTACAATAATAATTACAAAAAATTAGCCAACGTATAGCGGCAGAGCTGTATCTGAGGACTATTAATAATTTATTACAGCCACCGAAATATAGTCTTTGCTGCCTGTTCTTCTTATTTCAGGATCCGGAAGAAGCCAAAGCACAGGTTCTTAAAGACAGGCCAGATTGTTATGTGAGAATAATTCTTTTGTAAATTGTTGACCTCTCTTAGGGTTGCCAGGTAGTCATGGCGAACGCGTCATGAGGGACTGGGGGCGATGCTCACAGATCGGTCCAGGGGCGTTGGGAAAGCCTCTGGTCAGGGCCCTCAGAGGGTCAGAGGGGCGAAGCCCCATGACTGACAAGATAACGAAACAGCAGCTAAAATTGAAAAGTTACTTTTAAAATGAACATAAAAAACAGTATGATGTATACATAATTATTGTAAATATGCTACACTGTGGTTTGTACTATTGAAAAAAAGTAATAATAAGACTTACGGTTGCTTTAAAAAAGGTCGAAACCTAAAAACTGTAGAAAACTGTTGAAGGTTCTCTTTTGAATTTCGGACATAATAAATAACAATTATGTTAACCATACTCTCTATCGGCGAATTCGGCGCATAAACTCAGACAATTTACACTGTACACAGCAAGACTGATTTGGAATCTCTTTATCTCAGGACCCCGTCATTCAGTTCTCTGTTCGTGATTTGGGGGATTGTTTTCGATCCTACCCTTTCCTTCACTGATCAGATTAACCTTGCATCCCGATCTTGCTTTTTCATCTACGCCAGCTTCCCACATTTTGGCCTTTGAGTATTTTAAATTGTTATATCCTTCAATTTTACCAATAATAATTTGGTATATATATCCTTTAATTTTACCAATAATATATATATATATATATAATATATATATATAAATATAATATATATATATATATATATATATTCGTGTGTGTGTGTGTGTGTGTGCATGTGTCAGGTTGAACTGAGGGAATACGTCGTCTTCCGGACAGAAGAATACGGCGTAAATCGCGTGAAAATTTACTTCAAGGACGGCAAAGTATGTGAAACACCGCGTATCGGGTAGCTCTGACCTTGAACAAAGAGCATCAAATCCGGCTGCTCGTCGCTTGTTCTACAAAGCCAAGGATTTCAAATCTCTACATCGCTTCTCTTTATGTAGTAAAAATACCCAGTTTAATTGAAAGTAGGCCTATGTAGCCTATATAATTATATAAAATTTAATTGTACAAACATTAAAATTAAATGGTTACCATGTTTGAACGTTACCAATAATCGATACTTTCTTTTAACATTACGATATCTAGGAAAATGGACAGACATGTTTTGCTTATAGTATAAATTTTAAAAATTTAAAACCGAGAACGTTTGGTACCTTTTTGCATTTACTTTGTGATATGCTTGAAGCTTATGTAATGATTTAACAGAGAAATTGGTTTCTGATTGGAAATTTTATACGGAACCATCAAATAACCTAGTAGGCCTACTTGTACTTCCGGTAACTGGTATTTTGCATTCATATTCTATTTAGATTATCTTAGCAACTGGAATTTTATAATAGAAATTTTTAAGGATGCCTACTCTTGATTTCAAAGTAATATAAGTCTAAAATCAACAAGAACTGGACAATTCCATTTATGAGTATTTTAAGAGTTAAAAAAGTTTGGTGTTTCACACTGCACTATATCTTTATTAGGCCATCATGTTAGCTCGATAAGGCAAGTATCCCTACGAACAGCCTGAAAAGACCCTTTGCTGAGCGCCCAGCAGGTGGACGATTAAGAAATGAAGTTGACAGAAGATTCGGTGGGGAAACACAGGCGAAGGTAGTAAACAGATAATTAGCAGATAGTTATCTGTTTGCTAAAGTTGGCAGGGCTTTCCAATGCAAACACACTCAAAACTACGGAAGCGACCATCTAGAAAAAAGACAAATGCGAATAAATGCAACAGGCAGCTCATCCTCTTTCAAAATGAACATCGCAAGCACAATTCGTGCATGGAAACAGCATAGAATATGAAGCCAATCTTGACGTTTCATGAGCAACGTAAAGAAGATGAAATTTTCCGAAAGAAGAGTAACCTATCAAACAATTGTGTCTCGAGTTGCTCTCATCTTCTTCCTTTTCCTCCTCATCTTCATCAACTGCTACCTGCAGTGATGGGCAATAGTTAACTAAAAAGTTGCTAACTTTTACTTTAACTAAACAATTTTAGTTAAGGAAGAAGTTCAACTAAAAACATAGTTTAGTTAAAACCATAGTTTAACTAAAAAACTTTAGTTGCTAACTAAAAAGTTTAACTAAAAAATCAGCAATATGCAACTATTTTTCCACAGTGAACATTGAACACAGTCAGTAAAAATTGTTGTAACACTGCATGGGTTTAGCATTAACAGCCTGCGTTTTCAAATTCATACACTACTTGCAGTACACATGTAACTCTATGCCAGAACAGTACACATGGCATAGTTTGAAGGTGAAATTGTCATTGACGCTTTGCGTTTTTACAGTTCACTTGACGTCTTTTATTGTGAAAATGTTTGTCGTAAAAGGTTGGAAAAAAGTTGGTAAAAGTTTAACTACTTTTTTTAGTTTAGTTAACTAATTATCAAAATCAGTTGCCAACTTTAGTTAAACTATTTTTTTAGTTGGAAAATAGTTTAAGTTTAACTAAAAAAATAGTTTAGTGCCCATCACTGGCTACCTGCACACGTGGTTTCCCTGCCAGTGGGCCGACATGGAGCCCATATGGGACCAGTTTAGAGCCCTTAATGTGGGTCCCACCTAATGGTCATGGAAATGCTGGGGAGATTTCTTTCACGATTTGATTGGGGCAGTAACACCACTTCCTCGATATTCTTTCATGGTGTATACCGTATATAAATTGTTGTCAAGGCCATGAGTTTCGGGAAATTTATGCATTGGGATGCAAGTGGCGTACCTAATCGGAATAACTCTGTGTACATGTAAGTGTACACACGAGTAAATAACAAAAAGGCACGTGACCACGTGTAATACCAAGTTACCAACTACCTCCTTTCCAAAACTAGACGGAGCTGTCTTTGTCTAGCTGAAGAGAGGCATTGAAACATCCGGAACCGCTGGAAAGAATGCGTTAGGTGCAGGGCCGGCGTCGCGGGATATTCTATCCGTCCTAAATCTATCCGAGAGTCGGGGGGGGGGCTAAGTAAATTTATTCCCCCGATGGCATATTCCGGTATAGAGTATCCAGGGATAAATCATTTCTATCCCCATAGTGTAAAATCGTCCTCTGGGGGATAAAATTTCAATAACAGGTTTAGTCAGTCCCTTAGCCAGAAATAAACAGTAGCGCATCCAAAAGCACTCAAAGTCGTGACCTCCCGATGCCGTGACCGTATGAATTCGTGACCGCCCGATGCCGCGACCGTACGGTTCCGACTGCAAAAGTCTGCAATGCCCCTAAACTGAATGACTTTTGGTTTTTGATCACAATTGCAACAGTTTTGTTTTACATACAATGATACAAACAACAATCTGTTAACATTAACTAGCGCTTAGTACTAAAGCAGGGAATAATCATACCTATTAGTTTGTGGGTGATATGCCGATGACA
Organism: Allolobophora icterica; assembly: GCA_963556255.1. NCBI lineage: Eukaryota > Metazoa > Annelida > Clitellata > Crassiclitellata > Lumbricidae > Allolobophora > Allolobophora icterica. The sequence continues at coordinate 49,987,533 of OY744611.1, forward strand.
CGGCCGCTGTTGTCCTTCTCCTCTGGCGTGTCCTTTGGCGGCGACAACGCTGTCGAGTCATTTCTATCATCCGTCGAATTTTCTCCCTGTCTGAACTCTTCCATCTTCGAAGTTCTTGTCGTTTGTGACTGCTGACATTCATCTTCCTCGTTTTATACACAGCCATCGCAACAAGCCCTTCACGCAACTAATAATGCGAATAGACATTGTTTAATTTGCGTCAGATTACAACACCACAAAGAACACAGGAGCCATTGAAGGTTGGTTCATTGCCTCAACTGGCTTCACTAGCTTTGTCTGGTGTACCGACTCATACGAATCGACCGATATCAATGTCACAATTTGCCTAAGAGTAAATAGAGTACACACACACACACACACACACACACACACACACACACACACACACACACACACACACACACACACACACACACACACACACACACACACACACACACACATCATATATATCTCAAATATATATATATTTATATAAGAGAGAGAGAGAGAGAGAGAGAGAGAGAGAGAGAGAGAGAGAGAGAGAGAGAGAGAGAGAGAGAGAGAGAGAGAGAGAGAGAGAGAGAGAGAGAGAGAGAGAGAGAGAGAGAGAGAGAGAGAGAGAGAGAGAGAGAGAGAGAGAGAGCTGGAATTTTAAAGAAACAGGAAATTCAGTCTAAGTGGAAAACATAATTATTTAGACAGATTTATTGCGGGTATTAATGAAAATCGACATGTGTATGCCTAAGTAGATGTATAATTCTAATGTTTTAACATATTTCTTACTAGCTGGTTTATCCGGCGTTGCCCGGGGTTATAAGTTTCAATCCCTGCAGCGAATAAGCAACAAATTTAGGTATAAGTTTAAATCCGTGTAGCGAATAAGGAAGAAATTTAGGCGACCTGTGGGGGAGACTGCTTCGCAGTCTAGGCGTGGAGTGACTGCATCGCAGTCGCCCTGTGGCGACGACTGCTTCGCAGTCTTCCGTGCACTGACTGCTTCGCAGTCGCCCTGTGGCGACGACTGCTTCGCAGTCTCCCGTGGACTGACTGCTTCGCAGTCGAAGAGGGTGAACCCGGCGTTGGCGGGTTCAAGAAAACGCCAGAAATCTAGCCGTCACTGCCCTTAGTAAAGTAGAGTCTTTGAACATGCAATTTTGCTGTAATACGATGAATATAGTTCGAATCGATCGTAATTAAATTTTGTGCGAAAGTAAACAACGTCGTTATGCGCATTATTAATGACATTGGGGAATACCCGCGCCATAAATAGAACCGCTTGGCAGTGGAAGAGGCGAGCTGGGGCGTTATGCGCATTATTAATGACGTTGGGGAATACCGGCGCCATAAATAGAACCGCTTTGCAGTGGAAGAGGCGACCTGGGGCGTGAAGGACGGTCGGTTGGGTAGAGTTTTTGGGGATTTTCATCATGTTAGCGGTGAAAAGGGGGTACGCGAACCCCTCCACTGGGTGTCCGACGCCGAGGCCGACACAGTAGTGAAGGTTTCGAGTGAAAAGGTGCAAAATTGTAGAAGTTAAGCCCGGTCAAACAGACAGACAGACAGAATTCTCGCTTTATTTATATAGATTTAAAAAAAATTGAATGACGTCGTGTATGCCGCTCCCAAGATATTCCCGCCCTAGGCCTATTGGTGCATTCGGCGTGTTGCGCTGTAGCTGGTCCCCCCCCCATGTAGAACTCTCTGCCTCCTGCTTTTAGCAATTCTCTTAGCAAGACTATTTTTCGCTCTAAACTGAAAACTTACCTCTTCCATAGTCTACGTATGGCTCTTGATGGCTTCCGGTCTTCCATGTGCACTCCGAACTTTGTAAAGGGGACATTATCATATTACAGTTGTAATGTAGTGTTATAGGCCAATATATGTCTCACTTACCAATAAAAGATGGCCGCTAAGATGGTCGGAAGGATTGGTCGAGTGGCTTCAGAAAACAGCGACGTGATATCGTCGGACTGTGCGACAGATTCGGACTGGGATCATTTTGGGGACCTTCCTATAAGAATCACACAAGAGGTACTACACTTTTGGGAGTTTCAATATTCAGAATAGTTGTGTACTGACGTATAAATACCTTTCTGCCCTCCCCACGCGCTGAAACCAAAATGGCCCATGTGCCATGGCAAACGTGCACAATGGCCAGTCCGCAACTGCTGTTCGATACTAGAGCGAGTTAAGAAGATAACGTAACAATAGAGCGTGTGATATTTAAACAGAATCAGCAAACAATTATAAGTTATAACGTGATATAACGTAGAAGAGCATTAAGTGACGAAGCTTACTTAAAAAGTGCTTGTGATATTTTAACACAAAAAACAGCTACAATAATGTGATATCACTGGCCTATGCGATCAAGAGCAAGTTACGAAGACTATGTAACAATAGAGCTTGTGATATTTAAACACAAGTAGCAACATGCATAGATACAACCAAGTGACAAAGAATCCTAGACAGGTTAAAACAAGAATATTATAACAAGATAATATGTGGTTTAAAAAAGACTCGTGGCAGAGGCATTTATTATGACTCAATTATGACTCAGGAAGCATTTTGCATATGATGCTCTACGCTAACCAGAGTCGCCCCTATTGAGTAATGACTCCCCATGCAGAGACTGTTTCGGGAAGAATTCGTCCCTATTGAAATGGAATCTTCCCTATCTATGACAGAAAAGACGTTTCCAATTAAAATCGTCCACATTTTCGGCTGTCACTTTATTTTAAGTAGAATTTAATATATAGGCTACATTATTTAAATACACCACTTGCGTGTTTGTTCGTTCAATTGAAAATACATATAGCACAATATAGCACATAAACCAGGGATAAGTACGACTACCAAGCTAAATAATTTGTTAATTAATTAGTTTCTAATTAATTAATTACACATCACAGGCACTGACCCTGGATAGCATCAGAGCATAAATCTATAGGCGTGCATAATAATACGATAACAATGACAACGACGACAATAATGACTATGACGCGATGATGACTACGACTACGACGATAACAACGACGACAACGACTACGACAACGACTACGACGACAACAACGATGACAACGAATACTACGACTGCGACAACAACAACGACTACGACAACGACGACAACAACAACGACGACAACAACGACTTCAACAACTACAACGACGACGACGACTACGACGACAACGACTACGACGACGTTGAACGACAACAACGACGACGATAAAATGATGATGTAATGTTCGTTTATACTCGCATGCATCCGCTTTAGCAAGGTCACAACGGTGACCTTGGTAAAGCGGATGCAGGCGCACCTGTGTTAACATCTGCTTGAATGTATGTATGCACATTTGGTAAACATCTGGATGAATTGAAACAAGAACCTTTTTTGATTCGTGCCTAATTTGCGACTGCAAGTAAGAACCAGGTTCTTTCCAGCATCGTCCAAAAGCGATGCCTGGCTATCTTGCGGAACTCCGCTGAGAACAGCCGCCCAGTCTGTTACTTGTCCGCTTAGCATCACTATGGTTTTACGAGTTGTTAAGAAGTCCGAAATCCATTCCTGTAGGCCTACCATCTTCTAATACTTTGAAAATGGTAATAAAAGACCTTAATTTCTTGATGCAACAAGACGCTCATATTGAGCTACTAATTACTTATACTTTAGTAGCTATAGTTCAGATAGTGATAATAATAGCGGATCATGAATCTTTCGCTCAATTCTTGTTTTGACAAGAGAAAATTATATGGGTTAGACCTCCATCTGGTATCTCGGGCACAACACGGACGCTCGTGAAAAAGCTGGTGCACTAAGAAATTTGGAGTTTACAATTACGATTACGACTACGATGAGCGAGACAATTGGGTATAACATTAAAGGGCGTGTCTCTTTTAATAAGCCAAGGCGTGGTTGCTTGATATATTTTGAGCAGATAGCCTAGACATGCTCGTAAAACTTCTCAAAGGGCAATTCTTTATGAGCTGTGGATGACATTAGGATCCTGTTTATAAGAAGCTATCGATGAAATACAGTTGTCATTTATTCGAAAGTTAGTTGCTTATACAAGGCTGCTCGGGAATCCCATAGGCCTACAAGTGTTCTTTTAAGCTTACTGTTGCCTTGAAGAGCACAGGTGAGTTCTTGGTGCGATCGCGTAATTTTGAAAGTGTCATAATCAAAATTTAGATTAGGTCTATTAAGAATGTTATTAAGCTAATCTTGCGCTGATAATTTTTCTAATCTCCCGTTCGCGGTAGGCCAGATGTACGTCGTGGCAGGCGATTTTTTTACATGTTATTTAGTGTGGAAATTCCTCGCCAGACCTCTCATATTCCCACCAGTCCTTGCCCTTTTCCCCACCAGTGAATTTTGCCGTTTATAGTCCAACCAGTCGCCACCAATGCTGAAATGATTAAATGATTTATTTTATTATGACCTTGAGGCTTGAAGTTCATATCCTTATTAATAATAATTCATTTTGATAATTTTATTGCTTGAAAGTTCAAATATTTAAAATATAATTATGTCTCCCAATTTTCTTTGATTCAGTGCCTTTCACTTAAAATAATGCGCGAAAAATGTCCTTTTTCAAAATATCCCCAACAGTGGAAATTTTTTTAAATATCCCCTGCATGGTGGAAGATTTCGCGCTGTGGTTTTGCAAACAGAACCTCCATTGGTTTGTTGCAGAAGAGGGACAGTGCCCTAATTACTACGGGAGATCGACTTCAAATTACTTTGTAGCTTCGTTTCTTCTACCACAGTAGGCCATATCAAACAACGGCGTTGTAAATCGTTGATAGAAACTGAATAGCCCTTACAGCTGTGCGCCTGAATACTAAATTCTGAGAAATTTCTCGACATCCTTAATTGCTTTAGTTGATAGCAAACGTGGATTCACATAATGACATAGGCCCTATTGAAAATACAGTGTAAAATTATTTTATCGGCGTTGGTCCTTATTGTGGTGCGAACAAGCTAGTCATGTTTAAAAATTGAATTATGCAATGATTCACGTCATTTCTGATATTAGATAAGTAAAAAAGTTATCCAATAATGAAAAACTTTATTTTCGAAGTTAGTCGCATGGTCTTCACAGCCTGGACTAGTGCAAATGTTTACACTAAATATATGACTTCACTTCAAATGGAAAACATTTTCATTTATTTTGAAGCACTTATTTATTAAGTATTCAGTCCGAAAATATGAATATAATCCAAAATAACAAGCTAGTGGTAGTATTGGTAATAGTGGTAGTAGGTGTGAGGAACAGTTTAGCTTAGAGTGCAGATAATTTGAAAAATTGAGATCATCATTTTGAATCATCTTGCATCAACTGAACTAGCAAAAGAAATCACCGGTAATAAATGCCAACACTGAACATCTAGAATGTAAATAAAGCCACACAAAACTTAACATTTCGAGAATTTCATATTGCATCTTCTGTTGCTTAGTAATTATCAGTCTCCTAAACTTAGTTACCCATAAGCAAAGTGATGCGCAAGGAGTTTGGTACCAAAGTCAGTGAGTTAACCGAGTGTTGTGAAGAAATTTCCAATCAGCTGCTCGTGCATTCTTATTCTCGTCTTTGGCCAGCAAGATTGAATTTAAATGGCTTTGAAGGTGTTTTGAAGTTTGTGTTTGGGCAAACACCAGAAATAACATGACCTTACAAACATGCTCACGACCATTTGATTAGACCCAGATAGGCCTCTATCTAAGGGTCCATTGGAATGCTGGCAGAAGGCTTTTTTTCTTGTGCTCAGCATACGTATAAGTAGGCTGTAATAGAATAGGTAGTTAATGTTTCAATTTTCTCTTTGCAGTGCTGAGATGTCGGAACAACAGTCGGAACAAAAGTCATCATGGCCGGAGCTGGTTGGAAAGGTAATGAAAATGTTGAGTGATGGTAATAACATTGGATTGTCTATAATTATTATCAAAAAGACGTGATAGCTGTCGTGTATGGCAGTGATATCTGTTATTGTATTGTATTGTATTTGGATATTTATAAAGCGCTTCTAGCGGTCGGGCCATTCAGAAGCGCTACCAGTGCGAGAGACCCCGAGAGAAAAAGCAAGTTTTAAGAAAGGTAAAAGAGAAAGAGACGTTATCTGAGAGAATAGAAGAACGAGCGGACAGAGGAAGCTCATTCCAAAGAGCAGGGCCAATGGAAGCAAAAGACCTAGATTGAGCCAGAGAAGTCCTGACACGGGGAACAAGGAGGTCCAAACGGTAAGAGGAACGAAGAGGACTAAGAGAAGCAGCAGAGTGAGGGCGATGAATTAAGCCACATAAATATTTCGGAGCGAAACCAAGTTGAGCCTTAGAGACAAGGATGAGGAGGACTTTGAATTGGATGCGGGCAGAAAGCGGGAGCCAGTGGAGTTCTTCTGCCATAAAGGTGGTTATATGAGAGAATCGAGGAAGACGGGCAATTAATCCAGCAGCGGCATTGAGAACGGACTGAAGATGAGCAAGACGGACTTTGGGAAGACCAATGAGGAGGGAATTGCAGTAGTCAAGTCTAGAGCAGACAAATGCATGGACAATTGAAGTGAAAATTGGTGATGAGACAGAGCGACGGATAGCTCCAAGGCGCCTTAGCTCTAAGGCGCCTTAGTGCGACAACAATGTCGTACTATTGTCGTGCTAGTTCGACATTATGGTATACAGGTTTGATACTTGGCTGATGATCGATTGTGCGGTTGTATGTAGCAGGTTCAACTCTGTGTAACGACCCTCAGCAAGTTGTTTAACGCATCCGTCACCAAGCAGTGTATTTTGGTATGGGCGTAAGCTGGAAAGTATACGGCAAGTCCTGCGATCCTCTGTCCAGGACCCTGGGATTCGCCTATTCAGAGGTCCACTGAAGGAAATAGGCTAGTGTTTTCCCGGTTGCTTGGACCGGTCACCTATTCCTAATGCTGCTTCTGAATTCGTCGCTAATCTTCTCCAGATGTTAACCATTATGTCGTGTCACTCTAGGGGCATACCTTCTCATCAGGGCTGTAGTGGTAAAATTTGAGGTGAGTATACGCTACCGGTGAGCAGCGGCGTCACTAGGGCTGGTGTGACCCTAAAAAAATGTGAAGACCTTTTTCCAGGAATCCGTCTCAGAAAAATGTCTGACTTTTGACCAATTCTCTGAAAATTTTCTGACTTTTCGCGATTTCGTCTCTGAAAAAGTTTTTTTAGTCATTCGCCCTAAAACCTTTAAAAATCCCTTTTTTCTCAAAATTTCATTGCTCAGAGGTAAGTATACGCTGTATACCCGCGTATACCCTCGTCTCGAGCGCTGAGTATACGCTCTCAAATTTCTCTAGAGGTGAGAATACGCTGTATACCCGCGTATACCCTCGACTACAGCCCTGCTTCTCATCCACCTTGCGTGACATCTCCGTAAACATCTCTTCCACTTAGGCATAGGCCCATAGGCGTAGCTACATGGAGGCAAGAGGAGGCATTTGCCTCCTCTTGGTTTTGCGAATTTTTAAATTCTCCATGTATTTTCTGAAGTAGACCCCAGCAGAGGTGGATTTTGCCTCCTCTTGATTTGTGTCGAAGAAAGTCCTCGAATGTGTTAATGACTAAAAAAAAAGGTCATCAACTTTTTTCGTGACGAAATTTACTTTTTTTCGTGACGAAATTCTAGAAATTCTCAGAGCAAAATTCTTAAATTCTCAGAAGTTTTTTCGGACGCTGAAAAATTTCCCTCTGACCTCTGAAACAAAATCGCCGCCACTGCATAAAAGTTTAGACAAGCAGTAGTTGCCTCCTCTTGAATTGAAGTCTGGCTACGCCCCTGCATAGGCCTACTGCGCAATGTAATATTCTACATCTTATTTACTCTTGTACTTGTTTATTTATTCAGATGATAGTGGTAATAGTAATTGCAATTTTACATAGCGCCACAACAAGACAAACTCATCAGAGGCGCACCGGACGTAACAGTGAACCCCGACCGAGCAAAATGGTCTTCAAGCGATTGCGTAATAGACGCAAACAGAGACTGAGATGCTAATGTCGCAGACTGGTCAACAATGTGTTAATATTGACACATTCTGGCTTGCATTTAAAGCCAGTGAAATAGTGTCGTGACCTTGCGTTCTTCTTGTTTCAGGATCCGGAAGAAGCCAAAGCACAGGTTCTCAAAGACAGGCCAGATCTTTATGTGAGAATATTCAGTTTTATCTTAATTGAGCAGCAATACGTTAATTGTACATGCAGCATGCTGCAGCTCACATTTTATCTAAAGAAACTTTACAGATGCTAATCGAGTGGCTTATAACAGTAAAAGGCTTGCAATCACTCATCGTAGAAATATTTTTATTTTGTAGGTTGCAGTTGTATCAGAGTATATGTATTTATACGTATGTATTTATATGTATGTAGGTATGTCTAAGCCTGAAACTGTTAAATATTACTCAAATTAGAAATTAGCAAATAGCAGATTTATTCTGCTGTTTTGAACACAACCTTTTACCTGACTCCTATGTAAATTATTTCTCGAAGGCATCAGTCTGGCACAGCCACAACACTAGAGGAGCACCATTATATAGGCCAATTAAAGCCCGCACTAATCTTAGAACCTTCAACGTTAAATCTATGGGACCGCAGATATCCAATCCGCACAGACCAGACATCGGTTTAAAAGGCTAATGAAGGATTTCATCCTGACTACAAGTAATGATGGTATCTGCTCGACCTGACCCCGCCAGGGATTTACTTAGAGGATGGAGCCGGAGCCCAGCGCCTGTGAAGTTTACCTTACTTTTAGTAATTAAGATTAGTTAAGGTTAATTAAGGAGCAAAACCTTACGAGCCCCTCTCAAATCAAATATTGCATAGTAAAAATCGCTTAGGATGGTGAGTGGGCTATAATTTAGACGAACCAATAGTAACCTATCGCCTGAACCAGCTGGGTATCCCCGCTTAGCGGGACTCTGGTCCCTTTGGGGGCACCCTTTGCCTCTCCTGACAACGTACTAAGGTATAGGCAATACATTTTTTTTCTCTTTTCTTTCTCTCTTTTTATATTACAGGATATTAAATTATAGCCATTACCTGTCTGTTAAGATTTACACGGTCATTGTACATGTATAAGGATCTACACAAATATGTGATATGATTACTTGTCAGCTGATGCAATAAAGCTGTTGTCATTGTCATTGTCATGTAGGCCATATGTATGTATCAGGACACTTACTAGAGGGCCCTTTACGTACCCCAGAAAAGCATTGTCTGTTCTAGTCTTTCTGGTGTTAAGTGTCATTAAGAGTAAAGAAATGGTCAGAAAATGAGAAGATTCACAAAAGCCACTCCCACGTGTGTAGCCCAATCAACAAATTACCATCCATAGTTGATGGAAGGCATAATGCACGGAGTCTCTAGAGTCTAGACCAAGTGGCGTCGATATTGTTGAGCGATGACGGAAGCGTACACCGTCTTTAGATCCCATGCTCGAACCCCGTATTATACCCCTTCATAAAGTCACGTACGTAGACAAAGACGACAGCGTGCAAAATCCGCAGCAGAAACAAACAAGTTCGGTACGCAAATTAATTAGCAGCAACAAACTCCAACATGTTAAAATTATACCTCCCCCGCCATTGAGCAAAGATTCTGCTTTTAGACAAACAAATCAGCCGAATAACCCAGAGGTCAAACAACGACCGAAGTAATCGGTGACATGAGCAGAACTCCGCAGATTCTGAAGTCTCTCATTTAGACCTTTGAGTGTTTTAAACTGTTATATCCTTTAATTTTACCAGTAATAATTTGGTATATAATATACATATATATATATATGTATATGTATATGTATATGTATATATATATATATCAGGTTCAACTTAAGGAAGACTTCGGCATACGGACATTGGAGTACGGCTTTAACCGCGTGCAAATTTACTACAAAGACGGCAAAGTAACTACTGTGCCGAATATCGGGTAGCTCTGACCTCCAACAAAGAGCGTCGAATCCGGCTGCATGATCGCTTGTTCTACAAAGCCAAGGATTTTCAAATCTCTACAACGCTTCCATTTCTGTAGTAATAATACACAGTTTAATTGAAAGTATATATTGGACTAACATGATGCGAGCAAAAAATTAAATGGTAACCATGTTTGAACGTTACCAATAATCGATCATTTCTTTAACATTACTTTATCCATATATTTAGGAGAATAGAGAGACATATTTTGCTTATAAGCTTTGTCCAATTAAAAAAATATAAAGCCGAGAACATTTGGTATTTTCTGTATTAACTTGGTGCAATGCTTTACGCTTAAGTACTGGTTTTGCAGAGAAATGTTATAGAAAAATTGGTTTCTGATTGGAAATTTTATACGGAACCATCAAATAACCAAGTTCTTATACTTCCGGTAACTGATATTATTGCTTTCATAGGCTATGATGCTATTTAGATAATCTTAGCAACTGAAATTTTATAATGAACATTTAAAGCTTGTCTAGTCTAGATTTTAAAGTAATAAAAGTCTAAAAGCAACAATGAATGGACATTACATCTATGAGTAATTTAAGTGATAAAATAAGTTTGGTGATTGACACTGCATTATATTAATTAGGCTATCATGTTAGCTCGCAAAGGCAAGTATCCCTACCACCAGTCTGAAAAGACACTATTTTGAACGCCCAACAGGTAAACGATTGAGAAATGGAGTTGATAGATGAAAGAGTCGGTGGGAAAATCTGGCAAAATTAGCAAACAGATAATTAGCAGATAATTATCTGTTTGCTAAAACTGCCAGTGTTTTCCAATGCTAAAAAACGCCTATTGTGAACAAAAGTAGAAATACCGACAAATGCAACAAAAAGGTCCTCCTCTTTAAATATAATACTTTTCTCCTTTATTAATTCAAACTGAGAAGTACGCAGTATTACATTGAAACATGAAACAGTACAATTATCAAGATCTTAATTAAACACACATTTTGGCAGCCTTGCAAGGCGTCCACTGTAGAGGGGGTTTACGGGTATCGAACCAGGACTTTTTAAGATCTAATGCTCTTTTGGCCATGAGTGTTACCATTCATCTGCCCCCCCCCCATCCCTATGAACATGAACACAGCATGCATCAATCATCAGTTGCGCATGAAAGAGCACAAAAAATGACATCAGACTTGAGTTTTCATGAGCAACGCAAAGATGAAATTTCGCAAAACAAGAGTAGGAAGTTATCAAACAGTTGTGTCTCGAGTTGCTGTCATCTTCTTCCTTTTCCTCTCATCTTCGTAAACTGCTGCCTGTACATCTGGTTTCCCAGTCAGTGTGCCGACATGGAGCCAATACGGGTCTAATATAGAGCCCTTATGGTACCACCCAATGGTCATGGAAATGATGGGAGAGTGCTTTCACGACTTGACTGGGGGCAGCCACTTTCTCGATATCCTTTCATGGTGCATACCACATATAATTTGTTTTGATGGCCAAAATGTCACGTGAAATTGATGCCTTGGAATGCACGTGGCGTACGTAAGCGGAATTGTGTGAAGAAACGCAAATAACCAGAAGGCTCGTGACAATGTGCAGTACCAACTACCTCCTTTCCAAAACTCGATGGAGATGCCTTTGTCCAGCTGAAGAGATGCAATGAAACGACCGGAACTGCTGCAAAGGATGCGTTATGTGACAGAGCTCTGTACTCAATACATATGCAACAGGCCAATGTATGTCTCTCTCCAATAAAAGAGGGCCGCCAAGATGGTTGACAAGATTGGTTGAGTTACTTAATGAAACAACGACGTGATATCGCCGACCTGTGCGTCAGATTCGGACACGGAATCATTTTGGGGGCCTTGCCATATCAGTCATGCAAGGGTTCCCAAGCTTTGGCAGCTTGCATATTTAGAATATTTGTGTACTGACGTATAAATTCCTTTCTGCCCTACAAGGGCACGGCGCGCTGAAGCCATTCTTCTTCTTATGGTTTTCTGACTCAGGCAGGTCCACATGTGCGACGTCGCCACTCCTCCCGAAGCCGAACTTATTCCTTAAGTCTACCGTATCCCTCTTTCGTCATCCAATCCAGCACAGCGGCGTATCTAGTATTTTTTGCGCCCGGGGACTAACTATGAAATTAGCGCCCTCCCTGTTTTCTTCATTTCACATTTTCCAAATACATCGAATGGTAATTTAAATTTTAATAAAATAAAATTTGAAAATACAGATAGTATATGGTGCCCCTTAATGTTCAATGGGGCGCCAAAATCATACCTAACAACTGGTTTGTAAGTAATGAGGATATAAATGGATATTTTGGGGCCCCAAAATTAAATCATAAATTTATTTGGGATAAATTAGTTAAAATTGCATCAAAATTAAGAGCAAAATTGTTAATTTTAATCCCCATTTTGACGCCCTCTCTGAACCCCCTAGCTATACCTCTGATCCAGCATCATCTTGGACTCTTGGTCTTTCGCTTGCCTTCTTCCCTCCATTCTTCCCAGAATGACTGTTCTTAGTAGTGAATCTCCTCTCAGCGTGTGACCGATCCATTTCCTTTTTCTCTTTTTGTATGTATGAGGAGTCTTTCTTCTCCAATTCTTTTCAAAACCTTCTTCCTTTTTTACATGTTCCATACAACTAATCTTCTCCATCCTTCTCAATATCCACATTTCGAAAGCCTCCAATCTCTTTTCGTCTTCTTTCCTCATAGTCCAAGTCTCCGATCCGTTCAAAACCACATTCCACACCAGTGTTTTTACCATTTCCGTATTTCTCTTAAGCCATAAAGCATAATAGAAGCAGCAACAACCACGTGATATCATCAGCCTATGCGATACAAGACGAGGTGACGAAGTTTAGCCTACAGTTTACATGTAACAATAGAACATGTGTAAATTTACATATTTATATAGAAAAAGCAACAACCACGTGACATCGCCAGTCTATACGATCCAAGAGCAAATGGCGAAGATTACGTAACAAAAAAGCTTGTGATATTTGAACTTATTTAAAGAGAAGCAGCAACAATCACGTGATATCGCCAGCCTATGCGATACAAGAACACGTGACGAAGATTACGTAACAATAGAGCTTGTGATATTTAAACAGAAGCACGTGATATCATCGATTTAATTTGTGTAAATGACAAAGATTATTTAGACATGTTAAAACAAGAGTATATTATAACAAAAGAAGATGTGGTAAAAGGCACATGGAAAAGGCATCTATGACTCAATAAACACTTGCTGGTGTCACGTTATTAATGTCCGCTAACCAGAGTCTTCTGGACTGAAATATAATATGACTCCCTATAGTGTCTGTTTGAGACCAGTCAAACTGTGGTACGTGACCGTACGTCGATAAAGCAAGAAAAAGCGAACCTACATTTTTGAAACTTGTATATCACTGACCGAAAGAGGTTTCTGTAATGAGTGTTTTCCAAAGAATTCCTCTAGCTCAATAAATTTAATTGCAATCACAAAACTGCTCTATATTACATATTTTACACGACCCTTGTTGCACTTGGTGTGTTAGTGGCTTATTATTTTGTGTCACTTGCTTTTCTGTCACGTGTTTCTTTATCACAAGTTCCTCTGTCTCACCACCTCCTCTGTAGCAATCTTTTTAGTCACTTGATCTTTTGTTGCTTGCCTTGTAAGTTGTACTTGAACTTTGTCCAGATTGCCTTAGAAGTTCCCTATTGGACAACGTGTATACGTGGCCAGATGCAATGCTTTAAAACAACCTTTAGGCTATGTATGTTCAATTGCGATTGACACCAACGGGCGCTGAGCCCACGGACGGTGATGATGATGATGATGATGATGATGATGATGATGACGACGACGACGACGATGATGATGATGATGATGATGATGATGATGATGATGATGATGATGATGAATCGATGATGATGATGATGATGATGATGATGATGACGATGACGATGACGATGACGATGACGATGACGATGACGATGACGATGACGATGACGATGACGATGACGATGACGATGATGATGATGATGATGATGATGATGATGATGATAATGAAGAAGTTCCATTCAACGAAAACACAAGTTAAAGATCACTTAATTCACTCAAACTATCAAACCGATAGTCATATCAGAGTTTAGATCACCTGAACCGCTGACGGATGTGTAAATTTTATACAGAAGTGGAGCAGCCCGTTAAGCTAGCCATAAGGGAGCCATGAGTATGGAGTCTTAGCGACTTCATTGTCTAAGCTTCGGCTTATGTGGGCGGGAGACCAGTTCTCTCCTTCGCCGTCTCGTCATCCCACTGACAGTGTACAGTCAGTGTACTCAATATAACTGAGTTGGCGCCACTACAAGATGCCTACTCAGAGGTTCTCCTATCCCAACTCCGGTGAAAAAGAACACTTTTCAAGTGCTTGTAAAAGCTGTTTGCAGAGTTCCTAGTTAAAATAACAAGCATATCCGAAGAAAGATTATTTCACGCGCAAAGGAAACACGTTCACCTCGAGATGCAGAATGAAGATTTCCGCGGCCAGCCAAACTCGAGGTGGGGAAACAGAGCTCTCAAAAGTAGCCAGAGGTCTTCCCTACCTGACACCGACAGACCAAGACCGAAATCCTAAGTTCAATGCGTTAGGAAACAGGCAGCCACTGGAGCACTAGCGCAAAGAATGCGAGACATGGTGGTGATATTATATATATATATATATATATATATATATATATATATATATATATATATATATATATATATATATATATATATATATATATAATCCAATAGACCACAAAAGGTGTTATACAAATTCCGCGATAATTCGAAAAACAATCTTAAGTACGCATCGTATGTCACGTTTTAAATAGGGCCTAATGCAAGATTCGGGAGAACCCAAACTCAGAGTCACCTGGAACACCTTGCTCGAGGGTTTTGTGGCGTCTCTTTGAAATAAACTCGATCAAAGATTGTCAAGTTTTCGTTTTCATCGAGAAGACTTTTCATAAGCGATGCAGGGCATTTCAAGCTGCTCTGCCCTACTTTCTTGATCTGCTACAGGACTCGGACTTCCTCTGGCAGGGGCGGATCCAGAAGGTCTATCAGGGGGGGGCAAAAATTTGTTAGTCATCTCCCAAAAAAGTTGATGACCTTTTTTTTTTAGTAATTAACCTTTTTAATGTCTTCAGTGTACATCTACGTTCTGTGTACATTTTACTCATCCACGCCTACAGGTGGGGCCACGCTTGTGTAAAGATCATAAAACGCCCATAAAACACATGTCTAAAATAAATAAAAATTTCAAATGGGGGGGCCATGGCCGGATTGGCCCCCCCTGGATCCGCCCCTGTCCTCTGGACTACTCTTTGGAAACCCATCTGCTTTGACGCAGCGCTCGTGAATGGGCTGATGTCCTGCGCTTGGCCTTCGAGGTGCGCTTTAGAAGTTTGGAGATTACGATTACGATACGATTATGATATTCATCAGGCTGCCTCTATTTTAAATTTACTGCGTCGTCGTTGAAAGTTTTGAATGCCAATTGTCACGTGAAACTGATGTCTTGGGGTGCCTTGCACGTGGCGTACTTATGAGGAATTGCTCTGTGTAACAGTACCAAAGAGCTTATGACAAAAGAGCAAATGACAAAAGCCACGCGGATAGAGTAATCCGATAGATTAAAGGGCGTGTCTTTTTTTAATGGGCCTGGGCGTGGCTTCTTGATTTATTATGAGCAGCAGCCAGCAGGCTAAACATGCTCGTTAAACTTCCCAAAGAGCGAATTCTTTTTGAGCCGGGGATGGTTTTACGATCGTGTTTATAACCGGTTGTCGATGAAGTACAGTTGTCATTTATTCAGAAGTTGTTTGTTTGTACAAGGCTGGTGAGGAATCCTAGAAGTGTGCGTTTAAGCTAGCTGTTATCATGAAGAGAAAGTGAGTTCTTACTGTGATGATTTTGCGTAAATCTGAATAGGCCTATGAACCAAAATAGCATGTTTTGTAGTTCACGAACATCTGAATGGGACCTCAATAGGCCAATTTAGAAGGGTTCAAAGGATTGTCGGCAGAAAGGGGTTTGCTTGTGCTTAGCATAACTATAAGTAGGCCTAGACTGTTATGGAATAGGTAGGCCTATCTGATGCTTCAATTTTCTCTTTGCAGCGTTGATGTGGCTGCACAGAAGGCAGAATGGCCGGAGCTGGTTGGAAAGGTAATCAAAATGATGATTGATGAAAAAATCATTGGATTGTCTATATTATGAAACATATATGATTTCTCTGACAGCCGTGTAGGGCAGTGATATCTGTTAGTTCGAGGACCATGTCATACAACTGTCGTGCTAGTGCGACATGGTGGTCTATAGGTTAATACTTGACCGATGACTATGCGGTACACGTAGCGGGTTCCATTTCGTGTAAGTTGTAACGACCCCGAGTATGTCTTTTGCGCACATGTGCATCCGTCACAAAGCAGTGCAATTTGGTCCTAGCGTAAGCTGGGAAGTAAACGGAAAGTGCTGCGATTCACTGGCTGCATGTCCAGGACCTTGAGATTCGTCTATTGCCTGTTAAATGCCCACTGTAGGAAATAGGCAAGTGTTTTCACTGTTGTTTGAACCGGCCACCCTATTCTTAGATGCTACTTCTGATTTTCTCGCAAATCTTATCCAGATATTGAACATATGCCATGTCTCTCTAGGGGTAATTACCCTTCTCATCCTCCTTGCGTCGCAACTCCCTTAACATCTCTATCACCTAGGCATACTGCGCAATGTAATATTCTCCATCGTCTTAATTACCGGTATTCTTACGCTTGTTTAGTTATTCAGATGGAAATGATTACTGACAATGGTAATTGCACAGTTCAATTTCGCTTATTTCAAGACAGACTCATCGGAAGCCATCCCGGCCTGTGGAAACAAGCATTTAGGCTACAGTAATAAATGCATGAAATAATTAGCCAAAGCAGAGCTGTGTCTGAGGACTATTAATAATTTATTGCAGCCAGTGAAACATAGTTTGTCTGTTCTTCTTGTTTCAGGATCCGGAAGAAGCCAAAGCACAGATTCTCAAAGACAGGCCAGATTGTCATGTGAGAATAATCCTTCTGTAAATATTATTGTTGACCTATCTGAACATTTGCATTGATCCTATTCGAAACAGTTTTGTAAACGACTGAGCAGTAATACGTTGACTGTGCATGCAGCATGCTGCTGCTAATTGTTTACCTAAAAGCCAACTTTACAGATGTTGAAGTGGTTTAACAACAAAAGACTTGCAAGCATTTCTCGTAGAAACATCGTTCCTTCTGTAAGTTGCATTTGTATCGTAGATTATGTACATACGTGTGTATGTATGTATCTGGACACTTAAAATAGCGCATTTTTAGTAGGGTTACCCCACAAAAGCACGTCGTGTGCTATTCTTTATGGTGTCCAATGTCATTTAGGGGAGAAATGACATTCGAAGCAGAGAAATGTTCTGAAAACGAGGATTGACAAATGCCATGCCCGTGCACACGTGTGTATCCCAACCAAGGGAAAACCAAGCACAGATGACAGATGACACAACGCTGAGAGTCTCTAGAGTCTAGACAAAGCCGCATCGATAGTCTTAAGTCGCAGCACACGTCAAGCTCCGCTCAGTAGCCCCTCCTTGGTGGAAGATAACGTAAATCCGGCTATTCCGTGAACCACCGGGTGCACGTAGAAGATGCATTCGTTGTCCGCCGGTCCGTAGACCGAAGTGCCCCCAGTGACTTAACGGTCAAGATCACTTTATAACGACCAGCGTCAATTCTCCTCTGAGACGCGAATTACCCTGCTGCAGACGGTTACGTAGGCCCTACCAGGAGCGTAACTCTGGTCTAAAAAGGGGGTGTACCAATTTCTTATATACACGAAACAAGGCTGAGACTGTGATCTCTGGGAAGGCACAATAATAAAATATTCATTGGCATTATTCAAAAAGTGGGGGTACGGTACCCCCAGTCCAAAAAGTGGGGGGTACGGGTACCCCTTGTACTCTCCATAAATTACGCCTATGGGCCCTACACCGTCCTTAGATACCGTACTCGAACCCCTTACACCCTTTCATAAAGTCACATACGTAAGCAAAGACGACAACGTACAAAATCCGCAGCAGAAACGAAGAAACCTGGTGAGCAATCTAACTGACAACAGCAAAACTCCAAGATATTAGAAATAAGTCGACCCCACCACTGACCAAAATCTGCATTTAGACAAAATAATCCGTCGAAATGACACAACAATCAAACAACGTGGTCGGCATTGATGGGCAATAGTTAACTAAAAAGTTGCTAACTTTTAGTTTAACTAAAAAAATTTAGTTAAGGATGAAGTTTAACTAAAATAAAATAGTTTAGTTAAAAACATAGTTTAACTAAAAACATTTAGTAGCTAACTAAAAAGTTTAACTAAAAAAATCAGCAATATGCAACTATTTTTCCACAATGAATATTGAACATTGTCAGCAAAAAAACATTTTAACACTGCATGGTTTTAGCATTAACAGCCTGTGTTTTCAAATTCATACACTACTTGTCTTACAGTACGCCTGTAACTGTATGCTAGAACAGTACACATTGCATAGTTTGAAGGTGAAATTATCATTGACGCTCTGCATTATTACAGTTCACTGTAACCTCTGTTATTGTGAAACTGTTTGTCGTAAAAAGTTGGAAAAAATTTTACTACTTTTTTTAGTTTAGTTAAAACTAATTTCCAAAATCAGTTGCCAACTTTAGTTAAACTATTTTATTTTAGTTGGAAAATAGTTTTAGTTTAACTAAGAAAAAATAGTTTAGTGCCCATCACTGGTGGTCGGTGACTTGAGCATTAGCCTATACTCCGCAGAATTTGAGGTCTCACATTTTTGGCTTTGACTGTTTTAAATTGCTATAGGCCATATCCTTTAATTTTATCAGTAATAATTTGATATTTATATGTATATGACAGGTTCAAATTCTCGAAGACCTTGGCTATGTAACAGCAGATTATGGCTTTAGCCGCGTGAGAGTTTTCGTCAAAGACGGCAAAGTATCTAGTACACCGAGAATTGGGTAGCTGTGACCTAGAACTAAAGAAATCGTGCATCGAATCCAGCTGCTGTCGCTTGTTCAACAAAGCCAAGGATTACCAACTCTCCCCAACTCTTCTATTTTTGTAGTAGGCCTAATAAGACCAAGTTTAATTGAAAGTACATAGGCAGAATGGACTAACATAATTTTATGCAGGTGAAAAGTTACTTTCGTAACATTGTGTGAACCTCACAAAAATACCTAGATATTTTTAACCTTATCATATATCCAGGAAATGGACAGTTGTCTTTGCTTCTGCTCCATATAAAAAAATTTTAAAACCGAGAACATTTGCTATTTTTTAAATTAACTTTGTGCAGGGCTTTACGCTTAATTTACGCTTAACTTTACGCTCGATCTTACATAAAAATTGATTGGAAATAACCTATAGCTAGTACTTTTTATCCCAGTAATTGGTAGGCCTACTTTTGATTTCATGCTCTAATTAGAGTATCTTGGCAACTGGAATTTTATCATAGAAATGTTGCCTGGTCTTGATATGAAACTAATAAAAGTCTAAAAATCAACATTCACTCACTGGTTCATTCATTCGGAAATTTAATATAGCGCACCTGCAAGAAACCTGCTCAGAAGCGCTCCCAGCCCATCCACGGATAGAGATTAATAGTAGAGCCGTGGCTATAGCTATATAGTTCACACGCCAGAAAGAGGGTGAGGGTGTGCCTCCGATATATAGTACAACCCAGAACTGAGCAGGTTTCTACAGTATCTCCCAATACATACCACAATACGTGGGGCGTGGTGGCTCAGTGGTAAGTTCGGCGCCTTGTGACCGGAGGGTTGCAGGTTCGAATCCAACTCTAGCCGCTGCGTACGGACCTTGGGCAAGTCCTTCACTCGCAATTGCTCGTGGCGCTTCGGCGTGAAAACTCCGACACAGTATCAATGCTGTAGTCGGGAGCGCCTCTGAGTAGTAGTAGACTTGAGGAGGCGTTATAGAAATATCCGAAATAAATAAAATAAAAGAACATCCATTTTTCAAGTATTAAACGGGTATTCGGTGATACTGGTATTTTATATGAAATCTTCTGAAACAACCGTTTGAAAGTTTGATGACTTGCGGGGTCGCTACCGCTGTAAACATCCAGCTGAAAGGTTTAAACTCTAAACCTCTAGACTGATCTAGACTAATAACTTCTATAGCGCTGTGATAATACTGTCCAAGACACCATGCAGTCGTTGGCCGCTCTGACTAATTGTAAATTTCAGTTTATAACCCAAGACTCCAGGCTAAACTGACGGAAGAGTGTTACACGATGTTATGGTGGATAAACTCACGAATCTGCTTTCAACGTCTGAATTTCAATCTATCGAACAGCCATGCATATACAATTATTCCAAGAGACCACAAAATGTGCTTTGAATGCCAAGTGACATGTGGAATTGGTGCCTTGGGAATTGGTGCCTTGCGGAATAGCTCGGGGTAACTATACATAAGAGCTTATATGACAAAAGGGCAAATGACAAAAAGGCACGCGACAATGTGCAATACCAACGAACTTCTTTTTCAAAACTAGACAAAACTAAATTTCTCTCTCCAGTAAAAGGCGGTCTCCAAGATAGTCGACGACTCTAGGCCTACAAGATTGGTCGAGTAGCTTCAGAAAACTCGGTTTACGCAGGGTAGAGGCTGAGGAGATTGGAGGACAATCAATAAGAGATTGCATTTTTGCCCTGCCCAGAATTTCTTCGGGGCATAAAATTAATCGTACCCTGCGCTGGTTACTTAAGTGTAGCCTATGTTGGCAACTAGAATTTTATGATAGACAGTTTAAAGTTTGTCTGCTCTTGATTTCAAACTACCGGTAATAAGTCTAAATAGCAACAAGAGCCGGACTATAACATGAGTAATTTGAGAGTGAAAAGAAATTTGACGAGTCATATCGCAGTATCTTAATTATAGGCCATCATGTAATCTCGCAAAGGCAAGTATAGGCCTACCTACGACCAACCTGAACAGACCCTTTGTTGAGCGCCCAACAGGTAAACGATTAAGAAATGAATTAAAGTTGACAGATGGAAGAGTCGGTGGGCAAACACTGGGAAAGTTAGCAAACAGATGATTATCAGATAATTATCTGTTTGCTTAAGTTGCCTGTGTTTTCCATTGAAAGCCACTGCTGAGTTTTTTCTTGAAGTAGGCCTACGTGGCTCTTTAAATAAATGTCAGAACAGTCAAATTACAATAATATTCCAATTCCAATGCAATCACACTTAAGAACTAGACCTACAGAATTGCTTATTCATTCATTCGGAAATTTAATATAGCGCGCACGTTCAAGAAACCTACTCAGAAGCGCTCCCAGCCCATCCACGGCAATAGAGATTAGACTTTAGCAGCTTGTAAAAATCAGACGTGTTAGGCCTACCCCTGGGGAGCAGACGAATCTCTAACAGAAGATTATTCCAATGGAGGGTCAATAGTGGAGCCGTGGCTAGCTAGAGTTTAACTTTCGGTTTATTGAAATAGTAAATTTTAGTTATAGGCTTGGAAAAAATACTTTAATTCGACAATAATAATATTCTAATTAATCGTTGCGAGTGGGCGGAGTTTACCTATTTTTATGCTATCCGATGAGACGCTAAGTAGATTTGCCTATAATTAGGCCTACCCCTGGGGAGCAGACGAATCTCTAACAGAAGATTATTCCAATGGAGGGTCAATAGTGGAGCCGTGGCTAGCTAGAGTTTAACTTTCGGTTTATTGAAATAGTAAATTTTAGTTATAGGCTTGGAAAAAATACTTTAATTCGACAATAATAATATTCTAATTAATCGTTGCGAGTGGGCGGAGTTTACCTATTTTTATGCTATCCGATGAGACGCTAAGTAGATTTGCCTATAACCTAGTTACGGACTGCGCAGGCCAATTTTTTTACAGTGACCTATCTTGATACCTTCGAGAATTTTTAAAGATGTATACGTTTTGAACACTATGTGGCTTCGAACCCAATTGATAACGAATATTCGGTAGAGCTCAATTTTTACGTTGGCATGTCTTAAGCTAGCGCATTCCGATTTAATTTAGTTTGAGCAGTGTGGTTTATTTGATGTTCGGGCGGCGTACGAGCGGCCAGTGACGTGCAGGTGTCATTCATTCTCAAGTGGTTTGCTTAGCTAAGGCTGCAGTGATCCTATAAAACGTGCGTCTAGGCCAGCCGTTGCTATCTTCAAGAAGTATTTTGTCAATCTCGAAGAGCAAAGGTGAGTTCTTGATGCGGTCGCTTTGCCTAATATTGAAACAGTCCTGCGATCCTACAGTGAAATCTTAAGGTAATTATAATTAATCTTCCGCTCGCGTTGGGTTTAGAAGTGGAAGTTTTAGTGCTGTGGTTTCGAAAACCTAACCCGGATTGGGTTTGTCTGGATAGGGACCGCTTCCCTAATAACTCGGGGCGCTGACTTACTTCAAATTTACTTTTGTGGCTTCTGTTTCTTTTTGTGAATCGAATACTACGTATCGTCACTACAGATCGTTGAATGCTGTGCTTTTAAAAACGAAATCCTTTAAAATTTCTCAAGCTTCTTAATTGCGTTAGTCAAAGGGATTCATACGCAAGCACAGAAATGAAACTGCTGTTTACATTTATTGTTTTATTGGTGTTGGCTTTATTGCGGTGAGAACACACGGATTATGTTTATTAACTGAAATATGCAATGATGGTTATCGTTAACGTCAAATCCGATGGTGGGTAAGTAAGTAAGTATAGATAGTAAGTACAGAAGCAAGAATGGTACATTGTATTTTTTTTATTTGCGTACTGTCTCCGAAACTGGGTCAGGCACATGACCGGCAATAAATGCCCATGAGAAGTGGCGCGTAAAGATCATGGTACGGTACCAAAGGCAATGAGCCAACCAAATATTCTGAGGAAACTCCCATTCAGCTGCTCAGAGCTGGTACATTTTCATGTTTGTCCAGTCAAATTGAATTACAATGGCATGCTTCTCATATTGAACGCAGCGGTAACATTTTCAAAAGGAAAACTACAATGAATAGGAAATGTTGACTGATGTAGGCAATAAAACCATAGGTCTTACCAAGTGATCCTGTTAGGCTGTTAGCAACACAGGTGATTGAGTTCAAACTCCTTTGAAGGCTTTTGTATGCAGGCAAACACCAGCTTTGACATGACCCGGAGAGCATGCTCATAAACATTTTATGGGACCCAAACAGGCTCTATAAGGGTCCCATGTGAGCATACTGGCAGGGGAGGGTTTGCTTGTGTTTGACAGAGCTATATGTAGGCTGTTTTAGGATAGTTATTTGATATTTAATTTTTTATCTTTGCAGCGTTGATATGGCTGCACCAAAGGGAGAATGGCCAGAGCTGGTTGGAAAGGTACTGTAATCAAATGTTGTCTTTGTTTTTTTTTGTATTTAAAGATTTATAAAGTGACGTTCTCAGTACAACCTAATCAGAGGCACTCCCAGTACCAGGAACCCCAAGGCAAAAGGTTTAAGGCTGTGGATGGAGGCAGTGAGGCCCAGTCAGAATCGTAGAACAAGTCATAGAGGGAAGTTATTCCAGAGCAGTGGACCAATGCGGGCAAAAGCACGATGCTGAGCCATGGTGGACCTAGACCGGGGACAAAGATGTCAAGATGATCCGAGGAGCCTTATAGCAGTAATATTAGATTGTCTCCTTATCTCACAGATGTCTGTTCCATAATGTTAATGTCATCTACCCGAAAATGAATGTCCTACCAAATACATACTAGATTACCTGAGCTACATTACACATCAGATCTGTATTTGAGGACTATGAGCAGTATATTGCAGCCAGTGAAGTATTGTCTGAGCTGTCTTTTCTTTTTATTTCAGACTCCGGAAGAGGCCAAAGCACAGGTCCTCAAGGACAGGCCTGATGTCACGGTGAGAATAATTCTTTTGGAAATTGCTAACCTGTCTGAACATGTGCCTAGACACTATTCGAAACAGTTTTGTGAATGATTGAATATTTAGTTTTATCTTGCAATTCATACAGCATTCATGCAGAATGTTCACAGCTTGAGCAGAGGCATGCTGCATGAATGCTCAGTGAGTTAACGGCAACGCTACAAAACGCTTCCAATCACATATTAGTCTTTCTGCAAGTGCAATTGTATCATAGAACAAAGTGCTCCCTTAATTGTAATGTTCATTGTTTATATATAGGTTACAGTACAGAATGAGCTGAGCCCATGTACAATGGACTACAGACCAGACCGTGTACGAATTTTCACCAACAAAGAGGGTAAAGTAGCTGGTCCACCAAGAACCGGGTAGCTGACCTTGAACTAAACGAAACTACGCTTCAAGTCTGGCTGGATGTTTGTTATTCTACAGGGTTACCAAATCTCTCGATGGACTGCAAAAGGCTAATTTCTTTTTATTTCATAGTACTGATACCCAGTCTATTTGACAAACATACGCAGTGAAAAAATTATAACAGTACCCATGTTTAAAGATTACCAAAAATCCAGAAATTTTTAAACATTACCATATATCTGTGCACTTCGAAATTATTGTTTAGAAAATAGACCAATTTGTTTTGTTTGTACTTCGAATATTTTAATGTAAAAATGAGAACATTCGATATTTTTTATATTAACTTTGTGCAATGTTTTTTACATAAAAATTGTTTCTGGTTGGAAAGTTTTACATGTAACCATCAAATAACCTAGTACTTGTACTCCCATTAACTAGTATTTTAGTTGTCACAGGCTACGTAGATTAGCTTAGCTTATGGAGTTTTATAATAGAAGAACTTTGTGAAGTTTGTGTTGCTTGATTTCAAATTAAGGAAATCTCAAATTCAACCTGAACCAAGACTTACATTTATGAGTAATTCAAGAGTTAAAGTAAGATAGTGATTAAAACCGCAGTATATTATTAATTAGACCATTGTGCTTGGGAAAGTTCCCATGAACAGCTTCAAGACCCTTAGTTGAACACCCAACATGCAAAGGATCAAGATTTGAAGTTGACAGATCGGTGAGTCATTC
The DNA here is from genome assembly GCA_963556255.1 of Allolobophora icterica. Classification (NCBI taxonomy): domain Eukaryota; kingdom Metazoa; phylum Annelida; class Clitellata; order Crassiclitellata; family Lumbricidae; genus Allolobophora; species Allolobophora icterica. The sequence goes on from OY744611.1 coordinate 50,012,604, forward strand.
GGCAAATACTGGCAAAGTTAGCAAACAGATAATTTGCTGATAATTGAAATCATATTTTTATCTTGATGAGCAGCAGGCTTATCAAGACACTTCCCACGTAATGCAAATAATGTGACCAAAATAGCTGACCAGTTCATAGGCCTAGGATAACAGGCCAGAGCACAATTTCATGTACCAGGTAGGCCTACTTCAAATGCCATCCACCAACACCCATCAAAATGCAGCCGTGGGTGCTACAATACAGGAACGGGTCGCTGCTCTCTGCCTAGTAGCCCCTAATTTAATTTTATATTGTCGAAAAGTCAAGCAGATCCCTGCAAGACCAAGCGAGCCATTTGTCACTACCACATTCTGGGCTAAATTGAATTTTGCAAAGGAACTGAATAACAAAACCAAACTTCATGGTCTGCGATAAATTACTTAATGTACATGGATTAAAGAATCGACAGTGTAAAAAGAATTGGCAGATTTTATTTCATCTGAGAACAGGTATAAACTGAAAAAATACACAAACAACAATATATTGCCACATCTGACAATAACAGATCCCCTTTCTCACAGTCCAGAAGCAAAATGCAGATCCCAGACTGCGGCGCTAGACAAAACAATTAACTAGGGACACCGGAAAACAGTCTATATAATCTGACCACCTCCATTTAAAACATTTACATACATAGATGTTAGCACTGCACCCTGCTGCCTATACATACAAGATCAAGTATGCAAGTTTGTGTGTGTTATACAGACATTTCAATTTCTAAAACTCTGAATTTTGTCACCGGACAATAATATAGAGCCTTTCAAGACAAAAAAGAACTGTACAGCAGTTTGAGAATGGCCCAAACGTCCAGTTGAAACTGTTTTTTACCCACATCAAGGAAACGACACAGACGTGCATTGAATGACGGTTTCACGTAGTATTTTCATACCAGTAACAAATTTGCAGTATAAAGTTTCACAGAAAATATGTATTTCCAAAGGCTTCTCGATTTTGCTTAAATTCCAAGTATTCTGGAAAGTTCTGTTTACATGGCACTAACAAAACAAAGATATCCAACAGACTACTGGCATCAATGCAAACCAGTTGCATTTTTAGTGCTCGTAACAAAAATCACATCATTTAGAAAATGGCATATGGCTAGGTGTTAAGCAAAGTTATGGTAAAATTCTCATGAGATTAAAAATATACCCTGTGATGATATGATGTAGTTCTTCAAGATCAAAGATCCACAATTTAAATTGCAGAAATACCATGTGGGGAATAGCCTTACAATTTACCATTTCCTAACCATTTTCACTTAAATGGAAACGATCAAATTTAAGACAGCCAAACCAAAACAGAGCAGAATATAAACAGCAACATTTCATTATGTGAAAGTCAAATAAAACAATGTAAATTAATGCAGATTAAAATGCAACGAGATCAAGGAATTAAACAAGTTGGCATGCCCAAGGCAAAAAGTTTAACTGAATAAAAAATAAATTTAAAATTAAACCAAAAGAAGAAATGTCAATGCATATTTAGCCTATAATCACAGCCATTTAACTACATTTTCTACTTAACAATGGCATACTTTCTTTCATGAATCTCAATATTTTAAATGCAAATTTATGACTACAATGTGTTGGATACAACTTTGGCATTTACCAAAAGTTATCCACACAGAAATATTGATCTGAATCAATCCGTGGCAGTGTTAAAAAAGTGTCACACTAGTTACTACCAAAGTGATAGCACTTTATAATGCAAAACACGCATACTACACAGTTTACTGTATTAAAATATTTAAAATCTGGGATTTAAAGTTTCTCCAAATGACACTTAGCTGCCCTAGAGCATGTATATATCTAGAGATTTATATATAGCACCTTTCACAGAACTCTTGAAAGCACTGCATACAGAATCCAAATATTTGCACCCGTAACTGTTTCCCTAACAGCTCAGAGAAATCATTGGCTTAACTCACTGTTGGTCACTACAGGTGTAAGCGGCACACTAAAAATACAATGTACTGTAAATCACAGCTGTAATTTGTTTAGCTGTGGTCATTTGAGACGTCAACCACGAAGATACTTTTTTGCAGGTACAAACATATAGACAATTTTATTGACCAAAGGTGAGAACAAAGCCATATAAAGATGTGGAGATGACAACTGCAATAGTGCTGGAATATAGAAAAGAAGACAAAGTAGCAAGCGGAAGGTGATTACAGGGTATTCAAGCTCAGTTTAATTGTGGTTATAACAGGAAAAGAATTGATTTTAACATTTCAAACCACTCCCATCTGATTTGTTCTTGTCACACATAAAAACTGCAGAATCGCTTAACTAAAACAAAAGGTACAAATGCCAGTAAATGCAACAAGCAGTTCATCCTCTTCCAACCTGAACACAGCCAGAAATCGTGCATGGAAACAGCATAAAACACGACGTCTGCCTTGAGGTTACTACGAGACCATTCTTACAAGTAACTTCAGAAACTAATTCGTAACAAATGAAGCATAATCTCGTTGACCGTTTGCAGTGATTACGTTTGTGCAGATTTCATGAACAACGTAAACAAGATGAAATTTCGGAAATCAAGAGTAACCTATCCAACAATTGTATCCCTAGTTGCTATCACCCTCCTCTTCCTCGTCATCTTCATAAGCAGCTGCATGCACACATGGCTTCGCTTTCATGGCTTGCTTTGGGGCAGTAACACCATGCTCTCGATATTCTTTCATGGCCTACCATACACAATGTTTACAACATAAAACATAATATGTGCAAACTTGTCCATCTTCTAATACAGAAAGTAGACTATTGATTGTGAAGAAAGACTGCATATCCACCCGAAATGGTTGTATACATCACTTATTATGTATTAAATAGCTATTATGTAATATTTGTATTTCACATGAAATCTATTAAAACAACAACTTATAAGGTTGAAAGCTTGTTTGGTTGAGACCATCACAAATATTCAAATGTAAGGTTTGAACTCCAAGGCTACACTTTTCAGTGGTGCTTCACATCTACATGCATATAGTTAACCTTACCTCAACTTCAGTTTTAACTGAAGGCCCCAGACTAAAATGATTGAACTGACTGAAAATGATAGAAGAATGTTAGTGTTCTTCTGTTTGACAAAAAACACCAGAAATATACTTTCAAAATCTGTTTTTAATGTCTCCATCAACCACACATTTTGACACAACCATAATAAGCATTATACAAATTCTCAAATAAATAACGAAATGATCTGAACTATGTATTGTATGTAACGTAACAAATAACACGTCTCGAGTGACCTACCAGCTCATATCGTTGTTTGTCCTTTACAGCCATCTCTCCAAACCTTTGTTTTTCCTGACAGACCTCCCACCTTTTGCCAAGCTCCTTTGCAATCTCACCAACAGTATAGCTCTGGTATTGTTGTTTCACACGTGACCGTTCTTCGTTGCAGAAAAAGAAGAAAGCCGACCTAACCCAATCACACAGCACAAGTTTCAATACCCACATTGCATTATAGTAGATGCATAAACCCAGTGTGAGAATTGTAGAAAAAAGACAGGGGGTTAGACTTTGAAGTGTTTGATCCATGTGGAGTTGAATATTTTATCAGTATGTTGGAAACTGAGAAAATTCAACAATACAAAAGAAAGCTTAAACTCATTAAAGTGATGACATAACCAATTTTATTCGTATACAATTCACAATGGTCACAAATCTCACAATAAACTAGACCATTATTAAATTAGTAACCCACAAAGTGAATTGTGAAAGAAAACATTGCTGAAATATGTGCACAATATAATCACACTAGCACAACTGAGGTGGTTGGAAGCGACCTCCCTGGGGTGTGCATTGAAGTCTTAACTGGGGGTCCCAAGAAAGCCTAGGGGAGTTGAACCTCCCAAACCCCCAACAATTCTCACCCCGTATAAACCCCTTCTAACCGATGGCATCATAACGTGAATTCTGATACACATGGTCAACCACACAGATCCCAAATACACTTCAGCTTGAGAATGTGATATGTGAGGTAACACACAGTTAAATGAAAGAGCACAAAGAATTCGTGTTTAACTTACAGAGACCGTTTAGGAGCATTTGGATCTTTCGTTCTCTTGCGCTTTGGAGCTTTTTCTCCTGGAGGTGGCTGGTAGCTCAGCATGTCCTGCTCATATCGTGCCTTGTCTTTCTCGGCCATTTCGTCAAACCTTGTCTTGTCTTTTGATTCCATTGCCTGATCGCAAGACGCACACATTCTTTAAATGCACAGATCTTTAACCAACTTCATATATTGCCTATTCCTGCTGAGTGATTCATTATAATTATTACTGTATTTGACTTTGTTATGTGCCACTACACACTGCATCAATCGATGGAGCTGTGTAACTGTGTGTCAAGGACCTGCTCAAGGTCCCTACATGGGAACCGTCTCAGAGCAGGCTCGAACTCGTACACTCCATGTTACAAGGCAAGTGCTCAAACCAAGCGGCAAGTGTGTTATCTGCCATTTTTATGCGTTAAATGCACAACCGGAAAACCCATACATACGGGTAGAACCATTAAATGCCACTCTAAACAAAACATTCCAGTAGATGCATGCTGAAATAATTGCAATTGCAAATTTATATAGCACCACTTCGAGAGAGACTAACCAGAGGCAGTTCTAACCTTAACACACTAAAACCACGATGGAACAGAATGGTCTTCAAGCGTTTGCAGAAAAGAGGAGACAGATTCAGAATACTTGGATGCTACAGGAAAGTTCAAGAGCAGTTCTAAGCAATATCTTGGTGAGAAAGTTTTCCATATGAAAACCAGCTACAATTGGACATACTGCAGATATGAATGGGGGATAGATGAGTGGTCACATTCTGGCCGGAAGAGCATTACATCTTGAAAAGTCATGGTTCGATACCTGTAAACCCCTCAAGGTCGACTAAGCCTACCATTCCCTAGGGCGCAGCAGTAAAATGAGCAGGCGCCTAACAGGCTGCCAAGACATGTGTTAATTAAGATCTTGATAACTGTATTGTCATGTTTCAATTGTTTCAACGTGGCTTACTGCGATTTGTCAGTGAGCTTGTCAATAAACACAACTATTATATTATTATAAAAGATAAAAAATCAGTATTTAGTTGCAGTCTTAGTAGGTAAAGCAAAACTCAGTAGAAACTAAGAAGTTTAGCTACCTTCCATTTCTCAGCACATTTCTTTGAGAATTCGGCAAAAACAATCTGCTCTCCTGGGAACTTTTTCTTGTGCTCCTCACGACACGTTTGCACAAAGAAGGCATATGCCGTCATCTTCCCTCGCGGTTTACCATCTTTTCCCATGGCAGATAATTTCTGGTCAAACGACGGTGAAGCTTAAGCCTGGGATCAAATACAAAAGCTCAAATTCAATTCACGCCGTCACTACAGTGAGTTCTTTAATTTAAGTGGTTACATCCACTTGAGGAAATCATGGCCAAACTATGTATTTCGTCTCCGAGTTACTTGTACTCAGTTCAGGCCTCGATATCATACATACTGCAAAGGCTTTAGTTTGCTTACTTATTTAAATGAACTCTTAATAAAAATTATGTTTAAAGACTATCTCTGCCCTGTCATTCTTTTACAAATCAGTTATTACATTACAGGCAGGTGAAAATGAATTAAATTTCGGTACAATTGGGAATGAATTTTAAAAAATCCATGTGAATAAATTTGCACAATCAGCCTCAACGCTGTAGAAGGCGGCACGCGCCATCGGCCGCACCATAAGGCAGGCGACAAGCCAACGTTCAATCATCAATTCTGACAAACACACCACTCGTTTCAATTAGAAATTCAACAGAATATCACGACATAACCTTTCGGAATAAGTCAATCGACTAAAAATTGGGTTCCTCGCAAAAATCTCAAATACTTGAGAATTTATATCGACAAACCAGCAACTAAGGGACGAACTCTTGTCATACAGCCGCCACAAATTGTGTCGCCTCCTTGCGACCGCGTCAGCTGCATGGACAGTGAAGCACAGGAGGCCCAGTTTGTAAAATTAATGTAATATAATGTAAATACCTAATGTATCGGTACTGATAGATATGTCGTGTAATTTTAATTTTTGTTGATTTAAGAGTGAATTATTTAACTGACCCCGTTATGCGCAGAATGCGATAGAATTGAGTGCTGAGGAATGATGATTATCAATTTATGACGGACCGAAAATCTGGAATTTATTCATGAACATACATGTAGGCCTACGTAGCATAATAATTGTAATTATTTATACTGTGCTAATACGCATAACATCGCGATCTTTTAAATTTCACCAAGACTATTAAAATCACGTTCGATACCTTAAGTACAAAGATTTCATCTGATTAAGCGCATGAGCAGCATAAACATGGGCGTCCGGTGCCCCCGGATTTTGAAAGTTGTCGTGTTCGTGAATAGCCATGCAATAACGTTATTCTGCCCCTCTGGAGAATCCCCCCAGAAATATTCCTCCGATCCTAAATATGAAATTTCGGCGATTTACGTTATGTAAAAACGTTATCCCCATAACCCCGTTCATCTTAAGCAAAATCAACCATCTCAATCTGCTTATTGTTCAACAGATGTTCAATAAAATTTTGTTCTATTACATTACGCCTGTAATCAAGTGAAAAGCAAACCCAAAACACAACACTGAATTGTAAACTTTAATCGCCTTTATTTTTCAAAAATTTTCACACAATATGTGCAAGTTTTAGGCACAAGAAACGATGTAGGCCTACAGCATCTGTTCTTTATTTTCACAACCCTATCGAATTTTATCAGTTGCCTAGAGCCATAGACCACACAAAATTCAAGTTTATTGACAAAGATTTTTTTAGATCATGAAGCTCAAAAGCCTACAACTTCCACAAAGCAGTGATTTTTATGATTTGCACAAATAACACCAAAACTGTTGCACAAGTTTCTTTGTAAACACAAAAACTTAAATCATGCAGCTCAAAAGGTGTCGTCATCACCAAAGTCCTCCAAGACGCCGTCTTCAAGGAACCTCTTGTAAATGGCCATGAACTTAACGACAAACGCTTCCAAGTGGTAGATGGGCTTCTGACCGAGTTGAAGTCGATGTTCGTAGTGAGCGGCAATCTGAGTCACCTCAGCTTTCAACTGTCCATCGCAGTTGACGAGCAGTTCTTGCAGTAAGACCTTGTATGAACAAAACAACGTATAAACAAATCAACCATGTCTGTAACACTGTTCGAAGATGTGGGACACGGTAGCCAATTGGTTACAGCGCTCGCCTTGCGGCACTGAGTACGGGTTTGAGCATCCTCCCCTGAGACGGCTACTGTGTAGGGACCTTGAGCAAGTCCTTCACTCACAAATTCTTCAGTGTCATTGACTGATATTGGCACTTAAAAAATGCAATAAATAATAAGCTGACATGGTGGTTGACAGATGCAGATTGAACAATCTGTTGCCCCACACAAAATTTATTTGCCACCCCTAATATTTATATTCGAACATTTTAACTTTAGATAATATATTATAATTTCTCAGCTTAAATCTCATGGAAAATTCTTCACCCTAAAGGCCTAAACCAACCTTAAGCCGAGTAAACATCCAAAACGATACTGTAAATGGCAAAACGATATTAAATAATGTAAAATCTGTATAATGTAAAGGCAATAGAAAGTTACATGAAACCTCACTGGCTACCAAACTGAAACAATAGGCGAGAGTGGGACATATGTCACCAGCATTGTTTCCCCCTAAGTGCAACATTCTTCCAAGCGTCATTGCTAAACTGCCAAACCTGTATCACTTTACCTTTGCTGATATCAAGCTAAATTGCTAAATACGCCTACTAGAAGTTAGCCGTCTAATTCGATTGATGTGGCTGAATAAGTAAGTAACTGCTCTCTTCTCCTTTACCTTGATTATCACGTCAGGTGGGATGCAGTGGGTCAAGAGTTCATACAGGCGACCTCTCACCTCCAGAAGCCTACAACGAGAATCAGAATTTAGACTGGCAAGGTCTCCTGTGCCTTGACCTTGAGCAAGTCCTTTATGCACACTTGCTCAGTGACATCAATGTTCTGTCACATGTTTAGTCGTGTGTGCTCATCTGAACTATGGAAGGAAGGCAACATAAAATACAGTATTCTATTGTATTTAAGAACCTCAAAAAGGCCATCTAAGAAATAAAAAAAACATGCAGAAGTTATGGCACATGCTTAGAGCTGTGCTTGCAGTGAATTTTCATATGCACCCACTTATGCCTCTGAGGATTTCGTTTGTAAAGGCGCCATACAAATTTTAGTTACAAATGCAATTACATATTACACGCGGCTATCCATCAGATTAAAAATGCTGCGACTCGGATACACATTGAAATATTTCTGCGGCTGCATAAAGTGGAACAGTGCAAACATTTTATTTTCAGGGCAATTTTCAGGATTCTGGAATATGCACGGGTTAAGGAAGTCCACTCAACATCTCATCCATTACAGCCCGTCTTCTGATCTCAGAGGATCTTTTCCCCTTCCCTGTATCTGTTTGTTCTGCCCAACTACTTATTTTCTTCTCAACTCACCGATTCCCATCTGCTTATCCACCACAGGCTACCTTTCTGTCTAAGTGGACCGTTCTTCCGACCAAGTTACAGCTTGGATTTGGAGTGCCGTCCGCTCATGCCTTGTTCATAAGATGTCGACATGACAGAAGTTACTAATTAATAATAACAATAACATAAAAATCATGGGCACCCACAGGCTTAAGAAATTGGCCGCACAAGAAATTTTCAATTTAGATAACATCCAAAATGCTTTAACATGCCGTACTGGCGTTTAACAAAATAATTTAAGAATGGTCTGTTTTGCATGTTACGTAGGTGATTTAATTGCCTTCGAAAATATCAATGCATAGCCTGTTCCTTGTGCGGATTTGATTTGATGGGTGGACGCACATGCGTCCAGTGCGTCACGCTGCGGGCGCCCCTGATAAAAATAATAATACTAAAATCTCAACCAGTTCTATCGACAGGATCATATGCTTTCTGAAAATCGTTTCGCTCAGACTCAGTCATCGACTGTTAGCTAATCGTGCTACATAATTTTCCTGATTAGATCAGATAGCATAACTGACCTCTTCGGAGTCTGCTGTTGGACGATCATGTTGGCCGTTTCACGGATGAAGACCTGCCAATCAGCCTCCGAAACCTCTTGATCTTCGCTGAACGGGTATTGCTGAACGCGGCAGACTTCGCACATCAGCAGGGCTCGACGTAAGTTGCGTTCGCTCTTGTTGGCTATCTTCTGAGCGAGAGCAGCAGGCAGATTGAGGCCTTCCTTCTTACAGGTCGACTGCAGAATCTGTACTACCTGCATGTAACAGATTGTAGCATATTAGACAAAAAAAGCTTGTTAATTCTCACTGGCTTTCAAACACCTGGATATCTAATTGCTCTACACCTGGCGACTGACTAACCGCACCTCAGATTCATATTTCTGTGTGACTTTGCGTGTTAAAAATGCTTGTAATAATAATATCTAAATGATGTTTTTGCTCATAGAGAACTTAATTATTCTGAAATGCATATTTTTTTAATTGCTGCAAAACAAAGCCATCACTCGTTGCATAAGAACATGGTTTGGATGAAAGATTCAGAAGTTTATGACAGCACGCAAAGTCACTTGTTGCCAGGAACAGTGCTTCTATTCAGAATGATCACTCAGTGCATGGCAGTCTCGTCAGAGTAGTGGCACATCTTGGTATCCAACATAGATCGATGAGTGTGAAGGCAGCAAGAATAATCTGACAATCCGTACAGACAAACCTACTTATAGAGCAGATACACTGTACCTGTAAAGACAGTCTACTTTCAGAGTGCAAAATTTCAAATCGTTTCCAGATCAACAATTACGAGGCAGATACTTTTAAAAACATTTTTACATTCAGACTTCATAAATTAAAACCATTTTCAAATAACTTCACAAAAGCTCATCTGTCATCTATTCTTATTATTACTATCCCCTTCACAATGTCTTTCAGAGATTCTTTAAGATGCTGTGTACACATCTAAACACCTGTTCGATTGTTGGTGCGGGAACCCGTATACCGAGGCAACGGCTGCGAATGGCTGGGATGACTTTGCTTGTCGAGTTACAACAGAGAATCAGCCGACAGGTGGCCATGTATTTCTCCATTGTCCGACGAAGAGCGTGCTGGGCATCCTTTGTCAGATGGTCCACCTCAGTCAGCACGATGACTACAGAAAACAAACAATTACATAGTGTTATTATAATTTTAAATAATAATTGATTATCTATTAAAATTTCTGAATCTAAGTCAGTCAGTTTTTATATCGTTTTGTATTATTGCGTTTCTTAATCTAATCAAAGACCCTGAATAAATCCTACAAAAGCAGTCACAGTATTTCAAAATGTGTCCTTTTAAACTTCCCATTAATTGGCTTGCTGGTAGAAGGCTTACAAGCATCTACAGAACACCTTAGAATGTACATTGTAATGATGTTGAAGGACACAGAACGTCTTAGAACATGGTACACGGTACTGTGGTTGAAGGACACAGAACACCTTAGAATGTGCTACATGGTACTGTGGTAGAAGGACAGAGAACACCTTAGAACATGGTACTGTGGTTGAAGGACAGAGAACACCTTAGAATGTGCTACATGGTACAGAATGTGTAACATTGTCGAGTTACAGCACAGAATCAGCCGACAGGTGGCCATGTATTTCTCCATGTATTTTGTCGGCTGGCTGACATTAGATTAAATTAGGTAGATCTCAGAAACTGCAAATTGCAACAACTAACCCTTGAAGTCGCGTTGTGTTGATGTTTCCAACTGATTCGACTGGGCGACCGTTTTCAGAAGTTCTTGGATAACGACGCGATCGTAGAATCCTACATCGCTGAAGCACACAAGCTCTCCATATTTTTCACATATAATGAATTATTTCTTATGGGAAATATTTAAATTTAAATATTTCGCATGGGAAATATTTACTTAACAGGAACTACTACATACTTATTTATAATAGATATTACATTGTTGTTTTAAATTGGCTTTCGCTCTTGCTTTTTGATTGGACTTCATAGGAATTTGGAATGGACAACGAATTTGCTTAGCAGCAACCCCACTAACTGAGCATTACATCAGTGGCATCATAGAAGTCTTTGTATTATAATCATAATTATTATTATTATAATTATTATGATGCAATACAATACAATACAATGTCATAAGGAGATTCTGGTACATACTTGCCTTAGACTGACTTCAATGTGGACATGTGATATGATACGATATAATACAATACAAAGCCGTAATGCCATACAATGACATGCAGCTCAGGCATATTTACCTTGGATTGACCTCAATGTGGTAGTTGCTGGCAACCGTAGAAATTTCTAGTTTCTTTTTCGAGGGAGTGACAAACGTCTGATGTTCGATTCGCAATTTTTCGACTCCCGATCCGTAGAGTTCTCTCAGAAGGCACATTATCCGCGTCTTCTTACCGGCTCCTGAAGGCCCATACACCAAGAGATGAGGAAAATCCCCACTCTGCACCTGTAATTTCAAACTTATATAGCGCCTCTATAACAGACTAAAGAAACTTTCATCAGAGCTTGTCTCAAGGAAGAAAACTTAAGCTGGCGAAACACTTCTCAATTGGAGAACTAAATTAACATCTTCTCATATATTGTATTACCTATTAGAATACATTAAACAGCAGTAGAAGTAGAAATCCTTGTACTATAATCATAATTTACATTAAACAGCAGAGTCCAGCTTGGATTTGGAGTGCTGGCATAACAGTAAAACTACGTAACTTTGTATGTATCTAGACACCATATCGCGCCTTTAAACTTTGAGCGAGATCGTCATAATACGATACTGTTTATAGAAGCTGTACATTGTGAGATTTATACACTCTAGTTATGCCTAAAGTACCACCATAACGTGGTCGAGATCGATGTTATCCAGTCAACTTCTATAGTTCCTTAAAGTATAAAACAAAACATTTGCTGCTGTCTGTTCTGTTAGTAGTTAAGGTTTATCGCATAACATGTACATGTACAGCGCAGTGCGTTTGCAGGCGCTTAATTAAAGAATAAATATTATTATTATTATTATTATTACGGTCGCCTATTATCGCTCACGTTCCGATGCAATTAACTTTCATCAAATTTGCAAGCTTACCAGTTTCTTGAGATGAGAAGCTTGTTCTTTGTGATAATCAAGCTTGTTAAGCGATGTAGGCCTGTGCTTGTCTACCCACAAACTCATTTTTACTAAATTCTCACTTTACACCTTTCACGGAAACTTTGCAACAAACTCCGATTCGAAACGCGCCAAGCAGTTCCCTCGATTGGTGTAAAAAGCACACGACCACGTGAAAATTATTCCCTCTCTACAGGAAAATCACGCAGTCCATCAGTTAATCGCACCGGCTGGAATTTAGTGAAATAAAAGTTAATTTCCTTTTTTCCGTCAATTTCGAGCGTTTTAACCAAAGCTATTTAGACGAAAACGAATTATGAAAAGGTGCTGCGGTATTATTTTTCAGGTTAGCAACAGAAGGGAAATTATAAGGGGCTGAAATGAATTACTTAGCCTACATCTTCCTTTTTCAGGACCTAAGCCGTGAAGGCATCATCTGGTAACGCATTTGCATTCGGTTTCCAGAGTGGACGTAGATCTTTAAAGGAATAGATTTTTTATCAGCCTATTCTACAGATCGCGGTATAGCCCAAATAGATTCCAGATTGATCAGTTGTTTCAATTGCAGACTTGGGTCTCAAACGGGCCCTTCATACTTGGCCCACTTTCTGTAGATTTGGGCTTTGTATGGATCCCAACATTCTCAAACTGTTTTAAAACACACTTTGTTTAGATCAGTCAGATTCCCATGTGTCCAGTGCCTTGTGACCTACTTAAAAGGCCCTATATTAAGTATCTAGATCAGTGGTTTTCAACCTTTTTGTAGTGACGGAACCCTTGACAAGTGTTCGTTGGCTCGCGGAACCCTTCGCGTTTCACCCATCAAATATTGCTAGAAATAAATGTAATTGTAACTTCTAAAGTTGGGATAATATTTAGATTTTAGAATTTGGAACTTTCAATATCAGTTATTTGCACCTAGTGCAGGCTATAATATTACATTACAAGTATATAGCCTACTTTAGCACTCAAGTGTCTTGCACAAAAACAATGCTACTGAACAACAGTATTTTTATTGTATTTCGCCAGCAACTATTTCCAACAGATGAATAGAATGTTTATAGACATGCTGTGCTGCAAATAGGCCTAGCTTTCATCAAGTTTAGTGTAAAATTTGTGCCTGATGGCTTCAGTGTAACAGTTTAATTCTCGGATGAATCACAGAAACACCCGTTATATTTCGTCCTCAACAGACAAGAGTCATTCTCGTTTTTTGTTTGTGGCAGTCATGGCAGAAAATCCGAACTATATAGTCGAAAACTGCATTAGAAATCGCAAATCTTTCTGAGCAAGAGGTGGATATTCCTGTTCGACCAATATCCAAAACGAGTCGATGTCTAGCTCTGCATGCTGAGCATTCCATCAGTCGCGATTTCAGCGAGTTCTTCTCCTCTTTAAAAGTGACTGTTTCAACTGAATTATTCCAACAAAGGGTTTCTATAGCCCAGTCGTAGGCCTACTGCTCAACTGACGGAAAATAGTTACTGAGAATGTTGGACAGAGCGTCCAAATGGTTCAAAAAATGCAAGGTAAAATGTCCTAGTAGCCTACTTTGTCTGAATGCCATTTGGAAACTATCTAGACTCTAGAGAATTCCCATTTAACGCATATGCCACTTCCAAATTATGAGTCATAAGCAGACTCATGTATAATGGGTATAAATTTATTTAATATAGCGATATATAAAATGCAACATTCACGTAATAATGTTAATTATTTTGACATAAAATTGTGTCAAGGAAGAATGACTGAAAGCTATGAAGAATTGCTAATCCTTTTGTGAATTATTCAGTTGGTGTTTTGAAATTTAATCTTGAACTGCCGCGGAGCCCCTGGCCGACGCCCGCGGAACCCTTGGGTTCCGCGGAACCCCGGTTGAAAACCACTGATCTAGATACAGACAGACATACATACATACATGCTGCAAAAATAGTAACGTTTCACTATGACTTCATTTCGAACATTGGCCTGGGTTCCACAAAACTGGACCGACAGTCACACCTCTGTTCACAAGCCAAGAATGCGCCATAAACTTTGAATAAAAATCTGTTAGGTTCCATGTGTGTGCGTGGGCTAACCACTTGTGACTCTTCTCATTTCCTGTGCATAGTTTTCTTACTGATAAAATTTCTGTTCTTAGAAACTATCTCTATATTAGTTTCTTCTTACGTGGCACTACATAAATTTCTACTTCCATTACTATTACACAAAGTCATAACTTTGCCCCACCGTGGTGGTGACTAATCCCCAGGCTTGTTGTCAAGGCCTTAAACCTCAAGACCAAGACCAAGACCTTGAACCTCAAGACCAAGACCAAGACCAAGACCTTGAACCTCAAGACCAAGACCAAGACCTTGAACCTCAAGACCAAGACCAAGACCTTGAACCTCAAGACCAAGACCAAGACCAGGACCTTGAACCTCAAGACCAAGACCCAAAAAAATCACAGTCGTATCCAGACTTCTATTCCTTACTAAAAATTGTCCAGTCGGACTACTCGTTATTTTAATGAAAACATGAGTCTTTTCTTTTATTCAAGCATAACAACTCTAAATGGAGACTGCAGAGAATTCCGAATCGTATTTACAAAAGTCCTTCATGCGAAATGTTATTCTAACTGCCTGTTGAATTTTATAAAAACCAATTTGCTCAGAATTTTCTGACCAAGATGTGACCTATGGGGCCTCATAAAAATTCTGCCTTGTGAAAAATACGGTCTACAAGTGCTGAAATCGCTAGCACACAAAGCAGCTTTCCAAGAACCGGATGTAAATGTACAAATTAATCGTGAGTCTGTTTTGAAATCATTCCATGGTAAATAACCGGAAGTCAAAATAATTGTCCAAAACAAGGTGAAGCCTCATTCACACCGTGTAAATACTAAAGCAATAACTGTATGAGTAATTTTTGGATAAATTTTTAAAATTCTTGCCATTTGTTAAAATTAATGACTGTTCATTTTGACAAAAGTCTTGGTATTGGTCTTGCAAAACCAAGACCATATTTTGAACCTCAAGACCAAGACCAAGACCTTGAACCCCAAGACCAAGACCAAGACCTTTGGTCTCAAGACCAAGACCAAGACTTTTAAAAACGAACTCGAGTGCACTCGAGACCAAGACCTTGGTCTCGAGGACAACAAGACTGCTAATCCCCCTCTTTTGTTAATAATCATTGCATAAACCTGCTTCAAAACAAACTAACATTGTCATGCCGCCAAACATATATTTTGGAACACGACCAAAAAGTGGTGGTGACTGTCGCCAGCAATTTTTAAAGCCGTGGTGACTGGACACTCTGATGAGCCTGTCTTGAAGTGGCGCTATTTAAATTTGAAATTAAAATTACCGTCACAATACAAAGTTACAACCAATTTCTGCTATTTCAACTCAGAATTGACAACACTATTAAGCAGAATATTATAATTTCAAAATAATCTCCGGAGCATTTTATAGTCCAACCACCACACCTAAAAACACGTTTTTCCCATACTAACTCTGCAAATCAATATGACAAACATTTCTAAGTTGGCTAAATAAAAATCCGTACCTCGATCCTAACAGTTGGTCAACTCAAGTCTCTATCACTACAGACAGCAAAAATAGCAACTTCTCACTATTAGTTCATTTATTATACACAATTTATATAAAATGACTGAAAAATACACAAGGCAACATGCGAATTTAAAGGCTTAAAACAGTAAACAATCTCAAGAATTGAATTTCCTCATATGATGTGTATAGTAGTGTAAAATAATGTAACACAGAGTCAATGTGATGTAATGTCGAGTCAACTGATAAGTTTGGCTAAAGAAAAACTCATTAAAATGCAAACACGATTGTAGATAATTAACTCTTCTGTATGATTTCAACTCGCCTCCACGTCAAACTGTTCTATCCAACTCGGCTGATCGTAAAAACAAGTTCATACAGCACTAGATTCCTTCAAGGTCAAACTAGTCTGTAGAACTCTTATCATTATTATGCATTATTAAACGTCCCTATTTAATCACAAAGCATCAATTGATGGCAATGAGCAATTCTAAGTGAAGGACTTGCCCAAGGTCTTTACACAGTAACCGTCTAAGGGGAGGAGGCTTGAACCCGTGCTCTCCGATTTACAAGGCGAGCGCTCTAACCAATCTATTATGGTGTCCCATGAACCAAGTTGAACTGGTGGTATATACTACTTTCCAGTGTTTAACAACATACCCAAACACTGCCTAGATCATGGACGTCGACATTCCTTACTTTGTAAACCCTGTAAACAATTCAATTCAGCCGTTAATATTAAAGTGCCTATGTTCCATTTGCTATTCCTCGCATCAGAATCGATGTTACGAATATAAAAATCAGCTATAAGAACTCACAAACTGATGCTGTACAGTAGAAAGCTAAACAAAGCCATAGAAATCAAAAAGAAGTAAGTAGCAACAGGCAGCCTTAGCTTGGCCAATCACAAGTTTATGTTCACAAATTGAAGTTCATTTTGAATAAAGTGACATAAGGCCAATCTCAATTTCTAAAACACACACAAACATATATATATATACACACGTCTAAGTGTATATATTTTTTAAACGTATGTATATACACATGTATATAAGTATATGCACTGCAATCCATTTACAAGGTTACCTTTTAAAACCATCGAGTACAGCTTTATATAATGTGGTCAAATTCCGAATGCAACCTGATCCAAAGATCCAAAAGTAGAATTTCTCAGAATCCTGATAATCATAAGGACCTGATGTAATCTCCAGAAGTGCAATCTACATTTTCTCAACAATTAAAACTCAGTACTACATAATATTCTCTTATCTCAGTGTCTAGATACATACATACATACACATATATGATTTTCTCGTCTCGCTAGAGGTCATCCATTAAGGACGTTCACACAAAATGACCTCCGATGGACCCCTCCCTCTCCTTGTCCACATTTGGCATTACCCTACTCATCCCACTATGCGGACATCCAGTGCAGTGCTAAGGCCTATATAAGGTTCCCTGTTGATCTAGCAGGGCCAACTGTGATACGGGGCAGGGTGCTTTCACAATTCCACGTCCTGAAATTATATTCCAATGCATTTCAGACTGTCTGTAGTTGGGCAGCTTGGCTCCACTGAGACACCACATAAAACAAATTTAAACGTGGACGTCTGCATCAGGCATATCCCCCTCTGACCTTGTCCCCCTCAATGTGGACGTCAATCACGGACGACCCCTTACTACACAATTCGCTTGTTAACCAAAGCAAAACTGTAAATGTCAGTCTAGACGAAAAACTAGAACACCATCACATCACGTTGCTTACACTATTTAAAAGTAAATGGCTGCATGCGTATCGACCTACTAAAGCCCACGTGAAAACCAGTGGCGCTACAGCAAATACCTGTCACCACGAACGGGTCGCTCAGCTAAAACTACACGGTATCAAGATACGAAAACTAACCGTACGACAGATTTGGTCTCGAATGAAATAAGCCTTCAATTATGTTACATCCAAACCTAGGACTCTGTTCAAGCATCTTCGAGTACAAACGACGAAATTAACGGCAACAATCAGGTCGTTCAATTTTTAACCTGTCTTTACAGAAACCCAGATGATATTCTGCCCGCAATGGAAAACTCATTTAAAATCCAATCCAACTCTAAATTAGTCTTTCTCAGTGGTAACGGAAGACACCAGCTCCTTAATAACAATTTACTTACTATGTAACTCGTAGCATTTACGCTGAGAGCTGACGTTGTAAAGCTTCCAAGAAGTAGCTTGCTACTGACGATGTTGTAGAAATTGTCGTAATTACAATCATAATGACATACATGCGTCTAACAGAATAAAGAATTCGATTTGCACGACAATGCAACCCAGCCGACATCTGATAGCGAGCGGTCTAACCAATCCGAAACTGGATCATCACACAAAAAACTCATGCAAGGCCACATCCATGGTCAACTTGGTAGTACGAAGTCCGAAAAAGTGGAAGTGGGCGCGAAATCCGGCGAAAGCATCTCTTCCTAACGATGAGGAGGATGCAACGAACATCTCCGCGAAAGACAAACGCTACACAAGGCACGACGAACAGCACAAACGGAGGACACAAACTGATCGAAAGAAAACTCGCCAACAACAAATCGAAAAACTATCAGTCTCACGACGACGTTTCGAACAAAGAAATCCTCATTAGTTTACAAACAAATTCAAAATATAATAATCTGTAAAAGCTCAATGGGGGAATAGCATCTAAGCGGGGTACAACTGCAACACAAACCCAGCGGTAAAAGCAAAAAACTGCGGAGGAAAACGCGGTGATATGACGAGCGAACTCGAACATTCGGCTAGAAACTCCGTCGCACAGTTGTCATAAGTCTAAAAATAAAGGCACCTGTGGATAAATGTCATAAAAGCACTTTCTTTAAAAGCGTTAAGGAAGGCATCATGAAAGAAGGCGTCCCGACCGAAGCCGGTCTACTGCTTTTCCTTCTTCTTCGAGAAGGACGGAAGCCGGAAGCCTCGCTTCTTCTTCTTTTCCTTCGTCAGCGAACCAGTGTCTCCGGCTGGCGAATTCTAGAAAACAGGACATCGTCATCACTATCGTAACTAATCGTTGTAATTACAATTTAATCTACAATTCAATTTACAACAACAATTTCTTACAACGTCACCTGGTGACTGATTAACCGTGCCCCCGATTCACACTTCATCACCATTATCATCACCAAAGGTCCCTCACATTGGAACCGACTTCCTCCTCCTGTCCGCAACACCAGTCTCTCTGGTAGCGTTGCTTCTTCCTATTCTCACCTTAAATCCTGCTTTTTCTCTCGGGGTCTCACACACTGGGAGCGCCTCTGAATGGTTCATACCGCGAGAGGCGCTTTATAAATGCCCGTATACGATACGATACACTTCTGTGTGACTTTGCACACGTTAACAATGTTTGTAAAAATAATATTTAACATAATAATTTTACCAATCCTCTGGACAACCATCTGACAAGACGCAGTGATTGTGAATAACCCGTTACACTGTGTTTAGCCTCTAAGTAGTACTTTAGAAATGTCGAGATTATGATTACGAAAATACCCACTTGTTCATTTATTAATGTAATATTAATTAAAATCAGCAGGGTATTGTGGCCAACCTCTTTGCTGCTGCGGTCCAGTGTACCTTCGCGGCTAGAAGGCGCATCAAGCAGAGCATCGTGTGCTGGGGCTGAAAGTGAAAATGAAAGAACATTCGTCTTAATAATCAAATCTACCAGACATATTCACCACCAGTTCAGCCTTACAGCAAGTCTGAACCAGTGACAGATTGGCAAAATACAGAATAGTAAGGTAGCATTTCTCTCATCTATTTCGGCTTGCTTACGCTACATTGAAATTGTAATTGAAATTTATAGAAACGTTGCTCCATGATTAAGAGGTGCACCAAGTCAGTGCTATCACTAATAAATAAAATGGACTTCCGGCGTTTCCGGAACAGAGGAAGAGAAAGACTGACGAGCTCAAGCCGCAATTCCTGCACAAGACAGTTCCAACTAGAGGAGCCAACATAGGCAAAACTTCTAGACTGAGCAGTAGTTCCATGCATGCAGGGGAACAACCAGAAGGCCTCTGGCGGCCGAGCAGAGAGTGGAGCAACCAGGGAGTGAAGAGACCAAGGTACAGAAGATCCTGACATCTGGTTTCTCTTACTTATCGGACTTCAACATGGCTTATCTAAAGGATTATGACTCTGACTACAGCTTCACCATTGATCAATGCTTTATGCATTACGATATTGGTGCTATTTAAATCACTGATTAAGTCAATGATTAACCAAAATTTTGACCCCAAAAGCCCAACAGCCGATGCACGGGGCTTTAAGACTTGCGCAGAACCTCTTACCCGATTTCTTCGAAAGACGAAGCGAACCCGACTTCAGAAACTTTTTCTCTTTTTTCGCTAGAGGCAAAATCGAAGTAACAGCCAAAATAACGAAACACATCCATGCAACAGTTAGCTAATTAATCACATGCAGACAACTATTAAGAAACAACTCGTTAAGCAACGAGAAATATAAGAGAAAATGTCAATTCACTTCAAACAACATCGCATGCAAGTCTTCACATGTGTCATTGGCTTGTAACATAGTGTAATGCAACCATAATGCTAACTGCAACGCAACCAATCACTCATCTGTTACACGACTTAACATAGCTAACAAGTAATGAAGGTTAACTGAATACATATACATATATATATATATAAACTTAAGCCCCAAGAGCCAGCAATGAATATGAAGTATTTAGTAACTTAAAACTTCTCAGCCTAGGCACATCACATTGGGTAGCCAGTCCTCTCCCTCGCCGTTTCATCTTCTCACCGACAATGTGAGTTTAGTGTACTCATTATAGCTGAGTCGGCTAGGGGGTGCAAGTGGTACAGAAATCTCGAACCATATTTCTGCTCTGCATTACTAGTGTAATGATTTACAAAAATATCAGTATCATTACACTACATATGGGCAGTATAACCAGCTCACAACCGGGACCAGTCAGACTAAAACTTACGCTCAGGAGCACGCTCAGGATAGCGAGCAGACTGTGTACGTTGAAGTTGCTCCTGTTCGTTGATCTCTGGACGAACGGGTGCTGAACAACGTAAGACAACGTCAAACATGCAACACACTTTAACGTAATGCAACATGCAACACAAAAATGTAATCGGTAAACGTGTAATCCGTAATTTCTCCATGGTTTGTAATGTTGAGACAACAGTTAGTGCTGACACAAGACAT
Source organism: Allolobophora icterica (assembly GCA_963556255.1). Lineage (NCBI taxonomy): Eukaryota > Metazoa > Annelida > Clitellata > Crassiclitellata > Lumbricidae > Allolobophora > Allolobophora icterica. The sequence continues at coordinate 50,033,613 of OY744611.1, forward strand.
ATGTATGCACAAAATGCAACATGAAACTTGGCAGAGAATAACACTGGTAGCCAGTGCAAGAGATTAAAGCTGGTAGAAAACACCAGAGAATAAACCAGTTCATAAATGGCACAGAAAAACACGAGTAAAAAATGCCAGAGAATAAAACTGGTGTAAAATTTTTTACACCGGTAGAAAGCACCAGAGAATAAAACTGGTGGAAATTCGTAGAGAAGTAAACTGGCAGAAAAACGACAGATAATTTTATAAATCTCGTACAGAGAACCATATAGAATGACCCAGGTAAAAATGGCAGAGAATAAAACTAGCGGAAAATGGCAGAGAATAAAACTAGTGGAAAATGGCAGAGAATTTAAACAAGTCGAAAGCACCAGAGAATGAAACTGGTTGAAGAGAAGTGAACTGGCAGAAAATGGCAAAGAATTTATAAATCTCACAAGAGAACCATACGGAATGACCCGGGTAGAAAATAGAAATGGCAGAGAATCAGCTGCACAGACGTGTCCAGATCGAACGTCAGGCAAGGGAAGGCAAGAGGTAGCCACATTAATTATTCACCTCAGTCAACAACTGTCCAAAATGTAACAAACATCTATTATAGGGTCTTTCAGACACCTCCGAAAGCACTTCTTGCATGGTTACTCAACTGATCAAAACAGAACAAGTGTTAAGCTGAATCAAATCAACTTTGGGAGCTTTTACAAGTTTTCACAAACGCACAATGTGAAATCTGTTGACACCTTGTCTAACTGTAATTATTATTCACAATAACTTCTCTTGTAATTAGTGCATAGAATAACTTCTATGGCGCCGGCGTCTAATGCACAAGGCATCAACCGTTGGCACACCAAACCCAAACCATAATCAGGTCAATATCCAGAAGATCAGGTGGAAAAGCAATTTGAAAGAGGAGTTTTACGTTGAGAACAAAATAACTTGTGCGACTGAGGAGAGCTCATAGACAGAGGGAGAGTTCCAAAAGTAGGTACAGCTACCGAAAAAGCTCGTTCACCAAGAACAGTTCTTGATTTAGGTATGACCAGACAAAGATAATCAGATGACCTCGTTGAATAATGATAACATATCATGGTAATGGCATTATAGAAGTCAGTAGATCAGATAAGATTAGCACACATCAAACTAACCAAACAAACACAGAAGATGCTAGCATGCAGTAAACACTCTACACACCCAGACATGCTATCAACAACTAAACATAAATTCAAGAGCCAATCAACGTTGGGGTCATGTCCTATGACCTCTGACCTTTGAGCTGTTCTGGTTCCCTGTGTACCACTGGTTCTGGCGCCTTCGGTTGTGAATGAGGCGTCAGGACGGGCTTGACGGCAACCTGGACTTGCGGCGACAGGTCGTCAACATTTGTCTCCAAGACAGGAACTCGGATGACAGGAGCTGAAAAAATAATGACATAGACTATTGCAATACCATCTGACATATAATGAGAAAGTAGCGACCAGTCAGAAACACGTTTTCAGAGCAAGTGCATTACTTGCAGATACTGAAAAAATGAAGAAGTCTTGTACAGGGCTTCTGTAAGGTGCACAAAAGGTAGTCCATCTACTGAGAAAATACTATAAAAAGTGGCTTTCTAAGATACTACATAGCATGTGTCTTGTGGGACATCCTAGCCAATTGGTTAGAGAGCTCGCTTTGTGATGCGGAGAGTATGAGTTCAAGCCTCCTTCCCTGAGATGGTTACTGTGTAGCGAACTTGAGCAAGTCCTTCACTTACAATTGCTCAGTGCCATTGACTGATCCTTGATGATTTGATAGCAACACTTAAGAAACGTGTAATAATAATTATAATAATCTTGATACATGTACAAAATGTAGTTCTAATACAGAAAGTAGTGACACACTGTACAGCCGCTTTAAAGAAAACAGAGCGCTGAGTCCCTTCTCGATCTAAGCCGCAGCTATTCCAAACCAGAGTTGATCTATCTAAGATTCCAAGAAAACAGAAGCAGCACTTTTGACAGGTTCTCATCAGGCAACAAAACAAACTCCACCTACATAAATTTTAACCCAGATGGTATAAAATGCTCTATATAAATGTAATATCGAAGCGGAGAAAGATCGGATTTTCAGAAGACCTGGAGGCATTGGCTTTGTTTCCCGCAGGTACAGTTCGCTGTCGACGCTCTTCCGGCCCTGATCCACTACGATAAATTCTTTTGGATCAAATCTTCGATCCATCTCGGTGTCAGAAAACGACGTGTCTGAAAGAAACAAGCCTTATTACATTTAAACTCAACTCATCACTGCAAAAGTAACCCACTCGAGGGAGCACTTATAAAGCTGCCTTCTAAAACATCTCCTCGGAGATAGTGCATCCATCCATCCATAGCTCAATTGGCAGCTAATCTAATCTAATCTAATGACTTCTCTAGCATCTTTCCAAGACATCAGTCGATGGTTGATTAGAGTGAAATACCAGTTAAAAATCATAATCCACTGGAAAAGCCACGTCGAAATCCGATAAATCAGAAAAACCAGGAGTCAGGCATGGTGGGTACGCAAGTTGAAAGAGATGAGTATACCAAAGCCAAGTCAGTTGAGTCGCCTATTGCCTGTAAATAGGCAGTAAAGAAGAGGACTGACCATCCACTGCCGTATGCCAAGATCAAGAAAATAAATTTATTACTGATTTTGTAAAAATTCATTTTCATAATAAAAAAAAATTTTGTTCAGGTCCTTATCCAAACCAATATTAAGTCATCTAGCTTGCTATAAGAAAGTCATCTTAATTTATAAAAATTTGTCTTTATCAGGAACTTTTCTAATGCTGAGGAAAGTTGGCTAAACACCAATAAGAATGGAAAGATTGTTGAAAGAATTCACCCTTACGTATTCTGAGCATTGTTAGATCCCCAACGCTACAAACACACCCGAAACTAGCTATCTTAATTTATCAAAACTGTCTGAACATTTTATTTACTGGAGAACAAAACTATTTAAACCCCAATAAGAAAGGAAAGACTGAGAATTTGACCTGGCATATTCTGAGCATGGTAAGCAAAAATTCCCACTGCTACAAACCCACTCAAACTCAACCATCTTCTCCAGCGGAAGACACTTACCGACACCCTTTCGCGACTTCTTCTCCACTTCCGTCTTGTACTGCTCCAGTTCGCGGTCGGTCACATTCTCAAACGGATTTCCGAGCTGATAGTTCTTGTAGAAGAGGGCTTTCGGCTGATGGTCACGCTGGATGATTCCTCTTGACGCGGCCGACACCAAGACATTGTCAAAGCCTCCGACCGCCTGTCCAGCCTAGATCAACATCCAAAAATATCCATTCTTTCTTACGTTTATTGTACTTATTACATGTAAGTGCATGAGATCATTCAATTGGATCATTTATATATCGCCTCTCTAAGAAAACTACTCCGAGGCACTCCCAGCCAAACCTCCGACAGAAAAGAAACCTATTTAAAGTGTTTGTAGAAAGTGCATATGAATTGGAGGCAAGCGATACGTGTGCGTGAATAAACTGTTCAGGGTCGTTACATAGAGTAAGCTCAGCAGGCACAAAGCCACAGTCGTTGGATAACAAACCCTGTGCGGTACCAAATAGACCACGCTACTGTTTGGTATCCAGCTGCAGCCCAAAGGAACGTACATTATGTAAGACTACTAATTCTCACTCAATGAACTTAATTATTAATTATTAATTTGCTGGGTATTAATCCAAGTATTTGAACTATATGATGTCAACTTTGAGTTTTCATTCTGACCAACTGACTGACTATATACCATACCAAATAAATTAGTAAGTATAACAATTAAAAATTAATACTAATTTAAGGTAAAAATTACTCCCTGAACTTCCCCATTGTATTAGTGCATGCTTGAAACTGGAACCCAGAGTTCCCCGATGTCAGCTGGGGCAGAGCCAACAATAACAGCGTCATTATCGCAATGTCAGTGTCAGTCGCATTCATGTATTGAGCTTCTTGATTAAAAAGAACGTAAGACATTTTAGGTAAACTCAGAGCAGAACAATCAAAACAATGAGGAATACGATGAACCATGCGTTGTACTTGCCTTGATCCTTCGGGCTTCTTCCCAAGTTAGACCTTCAAGAATTGTCGACTGGGGCCCGGCAGTTATTGTATCTTCGAAGTACTCCTTACGAATCTAAAGAACAAATCCCAGTCCATCGATGAACCAGTCAACCATCTAATCTAATTAAGCAAATGATTCATATATACGTCAACTCATCAATCATTCACTTTATAAATTAACCAAATTCATAACAGCATCTAACCAGTCAATCCATTAGTCAGTCCATCAGTCGGTAAGTCAGTCCATTGCCAATCAATCCATTGTCAGTCAGTCAGTCCAATGTCAGTCAGTCAGTCCATTGTCAGTGAGTAAGTCCACTGTCAGTCAGTAAATAGTCAGTCCATTGTCAGTCAGTCCATTGTCAGTGAGTCAGTCCAATGTCAGTGAGTCAGTCCAATGTCAGTCAGTCAGTCCATTGTCAGTCAGTCCAATGTCAGTCAGTCAGTCAGTCAGTCAGTCAGTCAGTCAGTCAGTCAATTGTCAGTCAGTCAGTCAATTCTCAGTCAGTCAGTCAACTGTCAGTCAGTCAATTGTCAGTCAGTCAGTCAGTCCATTGTAAGTCAGTCAGTCAACTGTCAGTCAGTCAGTCCATTGTCAGTCAGTCCAATGTCAGTCAGTCAGTCCAAAGTCAGTCAGTCAGTCCACTCTCAGTCAGTCAGTCAGTCAATTGTCAGTCATTCATTGATTTAGTCAATCATTTGATTGATTCATTTAAACGCTGGTGGCAATAGTTCATGCCCTACCTCTTTCACTTTCTGCCTCAGTTCCCGTGGATTGCTACCCTGAGGAGCGAACTTATTGGTGTTGACGGCCTTCACGGAAGAACTGCGCGGCTTCGACAGTCCACCTGAACTCGAATCTGACACCCACTTCAACAGAAAAAAACATTTCAGCATTACAAATAAATCCAAGTCTTAGCATTACAGATATTAAATGCATTTATCTAGCACCACTACCTAATGACCAAACATCAATCGATGGCTCTGAGCAACTGTGAGTAACAGACTTACTCAACATCGTTGCAAAGTAACTGTCCAAGGGACGAGGATCGAACCCGTGCTCTCCACGTTACAAGGCAAGTTCTCTAACCAATTGGCTACTACGTCCCACAATAAATGAAGGGTGTTGCCTAAAGAATCTGATAAGCTGATGGATATATGACGTGTTAACAAATGCCTTACTTATTCACCTGTACTGAACCCAGAGGTAACAATTCACAGCCCTTCCCCTCCAAGTCTACAGTTTGAATCCTGGTTTGCCATCTGAAACTCATAGTTTCTTGTTAAGACATGTTAACCCATAAAATGGCATTTTTGCTGTGGAGGAAGTTGTGTACCTCAGCTGGAGACTATCGTGCATAATTATTACCATGTATTCAGATAAGATTTGATTAAGTACAGATTATATTTGATTAAGGAAGGGTGGCGTACCTTAACTGGGGTCTTCCTATCCAGAGGAGTGTCACGTCCAGAAAATTCTTCCTTGTGATAGGTGTTTGGACTGACGGTCAACTCCGGCCGAGCCGTCTTTCGCTGTGCCAGCAACTGACTGTTAAACGATCAAACAATAATAATATTATCGGAACATTTGCTGTGGGCAAATGGAAAGCCTCTTAAAACCGATAAAGAATTCGCCAGATTGACAAGTAAAAAGCACTGGTTGAAAACACTCTTGAGTTGCATCCGGTTATTAAAACAGCTTAAATTTTATTTGTTAGCGATAGCACTGACTAAAAGAGGCAACTAACGGCAGATGGTGATACTTACTTGAACTGTCTGGTTAAACCGATCACAGTAACAGACCCTGAGCTAAACCTGGACTAAAAATGACTTAACACAGTGCCAACAGACAATAGGGTTACTCAAATCAAAGACAAAAGAGACGTTATAATACCATGGCATGCAGAAGCATTATGTCCTACGCTATAATTGTAATAGTAATTGAAAATTTATATAGCGCCACTTCCAGAATGATTCAACAGAGGCGCTATAATGCAGTTGTGTTGCAACCCAAAGGCACATTATAACAAACTAAAAGATTTTGGGATTAATGCCATGTTCTATCAAATGACAAGGGACGGCTTTGGGAAGAGGTTTAAGCATCCACATAATAAAATGGCAATAAGGCATCCCATAACCCTCTTGCCTGATCAAGTAAAACCAAAACACGATAACATAACAAATGGAAATCTGACAAGTATACTGTGGAAACAAAGCCAACACAATTTTGCATCTGAGAACTTGGACAATAATGATAAGTAACAACTGAGAATTTGGTGCTTAAGGTGAAAACTCACGACAGATTTGACAGGTCTTTATCTTCGCTGAACGACGACACAGAAGGAGTGGTTGGCACATCCGTAGTGCTGTAAGAACGAAGGGTCTTCTGACGCGATGCAGAATCTCGATATGTGTATCCAGTGCAGTATCCCTATGCAACATTTAGATTAATTTAACACTTAAAATAATAATAATATTATGAACTTTATTTCTCAGCCTTCTGTAACATTTTTCATTGTGGAATCCTGGAAAGTTATATAGCGCCTCTTCAAGAGACCTAATCAGAGGCAAAAGGAAAGAGATCTAACCAGAGGTTCAAATCAGGGCATATTTTAACTGTATAACTAGTGGGACAAATGTCCTAGTAGTCTTAGCATTTGTCCCAGTAGTCACAGCGATTTGTCCCAGGCAATGTATGTATAAAGTACAACTAGTGGGACAAATGTTGGAAGAATTTTAAGATTTGTCCCAGTAGTATAATGAGAAAGGTACGACATTATTGTCGAACGAGCCCTTGTTATTGGTTGGGAGACCCGAGAAAAGTTGTAAAAGAAGGTGATGACTAAAAAAAAAAAAAAAAGGTCATCAACTTTTTTCGGAGATGAATTTTGAAATTTTTTGTAGAAAAAGTAAAAAAGTAGAAATTTTTTGAAGATTAATTCCTTTAAAAAGTTCTTCGACCAGATCATGGCCGACTTTCTCCGACCCATGGCTGATTTTGTCCCAGTAGTCAAAATTCCTTAAAATATGCACTGGTTCAAATCCTCATCAGAACAGTAACAATTTTAAAGATTTCTATTCTACAAGCGCCCTCTTGCAGTCAGATATATAATAAACGGCACTGACAGTACACAGTTGCCGTGCTATTTTTTGCCATTCAGCCATTTAAAATGTAACTTGTAAACCGCCCAAAAGCAAAAATAAACTAAAAATCAGTTACAAGCAATAAATACATGGAAAATTATGAATCAAGATTGAACTTACAGCATTGTCAAGCTGTCGCATCAGCGCCTCAAACTCAACTTCGCCGTAGCACCACTTGTTTGCTGCATTGACACCAGGTGGCAGTTCACGTTCGGTGTTGTTTGTGACCTGTAGTGTCTCGTTCGAAGGGAAATGGATGTTGTTCAAACCAACCGGAATCAGACTCATCTGAAAATAAACACCAGAGGGCACTAGTCAAAAGGTGTTTTCTCAACACTCCTAGGCTCCTGTATGCAATATTATTAAGTGCCACTATCTGATGACCAACCATCAGTTGACTGTGCTCAGAGTAATTGTGAGTGAAGGACTCACTCAAGGTCCCTCACAGTAACCGTCTTGGGGAAGGAGGCTCAAACCCGTAAAGGCACGTGATGTAACCAGTTAGCTACCATGTCTAGTGGTAGTATTTAGCATGCTGCACTCTTGGAGGTTCAAATCCTCCCCAAAACAGTAACAATTTTAAAGATATCTGTTCTACCAGCACCCTCTAGCGAAGTCAGATATACAATGAATGCACTGACCATACACAGGTGCCGTACTATCAGTCGATCCCCTTTGCATTAGACACCAAAGCTAAAGAGTTGTGGCAATGGGAGGATCAAGTGGCAAATGAGGACTACATACACACATACATACACACATACATACACACATACATACACACATACATACATACACACATACATACACACATACATACACACATACATACATGCATTGGTATATGCACTGTTTCTGTGCTTTGGACAAAAAGCCTACGAAACTCAAGTCCTGTTGCCAAGTAAGTAAGTAAGTAAGTAAGTATATTCTTTATTTTTAACCAGCTGACAAAACGCAATGTACAAAGTAATGTACAACTCATGAGTCATATGGACTGTTACATTACACGGAAGTCTTCTTGATGCTGAACTGGCTTCATAGATTCATGCCTCACGATTAGACACCAGTACCATAGAAGTTACTAGTAAATAAATCAATCTAGCTACAGAGAGGTACATACCTGTGTTTCAACAGCGATCATGAGGTTATTTGCAATGTGGAACGTCTCCTCGATGGTTTCGCCACTGACAATAACACCAAAGTTGCGCAGGAACAAAACCTGTAACGGATTCAAAAGCAGAAATTTAATTACCCTAGAAAGACAAGCGTCGGACACAAAAGGGACGAGCTTCAAATGAAACCATGGTAAAACCACTGGAGAAAACCATCAAACTCCGATACAAAACCAGGCACCAACTGATCGTCACTTCTAACTGAATCCCTAAATGATTATCGATTACAATGACCAAGTCACGATGCAAAAATAAAATACAACCGTATTAAATATCAATCTCCTTCAGTAGTTCAGCAGGGAACACACAACCATACAACAGAACATCAACAGCGCTAAGTAAGTAAGTAAGTAGCCTTTTAATAGTGCAAGTCAAATGCTCCTATTTTACAAAATAGATAGTTGATGTTAGTGTCGTTGGATCAGGAAAGCCCCAAACCAGCTATTAGCACCTACTTTACTATGAGCACTTTTGACACATGCTTCACGATGGTACACTGTTTGAAGCTGATGAATAACTGTGAATGAAGGACTTGCTCAAGGTCCTTACACAATGACCACCTGAGTGGAGGCTCAAACCCGTGCTCTCCGAGTCACAGGCCCAGCGCTCTATCCATTCAGCTACTGTGTCCAAATAGCAAGTTGCTAACATTTCACACCTATGGCTACTCCTCAGAATTGGCTAACGGTATTGGTTTTCTTATTCTTCCTCTCCAGTTCCGTGACTATGTACAATTATTCTCTGAAATTGTATGGCACCACTAAGCATCAATACGTGCACCACTAGATTTGGTGCTTCAGAGGGTGGCATCGATCGCATAGAAATTCTCACTGACAAGTCATTCTCATACCTTGCTGTTCTTCCTAAAGGACTGCATCAGATGCTGACAGTTCTCCGGATATGCCAAACTGCCAACGTAGTCAGCATAGGAAATCTCACCGACGACCATCGCTTCGTGACACAGTGGCAGGAGGCCACACTTCAAGACCGACAGCTGAATGACAAACACAGGGCAATCGGTTTAGCAGTTGCATTCATTCCTTTGGTTTTGTTAAATGGTTTTTATGCATGTAGCTTCACATAATAAAATCTAAGACTTTAGAAAACCAAGTCAAAGAGCTACAGACTGCAACTAGTTCCCTATTGACAGAGGTTCTCGGGACCTTGGTTACTTCATTAGCTTACTGTCATATCCCATCGTGTATCACCACCAAGACCACCATCACCCATCACCACCAACAACACCATCAAAATCACCACCACCACGACCACCACCAGCATGACCACCACAACCCCAAAAAAATGTTTAACTTGTGATAAAAATAAAAAATAATAACAACAAAACAAATCAAACTAGAAATCTAATACACTAAAGTGAAAAAAAATTTACTTAAGAAGAACAGCAGCAACGATAACAAATAAACAAAACCATAGAGATTTAGATTACGCAGTTTACATTGCACGGTTTGCATTACAATGTTTACTTAACAAACTTCAGTCGGAAGACATCCTACCGAAATCGCCAGAGGACTGGAGATGAAGAAGGCACAGTTGATGTCTGGCCGGTTAGCATAGAGAGCCCCATGAATGCCAACTGACTCTGGACAGTATCCAAGATTGGTGCAACCGTTGTCGACGATGTTGCCAGCGATGTTGACCTTGACGAGGTGTGCGGCAGTCACTTCGTCGCACATGATGCCAAATGGATTGATGAGAAACTGGTCGGACTCTCTCGCAAGTCGAGCCTGAAACCGAGAAAGCCAAGCGGTTTGACAAGATGGACTATAGAAACTACGAAATCTCCTCTAAAGGTAGACTGTAAACATGTAAATACTGTCATGTGCTCTCGTGTATTCCATGTAGCTGCCCCAAGGAATGAAATCGTCTACCAATGTCTGTTCGATGCTCGAACTCTATCTCTTCCGCCAAGAAAAGCCTCAAAACTCACTATTTTTCATTAGCTTTCAAACACCTGGATATCTAACTGCTCTTCACCTTACACCTACACGTAGTGACTGACTAACCAAGCCTCAGCTTTGCATTTCTATGTGACTTTGCATAAAAAGTTTATTATAACAATATATAATTATATAATATACACATTCTTCTATAGTGATCATATGGGATGTTCCCTGCTCATTTTACCATGGATTGACACTTTACTACTGCTGCCCATTTGAATGGGTGCCACGTTAAGGTCCCCATGTACGAACCACTCAAAATATCTTAAGTAAAATATCTTAAGTAAAATCAATATCTTAACTTTTTCCTTATCCCATATCATATATAACATTGCCTAGTTTCTTTTTTATTCTGTTTCGTGCGCCTCTTTGTATAACTTGTCTGTTAGCCACAGTGCGTTTGCAGGTGGTTCATTAAAGAACATACTTACTTACTTACTTACTTCAAGACTGAGATTTAAATCTCTGAAATAAGAATCCATCAGTACATGAATCGGATGTACATGCTCAGGAAGCATGGGGCGTGCACCTTAACTAATGTAGCTATCTACACCAGATTAGACATAATTGGAAAAGTCAAAGACTTCAAGTCAGAGGAAACACAAGAACTCTCCTCTCCTTGCACTTGAAGCGGTGCTGTATTAAATTTCCAAATAGAACACAATGCACACGACTTACAAATCTAAACAGAATCTGTGTTAGAATACAGCAAAATGACGAACCCACGTCCTCAGTGTTACGTACCGTGATGGAGCAGTAGAGACCCTCATCCCATCTGTTAATGCTAGCCAGACGGTAGCATGCGGCCAGCTTACACCTCAGCACCTTCTCCCCTTTCCTGTAGTTCAACGCCTCGGCCCCTCGAATGTCAGAGATTGGAGCTACTGGCCCCACTACAACATCCAACAGCATTCATGCAGCAAATGCAACTGTTTGGAAAAAAATATACTATAACGTTCCTAGGGGATACACATGTTTTGCGACATAGGTTAGGCACAGATGTTGCACAAACAAGCAGTGACAACAAATATTAGTTTACTGCAGAATTTCATTAACACTTTAACGACAAGTGTGTACTAAAAGTGACTGGGAACAATGTAGTAACAATTCACAGGTAGTAAAAAACATAGTAACAACATAGTAACAATGTACAAGTTGTAACAACGTAGTAACAATGTAGTAACAATGTACAGCTGGTAACAACGTAGTAACAATGTAGTATCAACGTAGTAACTGGATGTCCTTGAGTAGGACAAATTTTCCCGTCCTGGTTTCTCACTCTAAACAATAACACCCTGATTAGATATATATGGATATTAATATTTTAAAGTGACAAAGTTGATTACTCACAAAAAGATATTCTGATAGTTTCACTCATTTAATACATAGCATACCATGTTGATTGGCGTAAGATGAGGCAACGTCGGCATTTCCCGTTTTTATCTGATGCGCCACGATTTGCTCCACACCCTGTCGAAACGCCTGGCTCTGGATAAAACCTGAACGCAGTTGAGAACCGCTACCTAAAATGAAATGTCATCAAACAAATTAATTTAGGAGGTCATGGGCTCAACTCCAATTCAGAACTTCAACTGCACTAGGTGGCCCTCTAGTGGCCTGGCTTAGGAATGAATACATCTACACACAGACAGAAGAAGAAGAAGAAGAGTTCCTGAAGCTAGCATGAGAGCCAGCCATGGGTATGAAGTGTTAGCGACTTCATTTTTCTTAGACTCGGCATATGCAGGTGCATATAATCTAACCTTACAGGTTATCTAGGACAATAATATTATTAAAGCAATTGGCAGAGTGCAGATTAATATAAATGCAGAACCTATTAGTATTAATATCAGTGCAGATTAATATCAATGCAAATGGCAGAAGGCAGAGTGGAGGGGAGGAAGACAGGAGGACGTCCAGACAGATGCTACTGGAATGACTATGTACAGGTTAATACAACAAGCTTAAGCAGTAAGCTCCTCAGTAAGGAGAGGAGTGGCACCAATGGAGTTTGAACCTACCTCAGGGCAGAGAACCTGAAGAATTGGCATCAACTGAGGATGCACAATTGCCTGGATACTCTCCGGGTAATGATACATTACCAGTATAAGCATACTACCATAATTAACCCAACCATACCATTTCAAGTAGTCAATGCCACTTAACCGCACAAGGGACAAGTGCATGATTCGGTTATGTGCATAGACAACTACAGTCCCGTTATGCATTGCTCTTTGTATATCAACGTGCTTAATTGCATAGGCAGCTTAGAACAATCTGGCCGCCTAGGCAGTTCGCCTGTGGACAGCTAACTCCGGCTGTCCAGTGGTTTCTCTTAACTGCACTGTGGTCCATATCAGCAGGTGACAACATTGTTAACCGGTGGACATTTCCGAGTGTGCAAACCATAATAATAAACATTCCTTTTAGTGCCTGTCATTCTCACTGTTCCTGTAGCTTGTCTGAAACTCGTTAAGTTGTAAAAACGTTAAATGGCTGGGCGCACGTGCAAGACTTTGCCCCTAGCGGAGCGAATAGAGACGCTTAAACCCTGGAAAATAAGGTTTACTTTAAATGAATGGTTACTGAAGGCATTGTAGTATGTAGGCTCCATCTCTGTTATTAAATACCAATACACTTAGGCTTAGCCAATTTTACACAGTATATGTGAACTTCTCTTATGTGCATAAGTTGGCTAATTGCATAAGTTCTAGGCACTTTTTTAAGCGGCGTTGACTGTATCAACACCTACCTTCTTCATACAGATAGTCGTGGCCCAAGCCGTTAACAGTTGTAGCTGCAGCCATAGCTTAGGAAGAAGTCTTTGTCTGCTTCAGATCTGCAACAAAATCAGATAGAATTTTAACGAAGCTTCTAGAGAGCCAGGGAGGGGACTGTGGCTGACTTAGTATAGGGTTAAGGTCAGAGTTCAGTTGGCAGAAATTTATATAGTGCCTTTTAAAAAACCTTTGATCGAAAGATCAACCATATAATCATCACCCATTGGATCAATTGATTCACAACCCACTGACCTGGTCATTCGTCAGTCTACATCCATTGATCAGTCATCCATTGATTGATCCATCCATCTATCACCAACCCAAAGATCCATTCAATAATCCATTCATCCATCCACAGTGATGATCCACTCACCAATTCATAGACCTCATCATCCAACTCCCACCCAACCCTACCACACACCCACCAACCAACCCATTCATTCACCGACTCATTCTTTCATCCACCGACCCACCCATCTATTCACCCACCCAACTATTCACCCACAAATTCATCTACCCACCCATTCATTCACCCACACATCCATTCATCCACCCACCAATTCATATGTCATCCAACTCCCAACAACCAACCCATCCATTCTTCCACCCACCAATTCATCCACCCACCCATTCACTCACCTACCCACCCACCCACTCATCCACCCACCCATTCATCCAACAAGTCACCCATTCACCCACCCATTCATCTGTTTTTTCTCTCGGTCTAAACCCCAACAGTCGCATCCACATGACTCCACAGACAACTAATTGGATCAAATTCCTCCCGTCTGTGCCAACAGTTAACTACCACACCAGCCGGTGGAATGAGAAGCTCACATGGCACTTACCACATGCCAGCGCAGGAGCCGACCGAGGCACAGCGATGACCCTGCACTGACATCAACACAATCACCCCCCAAACCCTATAAGCCCAGCACCCTAAATGCCAGTGCCAATGCTCCGGGCAAGGATCCAGCCCAGCTCCGCCTCTGAGACAGCTCTGCAACACAGCCACCATAACAGCCAAATCTATGCACAGCTCTAATCAATGACAGATTTGCTTGGAATGAACAGCAAATTCGTAGATGGCTAACCAGGCTAAATATTTTAATAATAGGTTTAAAATATGTCGATAACAAGCTAATAAATATGCTGATAAAACACTAATGAATAAGTCAATAACAAGCTAATAAATATGTTAATAATAGACTAATAAATTCTAATAGACTGATAAATGTGTTAATAATAGGCTTATAAATGTGTAAATAACAGGCTAATTAATTCTAATTTAGGTAGATAAATATGTAAACATTACGCTAATAAATGTGTTAGTAATAGGCTAATTAATTCTAATAGGCTGATAAATGTTAAAAATAGGCTAATAATGACTTGTTAATTTCCATGCATTTAGTAGTACAGAGCAGTCCAAGAGGCAGTGTGCGACCGTATGTAGTTATTTCTTTCTATAAGGTACGTACGTACGGTACGTATACGTTATTATGCCGTACGTTGGCGTACACTGACATCAGTTCATGACGAAAATTAAAGTACATAACATTATGCACAACAAAAGTAAAAAAATTCCAACAAAACTAGCTTACTAGTACATAGCTCTAGTACAACGCTCTAGCTCCTACAGCTAGCCTGTCATTGTCAGCCAGTCACTTAGTCAAGCAATAACAAATTTATTCACTCTTGTGCACCACTCATCTGCTCAGTATCGGACTCTGTGTCACTGCAATTACATTTTTTAACGTACGTGTACGTTATTCTTTTCGATAACATACGTAAAGTACACGTACGTTATTCCAGTAAGTAACATACAGTCGCACTTTGGGCCATGGATAGAACCTTCATTTTTCTTGTCCTCGACACATGAGTGGCCAGTGGCCACTCCCTCATCGCCTGGTCTTCCTACCAACAGTGTACAGTCAATGTACTCCTTAATTATAGCCAAGTTCTCTAGGGCAGCGTTTCCCAAACTGTGGGTTGCGACCCAAAAGTGGGTCACGAAGCTCTGGCAAGTGGGTCGCCAAATTTTTTCGAGAAACCTTTATTTTTTGCAGCAACAACATTTGACTATGATTGGGCTATAATTAGCTGGATTCCAATAAATTGTGAACTGTTTTTACCTAAATTTCCTTTTAATGCTATAAATTTCTGAGCGATATACGTAAATCCGCATATATCGGTACCAATTTACGAAGCAAATTTTAGTACACAATTTGCTTAATTTTACACAGTGGGTGCCGAGACTCCCAAGATATTCAAAAGTGGGTCGCGACCCAAAGAAGTTTGGGAACCGCTGCTCTAGGGGCACTGGTGAGCCCAAACACAACAAATTTCTGCCTTTGTGGGGATTTGGACCACAGACCTTATGATTAACAGGTCTGCCTACATGAACCGCTTGCCTGTCACAGTGGCTATCCAGGCTGATAAATACGTTAATAATAGGCTAATAAATTTGTTAATAATAGGCTAAAAATAAATGTTTAGCCTATTTCAAAATCCAAGTCATCGCACCAATGATTTATGTAATCATTCAAAGCACTTGACTTGTGCACGGAGTCAGTGAAGCCTCATCTGAGGCGCAAAAGTGCCAGATGTAATGTTCTATAATATTTACATGTAACTTAATGCTACTGTAACACGTACTTACAAGTAACTTAATGTAACTGTAATACGTATTTACATGTTACTTGATGTAACTGTAATACATATTTACATGTAGCTTAATGTAACTGTAATATGCGACAACATACTGTGTCGTAAAACAGATCAAGTAAAGCATGAAACTGTACATCTGTTCATTAATTAATTCATGAAACTATTATTCCTGTTGGAAAATAAAGTAAATTAAGTTTATCTAGAGTTCTGGTAGATGCCTAACTTGTTTTGGAGACTCTTCATAAAATTCACATAATTTATTCTCTAATTATTTAACCTAGTAATTTCTGTGGTACTAGAGAGTACAGAGATTGAACAGGGGATATCAGCAGGGAGGCCTTCAAGTAATACCATACTACGTATAGCTCAAATTATGCCATAAGTATTAACATTAGAACATTATAAAACAAAGAAAAACAGTGCCTCAAGCTAGCCCAGACAGTCAGCCACGGGTGTCAAGTGTTAGTGACTTCATATTTTTAGCCCCAGCCATGTGGGGGCGGGTGGCCAGTCCTCTCCCTCGTCTTCTGATCATCCCACTGCCTGTGTATATGGTCAGTAAATTCATTACAGCCGAGTTTAAACAAAAACATGAAGTCATTTCCTAAGAAATATGACCACAGAATGGAGCCAGATATCGGTGATTTACAGCCTGGCTTTGTCTGAATCTGGGCTAATGCAGAAAGCCACTTATGTCTACAGTGTATACAGCCATGGACTGCTATACATTCACCATGATACAGCTATCACTTTCTGACATCAGATAAAGGGTGCAGATGGCCAAGACTTCGCACATTGCACAGCAATACTAGCGCTTTTACGACCATTAAGCCTAGTGGTTAGCATGCTGGACCATCGGCCGAGAGGCCGGCGGTTCAAATCCCTGTCAGGTCAGATATTTATTTCGAGATTTCTGCTCTACCTGTGCCTCCTAGACAATGCAGGCAGTGATATTTTCGTTAACGAAAACTAAAATTAGAAGTAAAAATAATTGATTTCGTTAACGAAAACTAGAAGTAAAAGTAGGAATTATTTCAGCAGAAAGAACGAAATTAAGAATTGAATTAGGAATTATTTGCCGAACTAAAATTAAGAACGAAATTATGAATTATTTTCAGAAGTAAATTCATTTTACTTCTTGTGGCGCTTAAGTTGAGACGAAGGCGAGTTCCGGTAAAATTACACGCGTTCCAAACAAAATCCATTGGAAAACTTCGGTTGAGATGAAGACGCTGCGCATACCATTTCTATTATCTTTGGTCTTCGTTGTCTAATAATTGTCCCCACTTAATTGCGTACCAACGACCTCAGTTTCATACGCCTTTTTATTTCGGGTTTGATCGTTAAATTGTAAAATTACGAGTTTATCGAGAATGTTGACCGGAAGGAAGCGAGATAGATTGGGTTTATCATTTCGACGAATTGAAATACATGTGCAGGCAGATCTACATGCCAAGTACTAAACGAGGAAAATGATGGAATTTGTGGAACAGCACTAGCTGGAAAAATAAAAGCAATATAAGTCTTGGAAGGGGGATAGATGAATGGTAACACGCTGGCATAGCCTAAGAGCATTAGATCTTGACGACTGACTCGAATGAATTCCATCAGCGACTGTACAGCATTTTGGATATGGTTGTCCACACAGTAGGGACTATCCGGTTTCGCTGATACTAGATAATTCTTCGTTTCGTATTAATGATAACCACACGACTCAAAATTCAAATTACCAGCATTTTTAGACTAAAGCTTCACCCCTTATTTTACTTCAAACAGTTTTTCTTTATCGGGACAGGTTTGGTGTGCTTCTGTCTGCAACTTTTACAGCACGGAAATTAATAATTATTTGGAAAACTAAAATAAGAAGTAAAATTATTTGAGAACTGAAATAGGAATTAGAAGTAAAATTATTTGTGAAGTAAAATTAGAATTAGAAGTAAAATTCAAGAGCTCAGAACTGAATTAGAACTGAATTAGGAATTATTTTCAGAAGTAAAATATCACTGAATGCAGGTAAAACAAATACACTGACTGTATGCTGTCGGGAAGATGCGAAGCCGAAGGGAAGGAATGGACACCCGCCCTCTTATGCCAAGGCTAAGAAAATGAAGTCGATAAAGTTCATATCCATCGCTGCCTGTCACTCTAGCTAACGTGACTGCTCTGCCACTCTTCCTTGTGTAAGTCTGTGTATCTAGTCAGACAGCCTAAGTATACAAGAGTAGAAGCATCCTAACAACCTTGCTAGAATGCAGCAAACTGCTGCCATTTCTCTTTCTGTTGCTGTTGCTTCCAGCAAAAAACAAAGGGTGTGTCTTGCACGTTCCTCGGATTGGACAGTCTGTTTATCTCGTTTTTTGTCTCTAAACAAGTTACTTAGATTCTGGTTTGTAGGTGCTGCGGTTGATGCACGAAGAGCAGAGACCCTTAAGCTAATCACGAAAAGAAGCGGCTTTCAGCATCTTAACTTTAGTTTTATTTTCCTAGCATCGGCACACCAGAGCAGGTGATCAATTCTCAACCTCACAACCAAATCTCCTCCACGCTGACAGTGTACAATCGCTTTTACAGCCGCCTGCTATACGGTGCAAGTGGTGCAGAGGACTTGAAAGGTCTTTCTCAGCAGGTGCAGACTTGAATCCCCATCCATCGGTTGACCTTCGAGCAGGCTAACCACTAGACTAACTAAACTGAAGATTCGATGCACTCTCATGATTACACAGAGGTTTGCACATCCCTAAATGTGCTGTGCAAATAACAAGATTATATACTTCATCATCATCATCATCATCATCATCGTCATCATCATCATCATCATCGTCGTCGTCGTCATCATCATCATCATCATCATCATCATCAACAGTTCCTGACGCCAGCCGTTTGGCGGTGATGGATACAAATATTATGATTTCCATTGTCCTCGGTCATTTGTCAAGTCTATTGTTATGTCCTCAGTTATATTATCTATCCAGCATAGTCTTGGCCTGCCTTTGTTTCTTTTTCCTTCGAATCTTGCATGTAGTGCATTGTGTGGGATTCGGTCAACTGGCATTCTCTCTACATGTCCAAACCATCGGAGTCTTTGTTGAACAAATTTGTGTAGAAGAGTTGTTTGAATACCTAATGATTGTCAATTAATAACTCATCATTTCTTATTTTCTGTAGTCTTGAAATCCCCCCAATATTCCACAGCCAACTCATTTATGTATGGGTACATCTTCTTATCTGTATCTTCTTATATGTATGTATAGCGCCTCTGAATAGTCTATGCTGCGAGAGGCGCTTTATAAATAATTATATAAGATAAGATAAGATAAGATAAGATAACTACTAGCATTTCTTCGATAAACCTGACCATGCAGCATACACTGGAACCTTGCAACAGAATTAACTTTGGCAGCCTAGGCAAGTACCATATTGATTGATACAGGCCATATGATCGCTATAGAAATACGGTAGAGGCCATATGATCGCTATAGAAATATGTGTACATTTATAATAAGGTGGCATTATAATCAAGTTACTTCCTGCAGCTAAAATACTTTAAAATTTCTACATGCACACATGCAAGTGTGTAATTGTGTATGTAAGGTGTATGTAAATACGTATGTATGTATGTATGTATGTATGCATGCATATGTACAATTTTCCATGTTACCAGTTAGTTACTATCCTAGTGACTTGAAGGCACATGGTTACATTACATTCTAGGCACTCTATGCTATAGCTTAAATGACACAAAAGTTTATTATTACTGTGTGCATGCATGTGCTTTTGCAAAGTGTGCATGTTTAGGCTATGTGTGCGCTTATGTGTATGTGTGCATGTGTGTGCACTTGTGTATTTGTATGTGTGTGTATGTGGGTGCAGGCATTGTGCGCTTGTATGTGTGCATGTGTGTGTCGTGTGGGAGTATTAGGATGACAGGAACATACAAACCCTATTTAATTGTTTTAACTCTGAGGTGGTCTTGTCAGTTTGTTGGGCCTGAAGATTATTTACACAGAGGGGAAGGGTGTTGCCCTTGGCTCAATGCAGATATGAACTTTGCCTTTAAAAGATTCCAGTCAATAATTAAAATAAAGGGCTTCCGCTGAATCAGTTCATATGATCCACAGAACTGGTATTCACCATTGTTACAGGGCACTAAAGTATTTTATATTAAAGTACACTACATTACAGTACACTACAGCAATCAATCAATCAGTTAAATGAACACCAGTAATAACAATCAAAGAAAATATTAGTAGGCATTCAAAGGTGAGACCACCAGAAGAGACAAGTTGCACTAACAGGGCCACCAAGTTTCTTATGACAGAATTCATGACGGCATATTCAACAGCAAAGTATATATTTCAATTTGTTGACCTATAAAGTCCATTTGTACATAACAAATGAACAAGGTATCAACACGCAACTCAAGAAACTGTAACATAAATGTCTGAGCAAGGCAGAGATACACGTGCAAACAAAACACGTAATTTAAATAAACACTTCAACGCTGACGATACACATATGTACACATTCAGGTAAAAGTATACATAATAGATGTATACATGCATGCATATACACAAAAGTAGACATACCTACATAGATACAAACACTTCCTCACACACACACACGCACACATGCACACACACACACAACAATATAATGCAGTGACAATCAATCTTGTGGAATCACAACAGGTCTCTCTTTCACCATCACATATATTTCAGCAGTTAACCATTTTGTCTGCATTCACCTCATCGGCCTGTCGTTAATTATACGAATATTAGCATCCAAATGAGAACATAATGAGGACGTGCAAATTAGACGGCAATTTTCTCTGGACCACAGATCATTTCCAGCCCTGACACCTTTTTATATGAACAGTACAACGTGTGAGCAGACTGCTAGATGACAAACATGTCAGGTTAAACAGAGGTCGATAGCTTCAGCTGTCATTCGCGGGTCAGGTCAAAAATAGAGGTCGAATCACAAATCTGTAATCAGATCTGGTGCACAAAAAAGTTGCACGACAGTAGACGAATAGCAATGAAGCACAATTATGGCAGTTCAATTCCAGGGTTTTTAACCTTCACTTTGGGGCTTCTGACCTGAGCAGCTCCAATCCCAAAAACTTCAAAGTTCTCATAAAATCTATCAAACATTAATATTAACCTTCAAGCTCAGGACCACTAACCCAAAGATCTTCACACTCAGGACCTTCAAGCCACATAAGTTCAACCTCATGACTTTCAACTCATAGACGTTCAGCCTGAACCCAACTCCATGAAGTTCAAGCTCGGCAGCTTCAATGCCACGAGGTTAAACTTCAGGACCATAAACCCAAGAACCTTCAAACTCAGGATCCGCAAACCCAATTACTTCAACTCCACAACTTTTCACCCATGTAGCTTCAACCTCAAGGCATTTAACTTCGTGACCTTTAAGCTCAGGACACTTAACCTCTTGATAATCCCTGTGACATTACGACTCTTAATTAAAAACAAACATAGGGCTATGTAGAAACTAAAACTACTTTCAAAGATAAATTTTCAGGACTGTGTTTTGCCTAAGTTTGAATGCTTACCTTCGCAGGAATGCACAGCTATCATAACCCAAACCACTGTGTTAAAGTTTGCTCCAAAAGCAAAAAGTAAGTAAGAAAAAACAAGCCAGACCTCAAGTCTTGTAAAAGCATAGTAGGTAGTTAAGTGGTAGTGATTTGGATGCAAGGTGTCAATCTTTCACCTCTGCATTCCAGATGCCAATTCTAGTGTGTCATGATGCCTAAGCGATTTCTGTATTATGAGTGGGATGTAAGGCGAATTCGAAACCAAAAGGAGAGGAAAGGTAATGGAATTCGTTATTTGGGAAAGAATATTCGTCTTCAGCCTTGACCTTGCGACGTCACTCTGAAAGATTACTATAGGTCCCAAATTTGCTTCTGATTTTTCGATTTAGAAAGCCTGTTATCGACAGATCACCAACATCGGGACAAAAGTACCGGTGTTACTGAAAACTCACAAGAAAAAATGGCCGCAGACAGCATTCTTTGCAATATGGCATTCCTATCTGATTCGACTTGCTTAAACAAATACAGTCTTTTCGAATTTAACACGATTTCGTCGAAACACAAAAACGAAACACCTAAAATACAGCAGCCAAGTTTTCAACCACTGACCTACACAAACCAGGTATTCATCAATTTTAAGCATACGCCCAAACCCTGAGGCAGTAGCCGTAAAGATGGCGACTAACAACAACGAAAGTGAAAATCTAATTCGCGCTGAAAACGCATTTCGTTAAAATAACATTCAATAACATTTAGCATACCGTATTAGAGCAAATAATTCCAATCTCTGATCATTTATGTAGAAAAATCTCAAAACTTTCACAACCTCGATAATCCACTCTTCGATCGGCAGATGACAGCGTTTACTTCCGGTCATGGAGTCGCGTGGCCGTAAATTTTAATACTTGTGAAGCAAAATAATGTAGGCCTAAATCTCCGAAAATTTTGAGCATCAAAGTAAGGGAGACCATGCACCGGCGTTATATAAAATCAAGTTCGCTATAGCCAGGTGTGATTGAAAGCCCTAATTGAAAATGCAATGTGATTTAATTTTGTATTTTAATACCTATTAAAGTTGTTGCCTTAATTTGGGTTTTAATTTTTCTGGAACTTCGAGTTGATAGAAAATAAAATTTCTGAAGAAGCCTTAAAGGTGTTTGTAGCGCTTAGCTGGTTGGTTGGTTGCTGTTTAACGAAGCTGTGTCATAACAGAGGTGATTAACGTCGCCCTCCTCGTTTATCCAGACATTAGCCAGGTACTGCCAGCAGTAGCGTAGAAAGGTTTTTGGGGGCCCTTGTGCAGACCTTCGATGGTGGGCTCCTTGAACCACCTTCGATTTGAAACAAAAAACGATGTGCAAAAAACGCTTGGCGTTTTTGCGATATTTGCATATTTCGCACCGTGAGAAATATGCAAATATCATAAATCGGACCCCAATTAAATAATAATTAAATAACTACATTTTAATTATTTTCTCCGATTTATTTTTATTACAAAAGTTATTTCTCCAGGCTAACTAGAGATAATTAATCTAAAAACATTGTTCCATCTGCTGTGACTGATAAAATATGAATTCAATTATCAAGACTTAAATTCTGTCAAATTGTGAAACAGTTGGGTTTGCATGATAAAAATAACGAAACAATTTACCAAATTAGACAAGTGCTTAGTCTACGGTAGTCAAAAAAGAAGAATCTGAAAATTCCGAAAAGTTAAAACGTTCATTTGTGCGCCTTCTCTTGCGCAAAAATAACTACCACTTTTGAAGTGTCAAGCTATCTGGCATGTTCATGTTCTATTGACAACATTGCCAAGTCGCTCAGCCGTTCTTCTGACAATGTTCTTCGTAGATAGTTTTTGATTAACTTCAAATTTGTAAATAATCTTTCACATGTCGCAACAATCACAGGCTGTTGCTAACTTGCTGTACATGTATATTTACTTGTAGGCTAAAAATGACTACTCGCTGCAAGGGGCCCTTCTGACCGCCGCGGGGGGCCCTTGTGCATTGCACAACCTGCACAACCCATTGCTACGCCACTGACTGCCAGAGTAAGAACAGTGACGAAATGGTTGGTTGCCGTTTAAGGAATGCTGTTGCACACCAAGAAATGTCGGGGGTGGGGTAGTTTCAACCCCCTAGTCTGTCTTAGGACCCCAGTTGAGTCTTCACTGAACACCCCAGGGGGGTCGTTTCCAACTTCAACCCCCCGTTGTCCTAGTGTGATTTAGAATTATTTGACTCGGAGTCTCTGACAAAGAGAATAGCATTATTTGACTCGGAGTCTCTGACAAAGAGAAGAAATTTCCAAGGTGTAACATGTATGTATTTTTGAATTTTCTCAACAAAGGAAACTGATTTTGATTAGAGTCCGACTTGCAAAACCGCTAGCGTTGAAATCTGCTGCTTTCATATTTCGTTGACATCAGTTTGCAAAATACGGATAAAATTTTCAACCCCTCCAGCCTTTTTTCTACAATTGCCACACTGTCGTCCTCCTCCTGTCTCCGAGCTTGGGACTGGCACTACCAGAGTACGAGCAGCACTGATTTTTATCTGTAACTGTAAACCCATAAATTTGCTTGTTGGCACTGACGTAGTCGGGGATATTACGATTATGGTAGGCCTATTACAACGGTCGCTAAATCCTTATGCAAGTAAATTTACACAAGCCGGCCACAGCTACTGTGAAGGAAAATTGTATGTATGTTTGCAAAACGGAAGTGCAACTCTCTTCATTTTTTGAATTTAAAGCAGAATAAAGGACTGCCAATTCCGAAAAGTTTAACAGCACACCTATGGGCGGCCAAGGATAGGGCTAAGGTTAAAAAATTACAAGCACTTCTCAAAGCAACAAAGGCACATCTGAACTTTGGAAGAAGGGCAATATCAAATACAATTATAATTTTCATTATATTGCAACAAGTGCTTTGCAAGGAATCAGTTTTCTTAGGAATAAAATCTTAGACCATTCAACATAATCCTGTAAAATTCACAGGACCATATTTCCATATGCAAGAGAACAAGCATCTTACTTCCACCTTAAACACTCATAACTACTCGAGAGCAGCTGTTAATAGCTGATGGGCCGTTCGGGGCTTTTCCTGATCCAACGACAGTAACATTTACATCAACTGTCTATTTTATAAAACGTGAGCATCTGACTTGCATTATTAAAGGCTACTTACTTACTTACTACTCAGCCACCTGTTTGCACCAGACTCTTATCCTCAACAAGTTAACCACAAGCGTGTACTAAAATGTATTGAAAACTAATCCCTCTCGTCGTTAAAAGGTTACACAGTGAAAACGTGTTTAATTGGGATGTGTAATGAAACTTCAGGATTTGTCAAACAAAAACACTAGAGCTACAAATATGCAATCAAAAACTCATCAAATTTGCAATCGTAACAACTTTCTACAACAAACTTCTACACATTTAAGAAGTGAGCTCAACCTCATTCCTATAGTCTTTTAATTAACAAAAGACTCGGAAGAATAAATTATCAAGATGGATTGAATCTTAAATAGCAATTAACGATCTCTACCTAGCAAGCTGCATTGCCCAAACATCAGTCTGTCGTTTTAAATAACATAAAAATTTCTTGGTGCAATGTTGGCCCATCAAAATAATACAGCAAACAAGGCTGTCAACTTATGCAAAGTCTTCACCCATACACAGACATAAACAAGGCTTCTCTGAATGATGTTATCAGTTTATAAGCCTACAACTAATATTCCCACAACAAAACAAATTTTCAACCCCAGATAGACTCTTTAATCCCACCAAAAAGATTAATAATTAATAATACCTTGGCAATTGGATACCAAGATAAAGTTAAAATATCCTACTTTCATAAAATTGAAAATAACAATTAATTGATATACTGTACATTTTTTGACAAAAAAGCAGCAAGCCTATCTCTGCATACAGGAAAGGTGCACAGACGTTTGAGGTAACAACAAGCTGTCCATCCCACAATAAAAACTCCATGAAAGCAATGTAAAGCTAATTGTCAAAGGTCTAGGAGATGCATACAGAAATTGCCTACGGAATTTTCACGATTTCATAATTTGTGTAATCATTTAGCGACATCCCAAATTATTTTCACAAGCACCTAAACACTTAGTGACATCCCAAATTATCGTAATCCTTAGAACAGAATTGGAATCCGAAATGTAATCCCAAATCCGAAATGTAATCCCAAGGAAAGTACTACACTGGATCTTCCTATAATGCACTTCATTATAAGTCTGATACACCGAGGTTGGGAACACAGTATTTAGAATTAGGATCCAAATTCATTTTAATGCGCAAGGGACATTTACATATTTGATATACTGTAGCTCCCATAGACAGCGTTGTATGGAAAAGCTGGTATACACGAGTGACTTAATCCAACACTAGACTTTCCGCTGGAAGTAAAACAACGTAACAGTGCATCAGTATTTATATAGCACCCCTATTGTCTATCTAACAGCACTTACACGCAATCACAACCACAAGTGATACAATCATGTTTGTTAGTGAATCATTTGCAAAACTACCTATTGTTTAACCATTTAACAACGAGTGTGTACTAAACTGCATGGAAAACCAATCCCTCTCGTCGTTAAAGGATTAACAGCTAAATTTGGCTAAAAGTAGTTATGTTCCCAGTCTGAATAAGTGTTCTTTTCTACGATATCTCGGCAATGTTCCCTCTAAGCATTTTTTGGTACCACGACCCGAAGCTAACGAGCTTAAACCTGTGTGTGTTTGTCCATTTTTGGTATCTAAAACTATCTATTTCATTCGCCCTTTGACTGAAAATTTCCATTAACAGCATCGAGTCATTATTCATTGCTATCTGCAACTTTGAAACATCCAATTAATTTTGCATGCACTTCAGAAATGCAACATTTTGTCATTTCATGCCAAACTCTGCTTCATTTTGTATGCATTTTCATGAAACAACATTGTGCCATTTTGTGCCAAAATCTGCTTCATTTTGTATGCATTTTCATGAAACAACATTGTGCCATTTTGTGCCAAAATCTACGTCATTTTGTATGCACTTTCATGATACAACATTGTGCCATCTTGTGCCAAAATCTGCTTCATTTTGTATGCATTTCATGATACAACATTGTGCCATTTTGTGCCAAAATCTGCTTAATTTTGTATGCACTTTCACAATACAACATTGTGCCATTTCGTGCCAAAATCTGCTTTGTTTTGTATGCATTTTCACAATACAACATTGTGCCATTTCGTGCCTTAATATGCTTCATTTTCTATGCACTTTCACAATGCAACATTGCGCCGTTTTGTGCCAAAATCTGCTTCATTTTGCATGCACTTTTGCAATGCAACATTGTGCCATTTCAATAACTGGGCCACTAAACCTGGATATCCTTCTGGTAAGGAACATTACATGCTACTTTCACCAACACCTGAAACTGTTCTCTATTGCTGGGCCTTGGCTGGGAGCACCTTCGGATACCTATCTTGAAGGAGTGCTACATAAATCTTCTAACCACACGAATGAATAATGAACAGAACGAAGTTGAACAGTTGTCAAAAGCACACGTCAGAGAGGCCTGCACTGGCCTCCAGCTTCGGAAATCTCGTCCTTAACGTCTCGACACACAGCCTGGGATCGAGGACAGTTGCATCTCAGCAGTCTTGTCCAGATTTATCAAAACACATACACAGCTTATAGGGGACACCGCTTTCACGTAGAACGACTACAAAATGTTAAAATGCCGCACGCAACGTGTCATACAACACAGACACGTGGCCCGTTTTGCGGCACCAATATCACAATCAGAATTCCACAGCCGTCGACGTGGCTATACAGAATAGAGGTCGGACATTTCGAGCGGCCTGTAGTAGCTGGAATGGAAAGGCGAGAACCACTTGTAGGAGAACGGATGGCCGAAGACGGATTTGACGTTGAGAAGCCATGACCTCTTGCCATGACCTACTTTCTCTCGCTTCAGATGTTCAATGCCCTGCAAACAGAACACTTCAGTTACCTCATCATGTTACAAGTCAGCCAAATGGTTACAGTGTACCTAATGTGGAGAGTATGTAATCCCGTCTCGGTTTTGAGCATACCGAGACGGTACCTGTGTAACAACCTTGAGCAAGTCATTCATTCCCAATTGCTTAGCGCCATCAGTTGATGCTTGGTCATCAGATAGTGGTGCTCAATAAATTCTTAATAGTAATAACAATAATACTCATACTAACAATAATAATAATCATAAATAATAACAATAACAACATTTTAGAACCTAGACATGAATTCTCGGATTATGATAATAATAATAATAATAATAATAATATTCTTTATTATAACAATAATAATAATAATTTTCGTATCCTCACCTTGTCACCTTGTGCTGTCAGCTCGTGGAGCTCTAGCGATCGTCCTGGTGAACACACTCCACCGTCTCCTATTCGATGACAAGTCTCTCAATTCCGCCAAATTCATGCCAGTTACATCTTGTATCTCATCCATCCATCTCCTCCTTGGGCGACCCAGTCTTCTCCTCCCCTCACCGCACGCCAGCATCATTTCCTTCTCCAGACCATCAGATCGCATAACATGTCCAAAGAACCTTAGCTTCATTCTTGTCGCAGTTTGTTTTAACGACTCTTCATTCTCAACTCCAATCTCCTCTCGTATTGATTCGTTCGTTCTTTTCTCAGTCCAAGATATTCTCAGCATCTTCCTCCATATCCACATTTCACAAGCGTTAACCTTATTTTCCATGTTCTTTGTCATTGTCCATGTCTCGCAACCGTACAGTACCGTAGGAAAGATTAGTGCTCTCACGAGCCTTTTTTTGGTTTCTATGCTCACATGTTTGTCTTTCCATATCTTTTCCAGTCCGGTCATTGCAGCTTTCCCTATAGCAATCCTTCGTTTTATTTCTGGATCACACTTTCCCTCCTTTCCAACCAGTGATCCTAGGAATGTGAAGCTTTCTACCACCTCTATTTCCTCTCCGTCTATCTCAAAACTATCCCAATCTGCTGTTGTCATGACCTTTGTCTTCTTTATGTTGAAGTATAAACCAGCTTTTTCACTTTCTCTCCTGACCCTTCTTATCAGTTCTGCCAGATCCTCTTTTCTTTTTGCCATTAATGTTGTGTCATCCGCGTATCTAAGGTTATTCAGTGTCTTTCCAGCAATTTTTACTCCCTCAATTGCCCCCTCCAGTTCTGCCTTTCTCATTATTCTTTCAGCATATAGATTAAACAGGAATGGAGACAAGATGCATCCCTGCCTCACTCCTTTCTTGATTCTGAAATTGTCAGTGTCTCCGTATTCTGTTCTTATCACCGCTATCTGGTCTTCATATAAACCCTTTAGTAACATTATCAGGTGTTTCGGAATTCCCATTTCAAGCAGGGTTTTCCACATTAAATCATGGTTAATGCAGTCGAATGCCTTGCTATAGTCAATGAAACAGATGTGAACCTCCTGTCCATACTCCCTTTGTCTCTCCATTATCCACCTCATGTTGGCTATATGGTCTCGAGTTCCACGAGATTTCCTAAACCCTGCCTGGTTCACCGGAAGTTCTCTTTCAATTGTGCCTTCCATTCTTTTGTGAATTATTTTCAGTAATATTTTACTAGTGTGTGATATCATTGCTATCGTCCTATAATTTTCACACTCCCTCGCATCTCCTTTCTTGAATATAGGTATAAAGATCGACTTCTTCCAGTCCTCCGGCCATTCTCCAGTTGCCCATATTTGATTGCACAATTTTGTTATTGTTTTTATCATCGCATCATCCCCTGCTTTTATCAGTTCTATAGGTATCCCATCTTGACCGGGTGCCTTATTGTCCTTGAGTTGTCTGATTGCCCATTCTACCTCCGCTTCCATGACCTCCGGTTCCTTTTCATACTCTGTTACGTCAATTTGTTCTTTTTTGACTCGTTTGTCTTCCCTATACAACTCCTCCGTGTATTCTCTCCATCTATGCTTTATCCCTTCTTCATCGCAGATTACATTTCCATCTCCTGCCTTCATTGAGCCCATTCTAGGTGCAAATTTTCCCGTGATTGTCTTTACTTTTGAGAACATTTCCTTGGTTCGTCCCTTCCTTCCCTCGTCTTCCATTTCTCTGCATAATTCGTTTAGATGTATTTCTTTATCTTTCCGTGCTTGTTTTTGGAAGGCACTGTTCAGTGCCCTTACCTTATCCTTTTCTCCTGCCTTCTTTGCAGCCTTCCTATCAACCGCCATGCATATGGCTTCTCTCGATAGCCATGTCGTTGTTGTGATTTTCTTCTTCTTTGGAATGTGCTTATCTGCGACTTCGACTATTGTTTTCTTCATCCTCTCCCATAGGTTGTTCGAATCCTCTTCCTCTTCTATCTCATCTCTCTCTAGTACTTCAAACCGATTCTTTATTTCCATCCTGTATTCCTAGGTAAGATAAATCTAGGCAAAGCAAGGTAAGCAATGTAGCATAAAGAAAGGTTGAGGAGACTGAAGGTAGCACAAGATCAAGAAGCAATGGAATTTTCGCAGAAGGGCTGTTTGCCGAACTAGTGAGCAGGTGCCAGCATGGAATAGGTTCACCCCAGTAAATTTGACAAGGACTGGCCATAAAAGCGCTAAACAAATGCAACTACAGCTATACAGAAAATTACAGATGCTATATAAATAACAATGAACAGTTCCATTGTTTTATACCAGTACATTGTTACATAGGTGTATACCGTTTCGTCACTGCAGATGGAAGACAGCTGAGAGCCACACATGATGGCCGTAAAGAGACCAAAGAGTAGAGCCTCAAACAGCAGAAACATCATCAAGATCGTCGTTGCGGCTGGCGAGAACCTTGGACAGTCTAGAACCATCGAAATATACACAACTGACGTTAGACAAAAACATTTCATAAGTCAGCCATTTATTAACAAGCCACGTAAGCAATCAATCAATCAATCAATCAGCATTTATATATCACCCCGTCAAGGTCTCTACACAGAGTGCTCCCAAACCAGGCCAAGCGGAAAAGAGTAGTCTTAAGTAATGGGAACAGAGAGGAAGGGACCCTGGGGAGGTGGCACAACTCAAGGGGAAGCCCATTCCATGTCGACGGGCCAACCACAGAAGATGCCCAATACTGCATAGTAACTGCGCGAGCGAAAGGTCCCTGCATGCCGCGGAACGGTGGCAGCGACCATGACGAGAAATAAATTAGATAAGCGCCAATGTTAATGTTATTTTTTAAAGAAACTTTATTAATGAGCCACACAATACATAAATCTGTTACTAAATAACCGCTGACATTAATGTTATTGTTACAACTCACCTTTCCATTCGTTGCCGACGCATACCACAAAGTGATAGATGGACATGTAGAAGGCATGACAGGAGATGATACAGATGTACATCTACAGAATAAACACAGTCCACGAATCACAAATCTACTAAACAAAACAATTATTCAAATCAGTGCTTTATTCTAGCAAAAAAGGTTCTGGAACTGAACAACAGGTTCCGGAACTGAACGATTATGGAAGGTTAAAATCGGGAGGATAATGGGATTGGGGGTTGGGAGGGGTCTGAATAAACACTGAAAACAGTTCACAACACTGAAATTAAACTAAAATAACTAAATTATTGTTTTTAATATTAAAATAAATACATTATTTTTTAGTAGCTGAAAAATGGTGCACTGATTCAAAGTCTCCCTGTCATAAACAAGAATAAACAAAAAATACAACAAACTAACCATGTATGTATTGTATGTATGTATGACATTGTATGTATGTATCAGAGCACTTGCATAACGCCCTTTATGTAACTCGCAAGGGCGCACTAGCACGGTTGCCCAGAAATCACCCAGCTAATGTGTTTTAAGTCGAGAAGAAAATGTTTCCTGAACTGTTTAGAGAAGCCAGGGATCGTATGTCCAATGGCAGATTGTTCCAGAGAGACGGACCCACAGAGGAAAAGGTGCACCCGGCCCACCCCATTGTACGAGAGCATGGGACTAAAAACTGGCCATGGAAAGCCAAACACAGCCGGCGGCGGCTCGGACAGCTTGAGACTGGAGTGAAGAGCTGTGACAAACATCTACCATCTTCAAACAAGTATCAGAAAACAAATCCAGCCATAACCAAATACTCCAAATTCAGTATCAGCTCAATTCATCCATATTTATTTTATCACCAGTGCTCATCAGGACACTACAGTTTCATTCAACATGCTACAGCCGAAATGTCCGGTAGTAAGTAAACCATTTATCGGCACAGCATCAACACCATAATATCACAATAACTGCATTCAGTACAAACTCAGAAACTTCCAGTAAATGATGCAAAAGCTGATGTAAAAGGGTCATAATATTATAGATACGCAGAGGCTGGATTGGCCTTTTTCTGAATAATATTTGGCAGTAGTAACTGCAAAACTGAATGTACTGTACGAGTGTATAAAACACTAATAAAATAAGGGAGCGGTTCATAAGAGCGACACGATGAAAGAGCGACGTAACAGAAGAGCGACATAAATACCGTATCAAAAGAGCGACAACCGAAGAAATAAAGTCAAAATTCAAAAGAGCGACAAACATGTTTATGTACTCATTTATGCCACACAAGCAGCTCATTACTACTAATACTACTCAAAAATGTACTAAAGTGTCTGACAAAATAATGTACTAAAGTGTCATTAATCTAGGACATGAGGTCAAGTGCATATTATGGGAAATCCCTCGAAGGTGCTCCTCGAGAGGGATAGTGCCGTGTCTCCACACAACAGTTGCAATTCTTTCTACTCTTGGAGTCGCTCTTTCTTCTTGACTGGGTTGTTCCCTGAAATCAGCCGCTCGACCTCTTGATCTGTGCGGTGTTTCTCTTTTATGAATTCCCTTATCATCGAAAACACTCCAAAGTGATAACGTTCAGCTACAATTTCGAACCTCCTGTGCCAAGCCTCCAAGCTGTTGTTTGTTCTTGGGAGGTCATGGGCTTGAAGATGGTGAACTCTTATATTTAGGTATTACAAATAGACTACGATATTAACCAATTTCTCGCTCTTTTGTTATGTCGCTCTTTCGTTATGTCGCTCTTTCAAATCGGCAATATTTCTGTCGCTCTTATGATACTGCTGTCTAAATTGTCGCTCTTTTGTTACGTCGCTCTTTCGTCGTGTCGCTCTTTCGATACTAACCCATAAAATAAACATGACTGATAGTTTAAGTCTTAATACTCAGAGATCAGTCTTAAGTTCTTTCTTAAACAGATTAAGGGTGGGTAGATGTGTAACATCGTTTTGAAGATTATTCCATACCAAGAGGCCAGAACATTTGATCGAAAATAATTTCATCCTAGAATGTGTCAAAAGATGGTACCAAGAACACATGAGTTGTCCACTAATTAAGACCAAATTACTAGTATAACATTCTAATGCGTTCATTGACTAATGCTCAGTCTATAAGTTTTGCCTATGTTGGCCCCTCTAGTCGGAACAGTCTTCTGCAGGAATTGCGATAGTAAAGCTCCCGAGCCTTTCTATCTTCTGTTCCAGGAACTTGAACACCATTTTATTTGTTAGTGATAGAACTGACTTGGGTCGGGAGCGACTCTGAATCGTTGACTGATGTTTTTATACATGTTTGATTACAATTACAATTTACTTAAAACAAGTCCAGACTGTCTTCCTGTCTGCACAGTCTTGCATCAAGCGCAACGAGGACTCACAGTAAATAAGACAAAGAACTTCTGGTTGTTTTCACCGATGCAGTTGTTGACCCACGGACAATGGTGGTCCATTTTCTTTATGCAGCGCTGACAAATACTGGAAAAAGAACAGATTCAATTACGACGGGCACAAATCAAACGAATTATGACTCCAAAGTGTCAGGCAAGTTAAGGAATGGTACAATAATATCTACACACATGCATACAAACATACATAGAAGATAAGGGAAAGGTAAGGTAAAGTAAGCTACCTCCTGATATAAACATAACTAGTTACTTTCACATTTACACCTATTTTCACCTGCGGGGATAAGTATCACTACTTAATCTGCATTTTTACACCTGTTCCAAGTGACGAGCTTTGCTACCTGCTTGAATTATATCTGCACCTGTTCTCACCTGCAGTGATGTGCTCTGTCGGGCTTGATGCTGACACACTTTGGACATTTGTAGACAACTTGGCCTTCCTTCAGACCCATCTTTGCTATGTTCTCCTTCGTAGCATTGCCTCTCGGAACAGCGCCCTACGCAGTTACAAGGAACACAGCTGTAACTTCTCGGATTTATTATAAGAATAAAATATTAAATTGTCACTGTTCCAAGGTTTACTGAAACCAGATTCCACTGCTAAACAAAAAATTAAACCAGAATTAAAAACCAACTAATCCCCACAACACTTGAGTCACCTCAACCAGTAATCACAACATCCTGTTTTCCTCCACTCAAGCCAGGGAGTTTTTGTTGGCATCAGTGGGGAGACAATCTTTGGGAAGGAGTGAGGAAATGTATCTTCAATAGTAAACAGTTTGAACTAGTCAAGGGAAAGACCCACAGCCACGGTCAAAATGTATGAGGAAACTTAACCTTACTTGTGTATGGCACCCATCCAAAGATTACCATGTTCTGTGATTTCTTACAAATTGTCAGACATAATAATCACAATAATAATATTTAAATAATAATAATAACAATAACAATATTATGGCGATGCCTTTCATGGCTGGCGCTTCGGCGTGAAAATTCCGGCACAGTATCAAATGCTGTAGTCAGGAGCGCCTCTGAGTAGTAGTTGACTTCCAGAGGCGCTATAGAAATATCCGGAATAAATAAATAAAAAACATTATAAAACTTCAACAGGCGTTATTCTGAACCAGAGGCAAGTTCCCCCAACCAATAGCACCTTGAATACCGCCCCAATTCAATATACTCACCAGACTACTGTCAGACAAAATGATGGCATGAGCACTCATCCCGTAAGGTGGAGCATGCTGGCTCAAGCCTTTCAAGATAGCTAAGTACTGCATAGGGACCTCGTGCAAGTCGTTCACGCAAGACGATTGATGCTTTGCCGTTAGATAGTAATGCTCAATAAAATACAGTAATAATAAATATCAGACATATAACCAATTGTCCTGGATCATCTTAACTCCCTGACCCCAGCACTCCCCCAAGAATACCCCAACTCGCTGCACTCACCGGATCCGAAAGCATGGCCCTCATGTGAGATGAGAACGCGAGGAATGTGAAGAACTGAAAGATCGTTCCGTTTATGATGCTGTGAATCTGGTTGGGCGAAGGCAGCAGGATCACAAAGATGACGACATACTGAGCGTAGCCAATCAGAAGCCAGGTAAATATGGCACAAATCAGTCCACAGATGTCCTTAACCAGCCAGACCTGACGACACTGTGGCCACGATATTCCGAGTCGCGACCAGAAGGGCCCGCAGTCCATCAGAACCACTCCATCGTCATAAATTGCATCAGGCTTGGCTCGACCCACGGTCCGAATTATGGGCCCGCTTGTCTCGGTAGAGTCAATCCTGTTGTGAGATACACCAGAAACTTGTAATAATGCAGTCTTTGAAAACCATATCCAGAACCTCCTCATAATAAATTGATTGTACTTTCATGTTTCAATGTAATCTTACTGCGTCTGTCGGTTTGAAATAATAAAGAATATTATTATTATTATTATTATTAATTATTATTATTATTATTATAATGATGCTGTGTAATAATTAGGTTACTTTGTAGAGCAAAACTTTAATTGAGGTCTGCTATATCCCTGACCCTGTTTAATGTTAATAAGCTGGTGCCCTGTGCTAAGCTTTCAAGTGGCACTTAAGAAATTTGGAGTTTGCGATTATGATTACGCTATCAGCATACTACAATGGTTGGAAGATATTTCAGTTAAAATGCTGCACATGAGATCAACCAGCTACACGTTTTGTTATAGCTCCTTTACAAAAGAAGATTCACAAGAATAACTCTAGCATCTCTATCAGAACAAGCAAGAAGTCCTCTGCACTGGTTATATAATCAGTGAATGATGCCATATCTTTAACTCAGAAACCGAAACTGGTTTATATCTATGACAATGATAAGTTCTTGTTGTGCCAGATCTAATCTGTCTTTAACTGCGCTGCCCGAGTTGTAGCAATTAAACCCAAGTATTTGCATATAACTGAATATATGCAAGACACACTACACTGGCCTCCTGTGGCTCAGCGCATTGCTTTTAAGACCATCGTGCTGACACGTGCATCAACTGTTGGCAATGCTCTGGCATACATCAGGGAGCTCTCTGCTCAGGTCTCGAGTCAGCTGGGTCAGTGATCATTGCACTTTGCGGTTCATGGAGATATGCAAGTGCCACACTGTCGCACTTCAACTCAAGCGCATCGTGATTTCTCATGTGTTAGACCATCCTCCTGGAACAGTCTGACAATGCACTTACGTACTGTTGCCTTTGACTCTGAGCAGCATATATACATTTGCTTTAACTGTCTTAAAACAAGCCTGTTAGATCTCTTAGGGAGCCATAGATACAGCGCCTTTGTAAGTTAATAAAAATGAGCTATGTATCATACATACATAATTATGTACATACAATGAGATAAGTAACAACTGCAGTGTCGCATCTGATATACTGTCGTATTACAATCACAACCATCCGAAATTTGGT
Source organism: Allolobophora icterica (assembly GCA_963556255.1). Lineage (NCBI taxonomy): Eukaryota > Metazoa > Annelida > Clitellata > Crassiclitellata > Lumbricidae > Allolobophora > Allolobophora icterica. The sequence goes on from OY744611.1 coordinate 50,069,676, forward strand.
AAATTATCACACGATTCTAATCAAGTTTCAATGAAAGTCGCCAGACCTGCCCACTTGTATAGCGTTCCCAAAATGCGCTGCATAAATGGGTGTAATGCTTTTGAACATCAAACTAAATATTAAAATCTAGATATTTAAGGGGCTAATTGAAAGACCAGAGTGTGATCGTAGTCACTTGAATCAAAAACTAAGAATATCAGTAACAAATTTACTTGTTTGAACTTACATTTTGTGATAATTGTATTCGTTTACGACATCGGAACGCCGCACTGAGCTGTCCATGCGTTTCGCGATATAACGTCATCAAATCATGTGTCCTGCAAAGCAAGTAAGTAAAGTCATTCTGTACTCGTAATAATAACAATAATACTTATATTCTTTATTAGTTCAAACCGACAGACGCAGTAAGATTACATTGAAACATGAAATTACAATCAAGATCTTAATTAAACACACGGTTTGGCAGCCATGAAAGGCGCCGCACAAGAGGGGGGTGACGGGAATCGATCCGCGTACCTTATGAGTTCCTGGCCATGAGTGTAACCATTACTCTATAGCCTACCTCCTCGAGTTTTCTACAGCGTCCAGTGGTAATCGTATTCTCCAAACTTCTAAAGAGCCACTCGAAAGTCAAGCGCAGGGCATCAGCTTATTCACGAGCGCTGCATCGAGTCAGAGGAGTTTTCCAAAGAGTAGTTGGTATACATTTATTGTATTCTGTATTATATTAGGCCTATTTGATGCATGTACACTGGAGTGCTAATCTCTTGCAACCGGTTAAATAAAGAAAATACTTACTTACTTACTTAGGTCAGAAAGAGGCGAAGTCGCCGGAACTTATTCACAGGTGCTTGGTGAAAACAAAGTCGATAGGCAGGTAGGGTCAAAATCGATTTGAATTCTGTATCATATCGGCGAATTGTGTTATCGTGATGTTGTATTATTGTTCGAAGAACCGGCTGAAGATCAAAAATCGCCGGGTCCCTGGATGTTTGCCATAACTGTCTCGCCTCTGTGGAATAAACTCCCGCCAAAATTACGACAAACATCTGATCCATCACCAGTGTTGGGTAAACTCACACAAGAAATGAGTTAAATCAAAACTCAACTCACGCACCTCAAAATGAGTTTAAACTCAAACTCAACTCATCCTAAGTGAAATGAGTTAACTCAAACTCACTTGTTAAATGAGTTAACTCATAAACTCACACGTTTCATACTAGCACGTTCTAATCGAGCAATAATTTTTCCATCACGCCTAATTGTAACAGAAAAATATTTTCCATCAAGAATACACAGTACTTCAGCCATGTTGTTCTTAACTGTTCACAATATACAAAATATGCAGTGCTCAAATACTGTCTGCTAGCAGTGTTCACGACCCTCCCTGCCATCACCACTCACCAGTATGGAGAGCCGACGATATAAAAAAGGCTTGTTTCAACATAATATGTGCCGAGTGCCGAAGAGTGAGTTGAGTTTAAAATAATTGACAGTTACAACTCAAACTCACAGAAAATATGAGTTAACTCAAACTCATAACTCACACTCTTTAAGGTGAGTTAACTCAAACTCACAAATCACAGCAAGTGAGTTAACTCGTGAGTTTAAACTCAAATGAGTTAACTCATACCCAACACTGTCCATCATATATAGGCTAGCCTACGAACTCAACAAAACCTCACCACTGACTCTCTCCACAGATCTTTCACTCAAAACTAAATGCATTGCTCTTTCACAAATCCTACCCTGATCGATTCAACCGCTTCCCCTTAGCCTACCTCTCTCAATTCTAAAGACCACCCATGCACCGTAACTGTCTGACTGTCTGTCTGCTTGTCTGACCCTATTGATCTTGACCTGGAACCGATTTTGATCCTACCTGCCTAAAAGTGCCTATCAATTTTGGTTTGAATGAGCTCCCGTGATTAATATGCTGGCTCCCGCGACTTGGCTTTTGGGGTGCTGTAGAAATCTCGAGCTTATTATTATAGGCCTATATCGACTCAACTTGGTCGAGAAATTCCGAGCACGATGTCAACGGTGAACTTTAGACGGTGGCTAAATTCCACCGTACCGTAGGCCTATGTCATCAGATCGGAGATCCGGCAACTCTGCTTTGAGATTCGCCACCTGAACCAAGATATTGAGATCTGCCATAGGAAGAGGACCACGACCATTGAATAGCGAGCATCAGCTATACATGTAGATTAGCCAGAATAACTTATTTCTTAGCTTTGAAAAACATTTGTAGACCAGTTACCTCTGGATGAACAATCACTGACTTTGGATATAGGAATCGGTTGGGGTCTATCCGATAGTATGTGGCTCTTCATTTCCTGTACATTGTTTTGTTAGCTGATGAAATTTCTGGTAGCAATAATATTTATACCATCATTATGGCTAGCGTAGAGAGTTCTGATTAATTTTCCAGGAGTGACGCTAGATATCTAATTACATTGAAACAATTACGTAGAGAAATACATACATAAATACAAAGATAAATATATATATGTACATACATACACGCATACGCACGTACATATACATACATACAATCAATCAATCAATCAATCACAAAAATAATTTTTGGGAAAGATTTTAACCGCACACTCCATGTTCCATGATCACCACTCAGCCATTCAGAGAAACAAGACTAATGCCACACATGCATTCCTACAGTCAGGGGCGTCTACACCACGGAAACCGTGGAGCAAATGCCCCTTCCAAGAAATGAGGGGAGGGGGTCAGTGTGTGCACCACCATTATTAAGTTATTGCACTTAAACACTGAAAAATTCTATGAATGAGTGTTTTTCAATTGACTGCTTTGGAATTTGTAATCCAGTGGCCGGGGAGGTAGGCTAGTGGGAAGGGGAGTGGAGGGGAAGTTGCTCCAATGACTTCGGGGGGGGGATAGATGCCCCTGCCTATAGCCTAATTATACTTAAGACGTATAGGCCCTATACATATATATATATATATATATATATATATATATATATACACAAACGTAAACTTATGTAGTTTTTATATTGCTTTTCATTAATATAGACACGTATACGGTAATTATCGGCCAAGAACAAGTTAATTTCAACATCAAGCATTGAAAATATAGTGTCCAAGTCCAACAATAGCGACATAAGTTTCTCAGTCTCTGCATGCGATGACAATATATATATATATATATATATATATATATATCTTATCTTCCCCTCATTCTACCATAGGCCTACAGGCTGAGCAAGAACCAAATATACTCAATAATATTATTTAGAGTCGAATCAGTTGAAAGGTATTATAGCCTAATTATACTTATAGGACTATATTTGAAGTAAAGTATATGACTATTATTAGGCCTACATCTATTCAAGTTCATAATTCATGGGCATTATAACTTAAGCCTATCATGTACCCATTCACCGATAAAAGTAGGCCTACACTTAAATATCACATAAAATGATGTAAAACACAATTGCTTCATTGTTCGATTGGATCCTTTTGATTCTCCATCATCTACCGGTCGTTTCTGTTCATGAATCTTTGAGAATAAACTTGATTTTCTCCACAGCACTTGCGATGTCATCCTTCAAACCCTCCACATCAATTTTCCCGTTGCTCAGGGTAATTCGCACCAAGTGCACGACTTGTAAGAATTCGATTCGATCCAGCTGTTCCGTAACAAAACGAGTTTACATTAATTTTTTTTAATTAACAATAATTATCATCGGCAACATACAGCTAGTTTTATGATTTATAAGTTGTGTCAGGGGTCTTAGCGTGGTAGATTGACGTAGTTGCAATATTATTTTCTCGTCTTAAAAATCTCACATCTTCTCAGTCTACTGCCATCCTTCCACTCACGACTGAAAACCACAACCTTCAAGCTATCTATGATTCCTACCCTCGTTCTATTCCTGCGCCACCCCACGAACACCATCACCACCGATTTCCACCGTAGCACCACGCTGTCTCCTCGGTTTGACCCCCCCCACCCGGAGTCTGCCCTGGCACCTGAACGCAACCCTTTATAAAGGCTGATCCGTCTCCTGCCCCTGGTCTTTTGGCAGTCAGAATTTGTTCTTTGGACTATCCCTCTGACTTGACGCAGTGCTCGTGAAGCTGTTGCCCTGAGCTTAGTTTTAACACGGAATAAATAATTACACAGTACGTCGACTCCCATCGCTGCCTGTTGACTAGTTTTTGGGGTGACGCCATTTTGAAACATAGCTTTTGAATTATAGATTTAAACTGAAATTAACGTTAAAAATAATATTGTTAATTCTAATGAAGTCCTCAATGTTGTTGTAACGTTTAAAAATGTTTTATGTGATGGATTCCGGTGTATCGGCGTGTAGTCCTCAATGTTGTTGTAACGTTTAAATAATATTTGATGTGATTGTTTCCTGTGTATCGGCGTGTAAACGTTCTCTTTAAAAATGGCGCTCGGTCACACATTCTGACTGCTGCAGAGGCCGGGAGTCGACGTACTGTGTAATTAATTATACTGTGGTTTTAAGGTACACTTATAGCGACTCTGCTTTTAGGCGCCGTACGTAGAGTTCTCGAGATTACGGTTACAGAAATACCACAGTATAAATAATTACACAGTACGTCGACTTCCGGCCGATGCAGCAGTCAGAATGTGTGACCGACCGCCATTTTGAAACTGAGCCGCTTACACGCCGATAGGCCTACACCGGAATCCATCACATCAAATATTTTTAAACGTTACAACAACATTGAGGACTACACGCCGATACACCGGAATCCATCACATAGAATATTTTTAAACGTTACAACAACATTGAGGACTTCATTAGAATTAACAATATTCTTTTTAACGTTAATTTCAGCTGAAATCTATAATTCAAAAGCTCAGTTTCAAAATGGCGTCACCCCAAAAACAGTCAACAGGCAGCGATGGGAGTCGACGTACTGTGTAATTATTTATACTGTGGAAATACTTTCAAGATTTTCACAGATTACTAAAGTACACCAATGAAGGGTCAAAATGATAAAATCTAATATTGTTAATAATGATGCAAACGAGACAACTCACGATTCATGATGTATTTTAGTTTGATGACCCCCTCCACATCTTTTCAGTTACTTAGATGAGGGGGTTAGAAGAAGAGATATGGGGGTTGAACCCCTCTGACAACTGAAACACTGCATACAGATGATACAGGCACCAATCGATGGTCGCCTCTTAAGAACCCCACACAATGCGAACAAGCTACAGGCCTACAGCGAAGCAATGGATGCTAAACTGCGGTCCTCTGACGATTGTAATTGTAATTGTAATCTCGCATTTATAAAGCGCCACTTCAAGAAAAAAACTCATCATTGGCGCTCCCGACCTGAACCAGTAAAATTTCTGTCGAATAATGCAGAAACGCTGGAAGGGACAAACTGAGGAGCTCGATCGGGCCGCAGCTCTCTCGAAAGCGATTCCAGCTGGTGGGTCCAACATTGGGCATAGGCAAAGCTTCTGCAGTAGCTGCTGTTATGACTTCCATACAACAATCTGCATACGAGGGCAAATATGCATACGAGGGCAAATCAGAAGTCCATGGGAAGCCCACCGAAGGGTGCCACGAACCTGGACCGAGTGATTGATAAGTTGAACGTCTGGTCAGCTGCTTGATTGATGGTCTATCAGTTGATTGATTGATTGATTGGCTGATTGATTACCTGTTCGTCTGTAAGTGATTTTGTTATCTCCAAGGACCGTTTGTCCAAAGCGTCGCCGATGAACTTTGTCGTTTCTGACTGAACCGTTTGAGCAGCAGATTGCGAAAGAGCGTTAATCGAAATCACCAACTTCTCGTTATAGATTCTTAGGCCTCTCGTCTGACCCAAATTCACTAGGACATACGCATACATATATACAAACATACACCAATACACAGAGAGAGAGAGAGAGAGACAGACAGACAGACAGACAGACAGACAGACAGACAGACAGACAGACAGAGAGAGACGACAGACAGACAGACAGACAGACAGACAGAGAAAGACAGAGACAGACAGACAGAGACAGACAGACAGACAGAGAAAGACAGAGAGAGAGAGAGAGAGAGAGAGAGAGAGAGAGAGAGAGAGAGAGAGAGAGAGAGAGAGAGAGAGAGAGAGAGAGAGAGAGAGAGAGAGAGAGAGAGAGAGAGAGAGAGAGAGAGAGAAGAAAATAATCAGCAGTCCTTAAACTATAGCCTGAGAGGCAGTCATGGGTACGAGGTCGTAACGACTTAACTTTCTTCGCATCGGCTTATCAGGGCTAGTGGCCAGTCCTCTCGCTCGCCGTATCATCTTCCAACCGACAGTGTACGGTCACTGCACGGTGTACTCACAGAGCAGTTGGCCAGAGGGCGCAGGCGAAGCAGAAGTCTTGAAACAAATTTCTGTCATGGCAAGGATTTGAACCCCCGATCTGTCGGTTGACAGTCCAACGCACTAACCACAGGACTATCGTGCACCTGAAAAATATACAAATCTAATACTGAGGCCGCATACTACTACTACTACTACTACTACTACTACTACTACTACTACTACTACTACTACTACTACTACTACTACTACTACTACTACTACTACTACTACTACTACTACTACTACTACTACTACTACTACTACTACTACTACTACTACTACTACTACTACTACTACTACTACTACTACTAGTTACCATTAACAAACCTGTATGGGTTACTTTTTTTGGCCCACCCTGTATATGTATACAGCCTACGTGTATTAGTGTACAGAGGAGTCCATGGTCAAACCCAGTTGTCACTCGACCATATATAATTTGTCAGCGTCACGCTGTTGAGTGAGAACCGGGGTTCTTTGTCTTTTCATATTTAACAGTAAATCAACCCAGATTGTCAGTTTATTCACCAAAATCAGCACAAAAGCAGAACGTACAGAAACAAAAATTTAAGTACCACCAGATGCATAATTTGCATGCATGACATGATTATTTCTGTGATGCAACATAGATAAATCAAAATTTAATAATAGTGATAAAGTGGTAAAAAGTTAAATATTGTTACTAAAAATCCCTTGCCACAAAGAATGAGGACACTGTTGTTATGACTTCCATAGCCTACAACAATCAACATAAAAAGCTTAGTTGACTCAGGTGTAGTATATGAACGAGGTCCATACGGTCAGAATAAAACTGAATGTCTTTAACTGAATACCATTTACCAATCAATCAGTCAATCGAAATTTATATAGCGCCTCTTCAAGGCCCATTAGTGCATGTTAATATCTTTCTGTATACATTATTCCAACATACATTCAACTGATGCATCTGGGCTATTGGTAAATTAATTGCTTCTCAGGAATAAGCTAAATAATTAAATAAGTTAACATAGGTAAAACAAAGGATTCTATCAATCACCATATAACATGATCAGAAACATGCTTAGAATGACAAAACATAGCATAAGTAGAAGCAGAAAAACTTAAATCGCAACAGACACATCACTTTTAAATTGTCTACAGGAGATCGCCAATAAATCACTCGTTTAACTAAGCACTGAATACTTCAACAGCAAATCACACGCTTGACTAAACATTGTATTCTTATAAGAATTAGTAAGCAAGGACAACAAGATGACTGTTTAACATAAGTTGTGCTTTAAAATTAATATATTAATTATAAATACAAATTCAAAATTCAGAGGCAAGATGACTGTTTAACATACGTAATACTTTAAAAATTAATATATTAATTAGGCCTATATATGCAAATTCAAAATCCAGGGGCAAGAGCCCCAATATGCGGGCGCCCATGCCTGCCAATAGCTAGTCAGAACTACCAGCATGTGGATTTGGCTGTAGTTAACAATACTACTTTAGCCTTCTCTACATCACCATAATTATATTAGTACAGAGGAGTCCATGGTCAAACCCAGTTGTCACTTGACCATATATAATTTGTCAGCGTCATGCTGTTGAGTGATAACCTGGGCTTATTTGTATTTGTAGTTTCTTCATATTTAACAGTAAATTCATTGCTGATGCAGGAATCAACCCAGATTGTCAGTTTACTCACCACTGAAGCAGAAAGTACAGAAACAGAAAATCCAGTACAGACTACAGACGGATGCAAAACTTGCAAGCATAACATGATCATTTCTGTGATGCAATACGATAAAATAATAATAATCATGACATAGTGGTAAAAAGTTCAATACTGTAAATAAAAATCCCTAGCCATAAACACTGAGGACTCTGTTGTTATGACTTCCATACAACAATCAACAAAAAAGCTTAGTTGCCTCAGGTGTAGTATATGAACGAGGTCCATACGGTCAGAATAACAGAATACCATTTATCAATCAATCAGTCGAAATTTATATAGCGCCTCTTCGAGGCCCATTAATGCATGTTAATATCTTTCTGTATACATAATTCCAACACACATTCAACTGACCCATCTGGGCTATTGGTAAATTAATTGCTTCTCAGGAATAAGTTAAATAATTAAATAAGTTAACAGAGGTAAAACAAAAGATTCCATCAATCACCACATTATACAATCGGAAACATGCTTAGAACGACAAAACATAGCATAAGCAGAAGCAGAAAACTTAACTTGCAACAGACACATCAATTTTAAATTCTCTACAAGAGATCAACAATAAATCACACAATTCACACATTGACTAAACACTGCATGCTTATAATAATAAATCACACACTTGACTCTATATGCCTCAACAGCAAATCACACATTTGACTAAAAACTGTATGCTTCAACAACAAATCACACATTTGACTAAACAGTGCATGCTTATAAGAATTAGTAAACAAGGACAACAAATGACTGTTTAACATAAGTAGTGCTTTTAAAATTAATATATTAATTATATATACAAATTCAAAATCCAGAGGCAAGTGCCCGAATATGCGGACGCCCATGCCTACCAATAAGCTATAATTCCTAGCATGTGCATTTAGCTGTAGTCAATAATACTACTTTAGACTTCTCTAGATCACAGTGATTAGGATTATATTGTTTTCTATGTGTTTACGGATACATTCGTGCCTCATACAACAAACAAAACAACACAACTACTAACGTCAGCATTAATGCCTTCACCAAAACCAATACCAAAAACCATTGCATGTGTTGTATAGGGTTCTTTGAAACAGATAAATATCTGCAGAATGAACTGAGGAAAATTTAGGCATGACAAGCCACTGCAGTACTGCTGCTACAGTAACCCCAAATGCTCTTCCAGGTACGCTGAGCTAAACTACGTTCGAGAATAAATAGATAAATAAAATTAATTAAATAACGTTTCAGAATAGAACAGAAAGAAACACACCGCTACCAACGTCGACATTAACGCCTTCACTACAATCAATAACAACAAATACTGCACCTATTATATATGTGCATACGAAACAGATAAATCACACATTGACTAAACAAAACCACACTAATAATGTAAACATAATTGCCTTCACTAAAACCAGAAGCAAAAAATATTCACGTATTAAATAAGTGCATTTAAAACAGATAGGTATCTGCACAGTGACCTCAGGAAAAATTTTAGGCATGACGAGCCTGTGCGATGGTGTTACGGCAGTAATCCCGGATGTTTTTCCAGGTACGATGAGCTAAGCTGCTCTCCTTTCGAATGCAATGTAAAAGATCTTCTTTTCGAGGCACTTTCTTCCGAAGAATGTGACTTTGCATATGTCTCATCACAGCGTCTTTCTCCTTCTGCGACCATCGACGCTGTAATCTCTTTTTACCTTTGTTGACAGGCTGGCTGCGAGCTGTGAACACGACAGAGGTGAAAACTGCGTAAGGTAAACGCAGACTGTTACAATCAAAAACTCTAACAACATGCGTAATCTGTAACATTGGCGAATCTACATAACTAGACTGTAAGCTAATCAAATTAACTGAGAGCAATTTTATAACATTTTATGCTGAAAATGTTTGTCAGAATAAATGCTAATAGTCCTCATCCTTGTCTGTAAGGCTCAACTTGGTTTCGCTCCGAAATATTTATGTGACTTAATTCATCGCCCTCACTCTGCTGCTTCTCTTCGTCCTCTTCGTTCATCTGACCGTTTGGACCTCCTCATTCCCCGTGTCAGGACTTCTCTGGCTCAATCTAGGTCTTTTGCCTCCATTGGCCCTGCTCTTTGGAATGAGCTTCTTCCGTTCGTTCGTTCTTCTATTCTCTCAGGTAACGTCTCTTCCTCTTTTACCTTTCTTAAAACTTGCTTTTTCTCTCGGGGTCTCTCGCACTGGCAGCGCTTCTGAATGGCCCGCCCGCTAGAAGCGCTTTATAAATATCCGAATACAATACAATACAATACAATACAATATTATCATTATAATATACAATACTATACAATACAACTGTATTTGATATTTGCCCTTCTTCCAAAGTTCAGAAGTGCACACACAACCATACGACAGAACATCGATGGTCAGAGGAATTGTGAGTGAAGGGCTTACTCAAGATCCCTACACAGCAATCGCCTCCGTTGGAGGATTTGAACCCGTAGTCTCTGCATTACAGACCGAGCGCTCTAACCAATCAGCGACCGATTTTATCACCATCATCATCATCATCATCATCATCATCATCATCATCATCATCATCATCATCATCATCATCATCATCATCATCATCATCATCATCATCATCATCATCATCATCATCATCATCATCACACCACCACCATCATTATCATCATTCACATTATCATAATAATAATCTTAAATAGCATCATCGTCATCATCATCATCATCATCATCATCATCATCATCATCATCATCATCATCATCATCATCATCATCATCATCATCATCATCATTTTTATCATCATAATCATCATCTTTATCACCATCGCCACCATCATCATTATGCCCATTTGGAGACAATGGAACGTTTGTGCAGTTATACAAAAGCATGAATAGGCGTCAAAGACAATACCAGAGGATGCTTTGTCGCTGTCATCGCTGTCTTCGCTCGTCCTCTCGGTTTTCTGTACTGCCACCTGTTCCATTTCCTGTTTTGTGTCATCACTTTCCTCTTCATTGTTCTGCACATCCGTTGCGTCGCTGCCTTCTTCTTCTTCTTCCTCTTCTTCGTCTTCAGATTCTAGATCGCTATCTTTAAAGCACAGAAAGACATAATTGATATGTAGATAGTTTTGCTCTTGTTGGTTAATTCCAATGTTTATTGTACAAGAAAACAAATCACAAGTGTCGTGTGTAGAACTTAGAAGCACAGGAGAATACTAAATGTTCATACGAGACAATAATCTACAAAACTAAAGAACAATAGTCTTAGCATCGGCAGAGAAAGTTGTAAATTAACAGTGGGGCGTTTAACTATATAGAATAATAGCGTGTAAATTGACCACTAAACCATTTTTAACCTATTGTTTGACGTAGTGCACTGGTCGAGTTTGCATAATAATGTCCTCTTGTCTGAAGGGCCACGTCACTCGATAAATGTACAGATAACAGAAAACGACTAACCTGCTTCCACCTTGAGAAGAATATTGTCTAAAGTTTTTCCGGAAAAGTTTTTCACATCTCCCTTTTCCATCAGCATGAACAGCTTCGAAAGCTTTGCAAGCTGGAGTGTGTCTTCCGGAAGACGATAGAACTCTCTGTGAGTCCGGATATCGTGACCCATGAACTGTGCCAACATGTCCAGCTGATTGTCTTCCAGGCTGAGCAGCTGCGACATCGTTGCCACGTGTTTTCGCAGCGATGTAGACCTCAACGTTTCCGGATGTGTGGCACCGCAAAGCATAGAAAACTTTCGTAGACAGTCACTTCCTCGGATGTGCGACAAGGAACGATACTTGTTCACCGCGAAGACGTATTGGTTGTCTTCGGTGACACCTGCCTGTTCTCTCTTTGCGTTTAAAAGCGAGAGCGTCTCGAACATATTTTTGTCCATCAACAGCGGCACTGTTCTTCCACGTTTACCGGCAATTTCTAGCCGGTAAAATAATTTACATAACTGGCGCTCCATTTTGGATAAACAACTTTCTATGTCGCTGTTGGAACTTCCACATCTTGCTTTGCCGAATTCGACCAGTTCAATCTTGGACACCTCGCCCTGCCTGCGCCGGTTGAAAATGATTAGATACGCCAGAGACAGCTCTGCCAAATGCCTCCAGACGCCTTTTATGTCATTCTCTGCGCTCGTTAGGGTTTCTTTATTCGACTTCATTTCGCTTTTCAAGAAATCTACCAGTTTCTTAGTGTCCGTAGTTAACGGAAGGCGCTTCGTCGAATTCCTCTTTCGGTCGTACAGTTCTTTCTTAGCTCGAAACGCCACCTCTTCCGACCATTCCACCTCACAGAGATCGTCGAATTGTCTGGCGTCTTCGATCAGTTGTTTGTTGGAACTTTCAATGGCCTGACCTTTAAGAATCTGACAACATTTTCGCAGAGTATGACCCACTTTAATTGCCACAGACGGACATCTGTATGTCATTTTATCACGGTCAAATCCTGCCATGGACCGAACAGCCCTAACAACGGTCTTAAACATTTTTGGCTTCAGGCAGTCTTCCAGGGTAGCATTCTCCATTCTCTTAGCTTTCTGTACCTCAATTACCAACCTCCCCATTTCACGCAGCCTGGCTCTCACTAGCTCCTTCTTTTCATGTCCATGGCGCATGAAAAGCTTTGCAGCTAGCTTCTGAAGAAGTTTGTCACGTTCGATGGCGTCTTTGACGGGTCCCTCAGACATTCCATACAATACGCTTAGTATATCCGGTCTGACGCCGTCAGGAGCCGGAAGTAGCATCAGCGATCTCACCGCAACTCGTCCTCCTTTCTTTCTCACTGGCTCTACCTTGCAGCGATGGCGGTATAAATCTGCTTTGCCGTAGTAGCCAAGACAATACTCACAAGGCCTGTAATCATGAAAACCTTTGCTTTTCTTTTGCCGATAAGCAACAACTAATTCGCCTTTTCCTTTTTTCAATACATCACAGTTGTGCATGTGGTTTCCTTTATTCCGGAGGACAGTTATTAAAGCCAGCTTCTTCTTTTTATCTGTTTCTACACTTATCCGCTTAACCTCGGATTCTCTGGCATGTTTCGCATACCAGTGCTTAGTAATTTTAGAGAACGGTCTTTCACAGAACAGACAGTACTGCACTTTGTCGTATACTCTTTTCGTTTTTGTATTTGTCGTTTGTCTAACCTGAATTCTGTTGGAAGTCATCGGATCATCTGGCTTTCTCGAATATTTCTCGTCAGCGCTTTCTTCTTCTGTATCAGTTTCCGATAAAGACCCATAATCTTCCTCAGAATCATACATTCTCTTGTTGGCATTTTCCTTTAGTTTAATCTGAATCTTTTTAGAAGTCGTCGGACCATAAGGCTTTTTGGAATATTTCTCGTCGGCGCTTTCTTCTTCTGCATCAGTTTCCGATGACAGTAAGCAATCTTCCTCAGAATCATACATTCTTTTTTTGGTATTTTTCTTTTGTCTGTTCTGAATTTTTTTACAAGTCTTCGAACCATATGGCTTCTTGGAATATTTCTCGTCAGTGCTTTCTTCTTCTGCATCAGTTTCTGATGACGGTACGTAATCTTCCTCAGAATCATACATTCTTTTTTTGGTATTTTTCGTTTGTTTATTCTGAATATTTTTAGAAGTCATCGGACCATATAGCTTCTTGGAATATTTCTCGTCAGCGGTTTTTTCTGTTTTTACATGAGTTTCCAATGAAGGTACGTAATCTTCCTCAGAATCATACATTCTTTTTTTGGTATTTTTCGTTTGTTTATTCTGAATATTTTTAGAAGTCATCGGACCATATAGCTTCTTGGAATATTTCTCGTCAGCGGTTTTTACTTTTTTTACATGAGTTTCCAATGAAGGTACGTAATCTTCCTCAGAATCATACATTGTTTTTTTGGTATTTTTCTTTTGTCTGTTCTGAATTTTTTTAGAAGTCGTCGGACCATATGGCTTTTTGGAATATTTCTTGTCAGCGCTTTCTTCCTCTGCATCAGTTCCCGATGACGGTGTGTAATCTTCCTCAGAATCATGCACTCTTTTTTTGGTATTTTTCGTTTGTTTAATCTGAATATTTTTAGAAGTCATCGGACCACATGACTTTTTGGAATATTTCTCAACAGTATTTTCTTCCTCTGCCTTACTTTTCAATGATGGTAGGTAATCTTCCTCAGAATCATACATTCCTTTTCTGTTAGTTTTCTTTTGTTTACTCTGGATATTTTTAGAAGTCATCGGATCATCTGGCATTTTAGTGTATTTCTCAGCAGTGTTTTCTTCTTTTGCATCAGTTTCCAATGACGGTACGTAATCTTCCTCAAACTCATATATTCTTTCCTTGGTATTTTTCGTTTGTCTAATCTGCATATTTTTAGAAGTCGTCGGATCATCTGGCTTTTTAGAGTATTTCTCAACAGTGTTTTCTTTCTCTGCCTCAGTTTTCAGTGACGGTAGGTAATCCTCCTCCGAATCATAGATTATTCTGGTTTTTCTTTCATTGGTTTGTCTAACCTTAACATTTTTTGAAGCAGTCGGATCACCTGGATCTTTTGAATTTTTCTCGTCACAAGCAATTCCAGTACTGTTTTCTTCTTCTGGCCCATTTCTCGATGACGACACATACTCTTCTTCAGTATCATCATTTTCATCAGCTGACGCAAACTCAAGTGCAGGCTCCCGAATTCTTTTAAGCAGACTATACATATTGTTGGACTCAATTTCACTTTGGCCAAGCTCCTCCTCACCAGATGTCGGGTGATAGTCTAATAAAGACTGGCGATCGTCTTTCAAAGCCATTCCTTCGAAATCTGTAAACACATCCAAATTCTGAACTGTAGATATATATATATATATATATATATATATATATATATATATATATATATATATATATAGAAAGAGAACTGTTGCATATTATGCATATTATGGTACAAAGTCAATGAAAACTATAAACGTTGCCCTTTAAAGAACTACCCATGTTCTATCAATTATGGCGTAGAAAAGAAATAGCATACACGTGTAGGAAGACGGTTCTTACATAATGTATGAAGCGCTTTAACAATTTGCGATGGCAGGTAGTCCACCGCAAATCCCTCCACCCCTAAGGGACCGCCGTCATCGCACAGTAAATGTCGTGTTGAAAATACGTTGGTTTCAACGTCAATGGCCAGTCGACTGAGTCGTTAAGTCAGTCGCTAACTCATTCGGTAATTCCACAGCGACTGATCCCAGGGCCTATGGCCGAGCATAGGCGTAACTTTCTATTGTGACGGTGGGACACCACTGCCGTCACAATAGAACACAGTCACCACCACTTTCTGGCCCTGTGCATAATGTAACTATGTACTTTGTTATCTGCGAGTGACCTCAAAGTGGCGGACAAAGCACACTAAATTCGTATATAGCGAAAGGGGAGGGAGGGAGAGGGAGAAAGGAGGGGATAGGGCTCTGGAAGTTGGGACTGGTCACACCACTTCGTCGTAATCGTAAACTCCAAATTTCCAAAGCGCTACTTTAAAGCTAAGCGCAAAGCTCCAGCTTATTAACGAGAACTGGAGCAGTCACGCCCATGAGGACGAGAGGAACAGTTGGCCTCGAAGAAACACGCACGCACGCACGCACGCACGCACGCACGCACGCACGCACACACACACACACACACACACTACACAGGAAGCCATAAATTCTAGGAACGACAAGATGGTGAGCGAGTCAAGATGGCAGCAACATGGCAAACTCATCTGCTTTTAGTCTGCGACGTTGTTTCAAATTCCAGGTCTGCAGTGTGCAGTCAACCAGAGCAGTGCTTCTTAAACTTTTGGTCATTGTTTTATCAGCGTCATCGCGGACCGGCGCTTTTCGACATTAGCTAACATAATTTTATATACTTATTACTTATACGTGCTATATTAAAATTTATATTTCATAATAGTGGTTACTGTTCATTACGAGTGTACTTTTGTTACTGTTGCGTGTTTTAAACGGTTTGTTGTGTGTGAACACTGAATTGACCTCTTTAGGAGCATGTGGGAAGAGTATGTCGAAAGTGCTACTAGGCCTATCACCTGCAATATGCCGTTCACTTACAACTCAAGCTGCCACGACCATTATGCATGCATGCATATGCTCAAGGGTTATGGCAACGCTATGCATGCAGACTTACTCTCTCCCACATTAACCAACTACAGTCTACATTAAACGCTGCGGCCCGTCTGATAGGAGGCAAACCTAGGCTTTGACATATATTAGCTTCATGCGGGAGGAATTGCACTGGCTGCCGAGGCATTGAGTATAAGATCCTAATGCTTATGCGTAATTGCCTTGTAGGCTGTGCTCCATCTTATCTCAGGCAGTTGTGAGTCTCGGTCGCATCCATTCCTGGTTGTAGATTTTGTCGCTCTGCTGCGCAGGGTGACCTGGTTGTTCCCTCAGTCAGAACATACACAGTACAGCACAGAAGCTGTACTGTGTATGTTGGTCCCTTTTTGTGGAATAGGTAAGGCATCTTACGACATCTGTTACTTTTGCTTGATCGCCACCTGTCCTGATTGGGATTGCAGTGGAATTTACCTTTACTACCCTTTACTGCCGCCATGTAATGTACTAATAGCAAAATGGGGGACCCTTCCTAGCGGGATCTTATCCCTTCTGGGTTCCCTTTTGTGTCCAAATGAATCCCTCCGTTAAATGAATCCCACCATTGGACCATAAGTCACTGTATATCTCCTATGTACAACTAAGAAAAGCCAAAAGCTTTAGTATGAGTCATGACTTTAGCCAATAGGCTTACTATGTCACATGCGAACTGAAGTGATGATTGTTTGATCAGTATGGTTCTGTTCTGCTTATTTTTCTTCTACTTTGGTTTAAAACAGGACTGAGGTCATATGTAAACTAAATAATCGATATGTACAATTGTTGCTTTGGAACAATAAAACGCTATGTTATGTTATGTTATGTTATACATGAGCTTCTCGGTGATTCTTTAACTCTATTCCGTAAACGCTTGAAAACCATTTTGTTCGATTCCGGTTTTCAACGTTAGGTCGAGAGCGCCTCCAATGAGTTTTCATGAAGAGACGCTATATAACTATGATTACATTATATCACTGTATTAAGTATCATTGAATATTTTTGTTTGTAAAGTGTATATAATGTAACATTTTATTTGAGTAGCCTACGAGTTATTGTGATTACGGTTATTATTCCGCGGCCCGGTGACCATGCACTCACTCGCGGACCGATAGGCCTAGCGGACTATGCAGAGGCCACAGTTTCAGAAGCGCTGAACTAAAGCGTAGGCCCTATAATCAAACTGTTTGATACCTATGTGGCTAGCATATCACGTGTGAGTAATTATGTTGACTAAAGACTACATACTTTTGCAATAAATAATTATATTTATACCTAATAAACTAAAGCGTAGGCTCCTATAATCAAACTGTTTGATACCTATGTGGCTAGCATATCACGTGTGAGTAATTATGTTGACTAAAGACTACATACTCTTGCAATAAATAATTATTAGATGAAGCCTAATTTAAAAGAGCTTATGATTCCACACATTCTTAAAATACTGTTTATAATAAAATTAACATTATTATTATTATTATTATTATTATTATTATTATTATTATTATTATTATTATTATTATTATTATTATTATTATGAATTTATTAAGCACTACTAGCCATATCCAGTGACCAAGCTATTACATGTACTACTACTACTCTAATAACAAAAATAATACCTAATAAATAAAGTTTGCAGTCGAAACTTTTCGAACTTTCTTCAAGAATTCGTCTCGCGTTAATTCTTCGTCCGTTGAAATGAAACGCTAGCGCACACGAGAGAAATGAACGCGCCTATAAGTCGCACCCGCAGCTGGAATATAACTGAAAACGCGATCTATCATTTATCATTCCGGTGTTTGGCGACATCTTCCGGCTACCTTGGCCGCAGACGCCTTTAAGTTATTTTATAAATTCATTCTCGTGTCATATTTTAGATCGTTCGTTGCAGGTTGTTCATTGGTTTTCATGTGAAATGTTGTCCGCGCGGATTTTTAAAATTTAAACACCTTGAAAATGTCACGGGCTCCTAAATAATGAACCTCTGGACAAACAGGTTAGCCCGTCGTCTCCAGTTTCCCGTAGCTGAACACAGTGAATGAATGAATGCATTCATTCCAACATTGTGACAGCCTTGTTTGGCTCAAGCCATTTTCAGGCCTCGTGTTATCGCACGTGTTTTGTAGAACTAGAGGCGTAATTGCAGTAACGGGGTCGGTTGGTATCGGGTAATATTTAGTATCTTTTGCAGTGCTGTCATTGGTCGCAGTGATTGGCTGCTTTAAAGACTGATCCCGCTTCTAAATTAAATTAATATTTTAATCGTTCAGCCTGCTTCTAGTTTAATTTATATTTTAATCGGTCCTCCCGCTTCTAGTTTAAGTTATATTTTAATCGTTGATCCCGCTTCTAATTAATTTTATATTTTATTCGTTCATCTTCAGTGTATATTTTACGCTAACCAATGACAGCGCGCCTGCATTTACCGATACCAACCGACCCCGTTACTGCAGCTCAGAAGCTTTATTAGTAGAGGTCTGTTTCAGCAATTTCTCCGGGCTCAAGGTGGTGGTGACCAATCCCTCCTCCCTCCCCTCCCATTCGCTTTTCCCTTCCTTTCTCCCTCCATTAACAACTATAACACTACCGGTACTTGGTTGACGTCACCAAGTTTTGCAAAATAAAACAAGTAGGCCCTAAGCTAACATGAAGGCATATATCAGCCGTTAATTGTCGTTGCTTGAACTCGCTTCAAACGAAAATAACACCCTCATGTCGCAAACAATACTTGAGCACAGGGCCAAAAATTGGTGGTGGTAGTCACCACGAAAAATTGATGGTGGCTGTCACCTGGGACTGACATTTGCAAGGGATATGAAGCGGCAACGCGTCAGCCAATCAGAGCTCGTCTTTTCTGATGCATCGCAGGAGATGTTTGTAGCCATCTATTTTTAGAAAAGTGACATCCGGGTACTTAGCAGGGGACGACTTGGATCAAAGCAGAAGTAAATACAGCACATGGAATCGCTCTAGACGTTCTTTTAGCGATTTACAGTTAAGGGCATAATTATGCGATAAAAATAAATTACGGACAGTCCAAATAAATAAATAGTCCGAAACTAAGTAACAGACAGGATGCCCAAATCCTGCAGCTACGGACTTTGCAAGAATGTACAAGGTCGCTCAGGCTGTCGCTTTTTCCAGTTTCCGTCAGTTTCTAGAGACCCGAGAAGTTCATCCAAATTAACATCACTCCAATCATAAAAAATCTTCATTTGAACACATTCTATTTATAATTTCTTGAAGACGTTTTCTTATTGATAAAAGTGTGTTTATTTAGTTAAGTCAGCTATAATCGACCCATGTTTGACTAGCCGGTCCTGCCGAAGTCCCAGATGTAAAACTCAGAGCCACAAACATAATCTAGATAAAAGATCGTATATTCATCAGCTTCATATCCATTGCAAATGTTAGTCCCAGCTGTCGCCACCACTTTTAAAGTGGTGGTGAGTGACAGCTACCACTTTTAAAAGTGGGTGGTGACCGGACACCACTGTCACAATACAAAGTTACGTTTACGGTTGGCATTATGTCACTACTACTACTGCTACTGCTACTGCTACTACTACTATTACTATAACTACTACTACTGCTGCTGCTACTACCACTGCCAGAATGCCCATAAACTTATGATGGAATCAAAGCAGGTTACATAATTATGGTTCCAATATGGGAATTGGGGTCCCATATGAGCCCCACATGGTGGGTAGAGTTAATCCTATCCAGAGTGTAAAGTTACTAGCTTACCCTGCCTTTTCATTGGAGTTGTACTTGGCGCAGGCTGATTTATTGGAGTTGTACTTGGCACAGGCTGAAGGCTCAAAAATTTCTTTTCAAAAGCCTGTAACAGCAAATCATTATTATTATTATATTATGAAGAACACAATCATTGTTATTATTATTTTATTATTATTATTATTATTTTGCCAGAGGTACATATCATCTCTCATGATTTAAAAAAATTGGGGATAGCATTTTCTGGGATGGCTAGTGTTCGTGGATGTCATGCTGAGCGTTAAAAGTACTGTGAAAAACGATTGCTTTGAAGCATTGGATGGCAGAGCAATGTAGTTTCTCTGTTATTATTATTATTATATTCAGTTATTATTATTGTTGTTAGCAATATAATTATTATTTCCCCTATTAAACAGCCGCGTATAGTTCAACAGATATTTACAAAAACACCTTTTTAATAAAAATAAGATTGGGTATTACAGTGAAGGCAATCAAAGCAAATCATGATCATTATTTATCTATCAAATTACATAATGGTTACATTTATATAGCGGCACTACTAGCAGGGTAACTATAAAATAAGAAAATATACTGGTAAAGTATTTAATATTAACTCACTTGAATAAATCAAAATTCTGCTGAGAAAGCCAATATGAATTTGATTATGACTTACTGTCACGCTTGGCTGATTCTGTGTATAGGCCACTGTGTAGACTGTTCGCAACGATGTCCCTAGTGAAGAAATGGCCCACATTAAACCCTAACCTTTTCCAGGTAATATGCACAGAGAAGACTTCCATGAATAATACGAAAAGCCTAAGCGTACGCACTACAGACAGAGAGCGAGAGAGCAAGAGACAGTGGTATAAACAATGAGAGACAGTAAGAGAGAAATATATAAACAGAGAGAGACAGAAAGAGATAGAAAGAAGGAGAAAGAGAAGACCAGAGAGTGACAGAGAGAGAGAGAGAGAGAGAGAAAGAGAGGGAGAGACAGAAACAAAGAAAGAGAGCGACAGACAGTGAGATAAACAGTGCAAGAGACAGTAAGAGAGACAGACAGTCAGAGATAGAAAGCAGGAGACAGAGAAGACCAACGAAAGAGTGAGAGAGAGAGATGGACAGAGGCAGAAAGCAAGAGAGAGAGGGGGAGAGTGATACAGAGAGAGACAATGAGAGAGATAGAGAGAGAAAGACAGAGACAGAGAGAGACAGAGAGAGAGATAATTCACTGAAATCCGTAACAGTAAAAGTTACTTGGATAAGTTTTGCTGAACTTGGAAATCTCGTCCAGCAAGACGTTGACGACTGTGTCATGTGGAACCTTGAGAGTGCCACTCCCAATCGCTGGAATTGCTATCGACGTCATGTTCTGCTTGTGCGCCAGGATGAGTGCATTCGAAGTAAATGTTCGGAGCACCTAGAGCAGTTAAGCAGTTTATTTTTATTATTATTATTTTGCCAGAGGTACATATCATCTCTTACAATTTAAAAAAATTGGGGATAGCATTTTCTGGGATGGCTAGTCTAAATACAATACAATACATAATTTTACCCAGGTTATGCCAGATCCCTCAGGAACACGCAATTAGTACAGGAACAAGAGAAATAGTCAGTTGCTGTGTAGGGACCTTGAACAAGTCCTTCATCGTAATTGTAAATCTGTATAGCGCCACTTCAGAGAGAAACTCCTCAGAGGCGTTCCCGACCTGACAACACCAAACCTCGATCAAAAAGAACGGTTTTCAAACGCACACTTGTTCAGCGCCAGTGATGTACTGTCATATATAGTCAAGTGTGCACTGCTGATATCTGGAAGGAGGGCAATATCAAATGCAGTTGTAATGTAAGGTATCTTACGACTGTCATCAATTTATTGAACTCGTGGATACTGCACTTTTCCGCATCCTCGGCGGTGTTAGGGCACTATATGAATCGTCATAATTATTATTATTGTCGCCAGTATTATTATTGTTACTACTACTACTACTACTATTATTATTATTTACCCGAGGTACATGTAATCCCTTAGGATTTCAAAAACTAGAGATCTAGCATTTTTATGGGATATCTTCGTTGATGTCGTGCTGAGTGCCGAAAGTGCTGTGAAAAGCGATTGCATTGAAGCATTGGATGGTAACACTGGTAGAGAAATGTAGTTTCTCTGCTGTCTCCAGTAATCTGGGCAAGGCAGTGGCCGAGACTGTTATTATTATTATTATTATTATTATTATTATTATTATTATTATTATTATTATTATTATTATTATTATTATTATTATTATTATTATTATTATTACTTTTATTACTATTATGATTATGATTATGATTATTATTATTATTATTATTATTAATATGATTAAGATTAGAATTAAGAGGATCAGATACCTTTTCCGAGGGTCCAGCGCCGTTATCCCATTGAGCAGCTGCACCATGGTAGACGGCTTTACATGACAGTTTGTAAGCCTTGGTGGCAAGGATTTCTCCGTATTGGGAGAGACCATTCGGGGCCTTCTGCTGGCATTCCTTCTGGATTTCGGGTCCAGCGTCGGCAAGGATCGCCTTGGAGACACCGCCACTGCCAAGGGCCAAGGTCTTGGCTGTCGAATTTACTATCACATCCACCTGCTGGCAGATGAGAGATTTCATTTGAACATTAATTATCATCATCATTCGTCATGTTAATCATCGTTCCCACCACCAGTCCACCACCATCATCTTTACAAGCCTCTTTGTCTCTCTCTGTCTGTGTCTCTGTGTATTTTCTTTCTGCTGTCTCTCTGTGTGTCATGTGCCTATACTCTCTCTGTCTTTGTCTCTCTGCTGTCTCTCTGTGTGTCATGCTCTCACTGTGTCTCTCTGTCTCTGTTTCTCTGTTGTTGTCTGTCTCTCTGTTGTCTCTCTTGGTCTCTGTCTCTCTGTCTGTCTCTGTCTGTCTCTCTCTAGCTCTCTGTCTGTCTCTCTGTGTCTGTCTCTCTGTATCTGTCTCTGTCTCTCTCTCTCTAGGCTAAAATTTGTTGCACTCCGATCTTCCACTGTACAGTTCATGTAATCATTTTTATACAAAGTTGGCTAGAGGTACATCTTACCAGAGTAAGTGAGTAACTGAAATATCTGTCTACCCTGGCAGAGAATAAAGTTACTAAATAAATGAGCAAAAATAAATAAAATGAAGTATTCCTTCTGCATTTTACCTTAAGGGCACAAATTGTCCCTTTGTATAACTTGACGATAATTCCTTCTGGAGTCGTGTACGTTAGTTCAGAGGGAGAAGATGGAGCGGATGGATGTTGAGCAGACGCAGGTGGAGACACTGGAACAGCTGGAAAAACCCAGAGAATAGCAATACACGTAACTGTAATCAGTAACTTATATCGCACTGGTGTATAATGCACAATGTAGTGCACCAAAACCAAGCCATAATGAGGTCATTATTCAGAAGATCAGTCAAAAATACAGAGAGACGACCAAGCATGTTATTCAGAGAATGAAATAAGTATTTCCAGCAGTCACAGGCTGTTTCCTACACTTCTCTTGTAATCGCGCAATTGCTGTTGTAACTATAAATTATATAGCGCCACTTTTTGTATATAGACTGCCACGTTTCACAGTATGTGATGGGCCTCTTTCTGACCCAATCCTCAACTCAACTACTTAAACCAGAGCTACAGAAGTCTTTCAATTTATGATTAAGACTAGAGTATTTGCCCGTCATATATGCCGGGTTGTCTCTGTTTTTTTCGTGAACGCGACAATGCAACATAAAGCTGGCTATGTGGGTTAGGAGGGCTCGTGTGCTTGCATTTGCCCGATGCAGGCCTTAACAGCATGAGTTACATTCCACAGTGCAGCCCGTGCGCCTCCATTGGGCTTACCCAATAATAGCCCGTGCACATGGATCAGGATGCACATTCCAGACAGCCCGTGTGAATGCATGGGGCTCGCCCGATGCACATTCCAGACATTCCCAAGCATTTTTCTTACGATGGACAGACACACAGAGCTGGGGAAATATATAAGAGATTAGATCACCAGTGGAAGTCTCTGACGTGATTAAAATTAGATTAGGTCACCAGTGGAAGTCAATGAATATGATTAAGGTTAGATAAAATCACACCACAGAAAGTGTCTCAATATTATCAAGATTAGATTATTCATGAAGTATATGAATATGATTAAGATTAGATAAGATTACCGGTGGAAGTCGGTGAACTTTCAAAGTCCTTCAACTGTCCCTCAAACTTCTTCAGCTGCTCCACATCTTCGTCGATGAACTGTACATATTTCAATCCAGCTGATTTGTGTTTCTCGAAGAATTTTTTTATTGTGGCAAACAACAGTTGTCTCCTGAAGGCAGCACCAAAGCTGAGTGGAAAAGCAACGAACTGCGAGCCTCTCTTCATCGCTTCTTTCAGGACAGTCTTGATTGCTAACTGGTAAACGCTCAGAACTTTGTCGTCAAAGGTTGTCGGCTCAACGACGTGAATAATGATGTCGCAGAGCATCTGTCCAGTTTCTGAAACAAAGATGCTGCCTGGCGAAAGAGTCCCAGAGTTCTTGATGTGGTCAGCACACTGCTCTTCGATGACTTTACCACCTGAAAAAGTCAAAGGTTTAAATAAGTTACCACCTGAAAAAAATTAAAGGTTTAAAAAAGTTAACTCCTGGAAAAAAAACAAAGGTACTTAACATGTGACAAAATCAAACGCTTAAATAAGTTAACTCCTGAAAACTCAAAGGTTTAAATAAGTTACCACCTGGAAAAATTAAAGGTTTAAATAAGCTACCAACTGAAAAATCAAAGGTATAAATAAGCCGTCAGTAGAGTTGCTGTTAAAAAATGCTGTCATAACAAAGATGACTGGCACTGCCCCTCCTTTTTCATCCAGACTTGGGACTGGCACCACCCAAAAAAAAGGAAGTTGTTGAGTTAAGTCTTCAAGTTTGGTGCAAACTTTAAAATTGCAGCTATGGGTATGAAGTGTTAGTGACTTCATTTTCTTAGCCTCAGCATTATGACCGGGTGACGCGTCCTCTCCCTCGCCATCTCATCTTCCACTGACAGTGCATGGTCAGTGTACTCATGTGAGCTGAGTTGGTTAGGGGGTGTAGGTGGAGCAGAAATTTTGAACCAAATTTCTGCCCTGGCGGGGATTTGAACCTCTGACCTCTTGGTTGAGAGTTTGACATGCTACCGACTAGATTATCGCACACCCCAGAAGAAGTGCTCAAATCACCCAACATCCAACTTACCCAACCTGACAATCTCCAATCCCAATGCATTCGAGAGTTCCAGTCGAGGGTTCGTTGGGTTAATCAGTGCTCCGCCCTTCATAATGTCGGTGATTTCTCCCAATACGACGTCTATGCTGTGTCCTTTTATGACCATCTGATATTGAAGTCCAGATTTGAGATCTGAAGTCGGAGGAGCATACGGATTGGTGACTGTAGACTTTAAAATTACTGAGTGGCTCTGCCCCAACGTATTGAAAAATTCCTTCCAGTTGGGTTTCTCGGTAAGACTGACCACTCCTGGACGAGAGATTTCCTGCTTTGCTTCCGTGGCACTCTTTACCAGTAGCTCCAGCTGTTTCTTAGCTGCTTCGACCTCTTCTTGGTTGCCCTTCAAGGCAAATCCTGAAGTATCTCCATGTGTCAAGACCTGTTTCAGCTTGCCTCCTATTGCACTTGTCATCAGGTTCTTTTCTATTGTGTCAATATCCGACTGCCTAAACGTTCTGATGAGCTCTGCATTGGAAGATTTCATACTAACGAAATGCTCAATGGTAACATGCTTCTCAAAGACTTCTCTTATCTTTCTTATGATTCCTTCAACGAGGTCTTTTCGACCGGAAACAATGAGAACATCATTCCTTGAATGAAGACAATGAAACCTGTAGTCCTGTTTCAAGCTTTCGACCAACGCTTGCCAATCTGGTGACTGCATAGCATGTTTGGCTGCCTCGTTCAGTTCAAGCTCTTTGCTGACAAAATCTGTCGTCAGAAATGCCGAAGCCTTCTGAATTTCTTCCTGGCCAATCGCATGAATGGTTACGCCACTTTTTCCGGGTTGTGGTTCCTCGATGATTGCCCTGATTTTATACTGCTTTAGGTAATCATTAACGTATGTTTTCGTTGGTTCGGTGGTGATCAACTCTGTCAAATCCTGTGATAAATCTAGGAATCTTGGCTCAATCTGGCTAATGCTGTCATAAATGAAAAGCTTCGCATCTGTCAGAATCTCCTCCGCTCCCTCAAGCTGCACCTTTTGTTCGTCCACCCTCAAGCTGAGATTTGTGAATCGCTTCGTAACCTCATCTGCGACCCCACACTGCTGGAAATACCTAATCTGGGGTGGTCTAAGCGTTGCTAAGACTTCCACCTTTCTTCTCTTCCTTTCTTCTTCCTCCTCCATCTGCTTCTCAACCTCATCCTTCAGTAGTTTCAACTTTTTCTCGAACTCCCCAACGCGGTCACTGAATCCTGTGAAGTGCATTTCAGAACTCCCCGTGTCGAACTTCAAGACCACTTGTGAGGTCTCCCCCTCAACTCGAGTCTTCAATCGCTGCCAAACTTCCGGTGTTGCCACCAATTTCCTGGTAACAATATCGCCTATGAGGCTACTGAAGACGCCAGTGCACAGTTCCGACCACTCCTGATCTTCTGATTCGCCCTTTCTTGCAGTCTGCTCCAACTTGATGGCACAGTTCGCACTGGAAGGCCACGTGACGACGCAGTTCGCTTCTTCGAGGGTCTGCTCCACATGTTCCCGCATCAGCAAGTTGCTCTGAATGGACTGCAGCTGTTCCTGATTAGCTACAACCTCCGTGGATTTCGGAATCCAGTTGTCCGGTGGATCCTTGGACACTTTCTCAGGCAGCACACATCCAAGTTCCTTACTGAACAGACTCAGCTTCAGGGTGTGGCCGTTTAGAACGTGACGCTTTGACAGAACTGATGCCACGGCTAGACAAAAGGAAAACCATAAACAGTTATTACCCTCGTAATCGTAAACTCCAAATTTCTGAAGCGCTAGTCTAAAGCTAAGCATAAGGCACCAGCTTATTCACGAGTGCTGCGTCATGTCAGAAGGGTTGTCCAGAGAGCGATGTCCAGTGGAGGTCCTTCTCTCTGAACCAGAGCTCTCTAGGGTAAGGTCAGACAAGATATATTTGGATAGATAAGGTAGGGTACACTATTTGACTTCTTTATTGCACGTATTATGTGTGCAAGGTCAGTCAATCTGAAATCGAGGTCAGTCAATCAGAATCGAAGGTCAGTCAATCTGAAATCGAGGTCAGTCAATCAGAATCCAAGGTCAGTCAATCAGAATCCAAGGTCTGTCAATCAGAATCCAAGGTCAGTCAATCTGAATGCAAGGTCAGTCAATCAGAATCCAAGGTCAGTCAAACAGAATCCAAGGTCAGTCAATCAGAATCCAAGGTCAGTCAATCAGAATCCAAGGTCAGTCAATCAGAATCCAAGGTCAGTCAATCAGAATCCAAGGTCAGTCAATCAGAATCCAAGTTCAGTCAATCAGAATCCAAGGTCAGTCAATCAGAATCCAAGGTCAGTCAATCAGAATCCAAGGTCAGTCAATCAGAATCCAAGGTCAGTCAATCAGAATCCAAGGTCAGTCAATCAGAATCCAAGGTCAGTCAATCTGAATCCAAGGTCAGTCAATCTGAATCCAAGGTCAGTCAATCAGAATCCAAGTTCAGTCAATCAGAATCCAAGGTCAGTCAATCAGAATCCAAGGTCAGTCAATCAGAATCCAAGGTCAGTCAATCAGAATCCAAGGTCAGTCAATCAGAATCCAAGGTCAGTCAATCAGAATCCAAGGTCAGTCAATCAGAATCCAAGGTCAGTCAATCTGAATCCAAGGTCAGTCAATCTGAATCCAAGGTCAGTCAATCAGAATCCAAGTTCAGTCAATCAGAATCCAAGGTCAGTCAATCAGAATCCAAGGTCAGTCAATCAGAATCCAAGGTCTGTCAATCAGAATCCAAGGTCAGTCAATCAGAATCCAAGGTCAGTCAATCAGAATCCAAGGTCTGTCAATCAGAATCCAAGGTCAGTCAATCAGAATCCAAGGTCAGTCAATCTGAATGCAAGGTCAGTCAATCAGAATCCAAGGTCAGTCAATCTGAATCCAAGGTCAGTCAATCTGAATCCAAGGTCAGTCAATCAGAATCCAAGGTCAGTCAATCAGAATCCAAGGTCAGTCAATCAGAATCCAAGGTCAGTCAATCAGAATCCAAGGTCAGTCAATCAGAATCCAAGGTCAGTCAATCAGAATCCAAGGTCTGTCAATCAGAATCCAAGGTCTGTCAATCTGAATCCAAGGTCAGTCAATCTGAATCCAAGGTCAGTCAATCAGAATCCAAGTCAGTCAATCAGAATCCAAGGTCAGTCAATCAGAATCCAAGGTCAGTCAATCAGAATCCAAGTTCAGTCAATCTGAATGCAAGGTCAGTCAATCAGAATCCAAGGTCAGTCAATCTGAATCCAAGGTCAGTCAATCTGAATCCAAGGTCAGTCAATCAGAATCCAAGGTCAGTCAATCAGAATCCAAGGTCAGTCAATCAGAATCCAAGGTCAGTCAATCAGAATCCAAGGTCAGTCAATCAGAATCCAAGGTCTGTCAATCAGAATCCAAGGTCAGTCAATCAGAATCCAAGGTCAGTCAATCAGAATCCAAGGTCAGTCAATCAGAATCCAAGGTCAGTCAATCAGAATCCAAGGTCAGTCAATCAGAATCCAAGGTCAGTCAATCAGAATCCAAGGTCAGTCAATCAGAATCCAAGGTCAGTCAATCCAGAATCCAAGGTCAGTCAATCAGAATCCAAGGTCAGTCAATCAGAATCCAAGGTCTGTCAATCAGAATCCAAGTTCAGTCAATCTGAATGCAAGGTCAGTCAATCAGAATCCAAGGTCAGTCAATCTGAATCCAAGGTCAGTCAATCTGAATCCAAGGTCAGTCAATCAGAATCCAAGGTCAGTCAATCAGAATCCAAGGTCAGTCAATCAGAATCCAAGGTCAGTCAATCTGAATCCAAGGTCAGTCAATCAGAATCCAAGGTCAGTCAATCAGAATCCAAGGTCAGTCAATCAGAATCCAAGGTCTGTCAATCAGAATCCAAGTTCAGTCAATCTGAATGCAAGGTCAGTCAATCAGAATCCAAGGTCAGTCAATCAGAATCCAAGGTCAGTCAATCTGAATCCAAGGTCAGTCAATCAGAATCCAAGGTCAGTCAATCAGAATCCAAGGTCAGTCAATCAGAATCCAAGTTCAGTCAATCTGAATGCAAGGTCAGTCAATCAGAATCCAAGGTCAGTCAATCAGAATCCAAGGTCAGTCAATCTGAATCCAAGGTCAGTCAATCAGAATCCAAGGTCAGTCAATCAGAATCCAAGGTCTGTCAATCTGAATCCAAGTTCAGTCAATCTGAATGCAAGGTCAGTCAATCAGAATCCAAGGTCAGTCAATCTGAATCCAAGGTCAGTCAATCAGAATCCAAGGTCAGTCAATCAGAATCCAAGGTCAGTCAATCTGAATCCAAGGTCAGTCAATCAGAATCCAAGGTCAGTCAATCAGAATCCAAGGTCTGTCAATCTGAATCCAAGGTCAGTCAATCTGAATCCAAGGTCAGTCAATCAGAATCCAAGGTCAGTCAATCAGAATCCAAGGTCAGTCAATCAGAATCCAAGGTCAGTCAATCAGAATCCAAGGTCAGTCAATCTGAATCCAAGGTCAGTCAATCAGAATCCAAGTTCATTCAATCTGAATCCAAGGTCAGTCAATCAGAATCCAAGGTCAGTCAATCAGAATCCAAGGTCTGTCAATCAGAATCCAAGTTCAGTCAATCAGAATCCAAGGTCAGTCAATCAGAATCCAAGGTCAGTCAATCAGAATCCAAGGTCAGTCAATCTGAATGCAAGGTCAGTCAATCAGAATCCAAGGTCAGTCAATCTGAATCCAAGGTCAGTCAATCTGAATCCAAGGTCAGTCAATCAGAATCCAAGGTCAGTCAATCAGAATCCAAGTTCAGTCAATCTGAATCCAAGGTCAGTCAATCTGAATCCAAGGTCAGTCAATCAGAATCCAAGGTCAGTCAATCAGAATCCAAGGTCAGTCAATCAGAATCCAAGTTCAGTCAATCAGAATCCAAGGTCAGTCAATCAGAATCCAAGTTCAGTCAATCAGAATCCAAGGTCAGTCAATCAGAATCCAAGGTCAGTCAATCAGAATCCAAGGTCAGTCAATCAGAATCCAAGGTCAGTCAATCTGAATCCAAGGTCAGTCAATCAGAATCCAAGGTCAGTCAATCAGAATCCAAGGTCAGTCAATCAGAATCCAAGGTCAGTCAATCTGAATCCAAGGTCAGTCAATCAGAATCCAAGGTCAGTCAATCAGAATCCAAGGTCAGTCAATCTGAATCCAAGGTCAGTCAATCAGAATCCAAGGTCAGTCAATCAGAATCCAAGGTCAGTCAATCTGAATCCAAGGTCAGTCAATCAGAATCCAAGTTCAGTCAATCTGAATGCAAGGTCAGTCAATCAGAATCCAAGGTCAGTCAATCACAATCCAAGGTCAGTCAATCTGAATCCAAGGTCAGTCAATCAGAATCCAAGGTCAGTCAATCTGAATCCAAGGTCAGTCAATCAGAATCCAAGGTCAGTCAATCAGAATCCAAGGTCAGTCAATCTGAATCCAAGGTCAGTCAATCAGAATCCAAGTTCAGTCAATCTGAATGCAAGGTCAGTCAATCAGAATCCAAGGTCAGTCAATCAGAATCCAAGGTCAGTCAATCTGAATCCAAGGTCAGTCAATCAGAATCCAAGTTCAGTCAATCTGAATGCAAGGTCAGTCAATCAGAATCCAAGGTCAGTCAATCAGAATCCAAGGTCAGTCAATCTGAATCCAAGGTCAGTCAATCAGAATCCAAGGTCAGTCAATCTGAATCCAAGGTCAGTCAATCAGAATCCAAGGTCAGTCAATCAGAATCCAAGGTCAGTCAATCTGAATCCAAGGTCAGTCAATCAGAATCCAAGTTCAGTCAATCTGAATGCAAGGTCAGTCAATCAGAATCCAAGGTCAGTCAATCAGAATCCAAGGTCAGTCAATCTGAATCCAAGGTCAGTCAATCAGAATCCAAGGTCAGTCAATCAGAATCCAAGGTCAGTCAATCAGAATCCAAGGTCAGTCAATCAGAATCCAAGGTCAGTCAATCTGAATCCAAGGTCAGTCAATCAGAATCCAAGTTCAGTCAATCTGAATCCAAGGTCAGTCAATCAGAATCCAAGGTCAGTCAATCAGAATCCAAGGTCTGTCAATCAGAATCCAAGTTCAGTCAATCAGAATCCAAGGTCAGTCAATCTGAATCCAAGGTCAGTCAATCAGAATCCAAGGTCAGTCAATCAGAATCCAAGGTCAGTCAATCAGAATCCAAGTTCAGTCAATCTGAATCCAAGGTCAGTCAATCAGAATCCAAGGTCAGTCAATCAGAATCCAAGGTCAGTCAATCAGAATCCAAGGTCAGTCAATCAGAATCCAAGGTCAGTCAATCTGAATGCAAGGTCAGTCAATCAGAATCCAAGGTCAGTCAATCTGAATCCAAGGTCTGTCAATCAGAATCCAAGGTCAGTCAATCTGAATCCAAGGTCAGTCAATCAGAATCCAAGTTCAGTCAATCTGAATCCAAGGTCAGTCAATCTGAATCCAAGGTCAGTCAATCAGAATCCAAGGTCAGTCAATCTGAATCCAAGGTCTGTCAATCAGAATCCAAGGTCAGTCAATCTGAATCCAAGGTCAGTCAATCAGAATCCAAGTTCAGTCAATCTGAATCCAAGGTCAGTCAATCTGAATCCAAGGTCAGTCAATCAGAATCCAAGGTCAGTCAATCAGAATCCAAGGTCAGTCAATCAGAATCCAAGTTCAGTCAATCAGAATCCAAGGTCAGTCAATCAGAATCCAAGGTCAGTCAATCAGAATCCAAGGTCAGTCAATCAGAATCCAAGGTCAGTCAATCTGAATCCAAGGTCAGTCAATCAGAATCCAAGGTCAGTCAATCTGAATCCAAGGTCAGTCAATCAGAATCCAAGTTCAGTCAATCTGAATCCAAGTTCAGTCAATCTGAATGCAAGGTCAGTCAATCAGAATCCAAGGTCAGTCAATCTGAATCCAAGTTCAGTCAATCTGAATCCAAGGTCAGTCAATCAGAATCCAAGGTCAGTCAATCAGAATCCAAGGTCAGTCAATCTGAATCCAAGGTCAGTCAATCTGAATCCAAGGTCATTTAGTCTGAATCCAAGGTCAGTCAATCCAAATCGGTGGTCAGTCAGTCTGAATTTGAGGCATGAGATGAGCATGCTTAGCAACTTTCAAGTTCGCTCACTGGAGTTAAAGGTAAGAGAATAGAAGGTAAGGTAAAGGTACGACACTCAATGGTAAGGTAAAGGTAAGAAAATAGAAGGTATGAAAAAGGTAAGAGAATAGAAGGTATCGTAATCGTAATCTCCAATTTTCTAAAGCGCCACTGTAAAGCTGAGCGCAAAGCACCAGCTTATTCACGAGCGCTGCGACGTATCCGTAAGGTATGGTATAGATAAGAGAATAGAAGGTATGGTAAAAGCAAGAGAATAGAAGGTAAGGTAGAGGTAAGACACTAGAAGGTAAGTCAAAGGTAAGAGAATAGAATGTAAGGTAAAGATAAGAGAATTAAAGGTAAGGTAAAGGTAAAAGAATAAAAGGTAAGGTAAAGGTAAGAGAATAGAAGATAATGTAAAGGTAAGAGACCAGAAGGTAAGGTAAAGGTAAGAGAATAGAATGGAACTTAATACAATGACAGGTAATGTTAGATAATGATATGTGGCTGTGCCAGCCACATATCATTATTTAACATTACCTGTCAATCGAGTCAAACCAGTCAAAGTCCATTCTGCTTCTTGTGACATTGTCAGTGTAGAAGCACAACTCGGAAATATCCCATCGCATCATATTATACTATTTTCTATCTAGCACAGTCGTGTGCACAGGTGCCGTGTACATTAAAATAAAAGGCGCTATATCATTTCTGCATTTATTAAGTACCGGTACATGACAACAGAGCACCAGTCAATGGCACTGAGCAGTAGTGCATTACATACTATCTCAAAGTCCATACAAAGTAACCGTCTCATGGGAAGAGGCTTGAGCTCACCCACTTCACGTTAAAATGTGAGCACCCGTATAAATCAGCCACTGTATGGCGCTATAGAAGTTTCAAGATTAGACGAACAACGTAATGTAACTTGTAATAACCTGAATGCCGTGGAAACTTAAGTATCATGCTTGTTTTCGTTGTCCTGTTGAACTGAACTGTGCCACGTTTAGCTCCAGCTTTCTCTTCAAAGTGTGACTATAATATCCACCGGAGTGGCTATTAGAATGAACATAACCTTCCTAGTATCGGTGATAAAAAACTTTGCTACAGATTCGTTAGATGGCGTGCCTGTGTGGTGAAAAACATTGACTAGATTTAATTAGTATAAGTTCAGTAGATGTCGTAATGGTAATATACAGACATATGGTTCCTATTTAAAGTAGGGAGTAATTTAATCAATGTCCTTTGTAAATGATATCATCCAATAGATTAAGAAGGTGACAATATCGTTAAAAAGTTCATGAAATATATAGTAATAATTTGAATAAAGCTTAATAATATATTTAGTTTTGGCGAAATGAAATAGTGAACTAGCATAAGTTGTATAGTATAATATAGTATTAGTTAGTTTAAGGGTAGTATGTTCCTGAGCATTTATTATAATATTATAATGATATTTTACATTTTATAAGACATGGATAGAAGTCAAAAAATAAAATAGAAAGTCATAAGTCAATTTGGACCAAAATTACAGGGATGACAGGGTAATAAATAAATAATAAAGTTTATCCAAGTGGAGGACTCTTGACAAAACCTTTATTGTTCTAGTAGTAATCCCAGAAGATTTTCCAAGTTTAATTCATCTATGTTTTTAATGCTATGTAGGTTAGTTGTATTGTTTAACCAAGGGGCAGGGTATTTAGAACTAACTAAAGTGTTCTTAATATTTTTTCCATTCTTATAAGCAATCATTGGTATAGAATTGAAACAGGTATGTAATTCTGGGTTTTCAGCTAGAAGTTCCTGCCAGAGTTTATGAAGTGTTCTTTTAAGTATAGCTTCTTTATCAAATTTATTTTCATAAATAAGGATTAGGATGGGTCTATCGATGGTATTATTTTTGGTTTTATAGCACAATAATGTAGTTCTATCTATAAGTTTAAGTTTATCAATAGCTTTTTTTAGTATTAATTCTGGATATTCTCTGAGTTTAAAGGCATTATACATATTTAAAAGTTGGTAATCTAAATCGAGCGGGTCTGAGACTATTCGTTTAAGTCTTAAAAATTGACTAAATGGGATTGATTGTTTAACATGGGGAGGATGATTACTTTGATAGTTTAAATATAATTTTCTGTCAGTTGGTTTAATAAAGATAGTTGTTTTTAAGCAATTATTAAGTTTAATAACTTTAACGTCTAGGAAAGGGATTTCTTGTTTAGATTTATTAATAGTAAATTTAAAGTTAGAATGGAAATTGTTAAGGGTAGTAAAGAAGTTATTCAATTTATCAGAGGACTCATTCCAAATACCAAATAGATCGTCTATAAACCTATCATGGTTCCATGTAAGGTGTGGGTAACTGAAGTTAAAATTTTGGAAGTATTTATGCATGACTATATTCGCTTCTTGGACAGAGCTAGCTCCTCCCATAGTTAGCCCCTGTATCTGTTTGTAGATATTACCGTTAAAAGAGAAATAGCAATTTTTAAGGGTAAAATCGAGTATATTTTTAAGTAAGAAAGGGGGGATAGGTTTAACATCAATTTCAAAATCTTTCCAGTATTTCAAAGTGTTTTGATAATGTTCAATAATATAGTTGATCCCGAGATCAATAGGAATGTTCGTATAAAGAGATTCAACATCTAAAGTGACAAGAAACGTATCATTATTAATTTGGTTTTCATATTTTTTAAGTTTATTCAAGAAATCAGTGGTATCTTTTATAAGGTTGGGTATTTGGGATTCTCCTATTTTTAGTATCTGCTGTATATATATATGAAGTTTATTAGTCAAACTAGTGCATTGAGAGATGATGGGTCTGATAGGGTTTCCTGTCTTATGAATCTTAGGTAATCCGTAGATCGTTCCAGTATTATTTTTTACTTCCATAAGCCAATTAAACTGTTTTTTAGTTAAAAATGGTTTTAAAGACAAAATAAGGGCTTGATATTTGGGTATCAGATTTTCTTTTTCAAATATTTCGATAGAGACCTTAGTATAGATCGCGTCATTACATAGATGTGATATCATTTTATTTTCATAATCAATTGTATCTAATATGACTATTCCTCCCCCCTTGTCGGCAGCTTTAATGGTAATATTTCTATTTTTTCTCAAGGTATATAATGCTTTAAGTTCTTTGCTATTTATATTAGGTCTATTTTTGGAATTATGTGAAATTTTTTTAACCATGTATTTTAATCTATTACAGAAAGCTGTAATAGAGGGGATGGGTTTAGGAGGTGTCCATGTAGTATATATTTTAATTGGGTTGATTTTTGGATATTTCTGTTCCTTAGTGTATAAAATGTTTTTATCTATATATAATTTATCTGTATTTTGTTTAAAGAAGAATTTAATTTGAAGTTTTCTTTCAAAGTTATCGATAAGCTCAAGATTGCGTTTTAAATGGTTAGTTTTAGGTTCCGTATAGACATAATTAAGACCTTTATTTAAAGCTATAGATTCATAATTACTTAGTTTATGAGTAGATAAATTAGTAATGCAAGAATTATCAAGTATGATAAGATTCTTCTTAAGGAATATTTTATTTTTTACAGATCTATTTTTACGTTTAAGGTTATAACGTTTTCTTACAATCAGAAAATTTTCTTTGTAGATCGGTCCATTTCTGTCGGAGTTCTGCTTCAGACGTCAGGTATGTATATTCGTCGAATCTTCGAGAGGATCGGGGATCCGTACATCAAAAATGGTTTGACTGGTTGGATTGAAGCCCTCGGTCGCAGCAGGGGCTGTGGCAGGAGGTACAAATTGAGTCGTAGGGTCAACTGATGGTGCGTGAGACTTTGTATTGATGGCAGGTGGTATCGAGGATGGTTGACGGCTGGGTGGTTCACGTAAAGTAGTCGAGGCGTAGGTGGAAGATGAAGGAATAGTGGAGACAGTGTCACTTTTAGGTGGGGGTTTCTGGTGTAGCGCCTGTAATGGTCGTTGCTGCCACGGTCGTAGTCGGGGTCGGTCTTTCCCAGTTTTATCATCAGTGGCAGGTTTAGTGATTTGTGGGTAGTGTTTGTAGTTAACCCGAGGCTTCTGTATAATACTGAGACCACTCGTTACCACCTGGCTGAAGAGTGGTCTGGGTGGTATCTGGCGAAGTAGATTAATCGTGTTATTCTTGTTATATCGGTTTTCTTCTTGTATTACAGGAGGAGGCTGAAGCAACGAGAAACTCGGGTTAAGCACGTCTTCTTGTGTGGCACCCATGTTAGTTTGTTCAGGGAAGTTTGTCTGGACATCTAGGTTTCGAGCATTCTTGAAGAGGTAACTGCTGGCATTCACGGCAGTTTTGAAAGCTTTAGCTACGATGATGTAGGAATTATTGTCTTTCAGGTTGTTCAAGGTGGTGAGTATTAGTTCGTTAAGAGTAGATAAATTGTTATTAGCTTCTAGGATAAGACTGCTCATGAACCTATTTCTCAGAGATGCTCTAGTACGGAGGTAATCCTCCAAGTCAGCTGCGTGGATGTTTGCTAGGGATCTTAATGTGAGGAGTGGAAGATAAGGTTCTGGTTCGACAGAGTTCTGTTGAAAATCCTCCAATTGTCTAGATAATGCCAATCCTGTTTTCAACCAGACGGTTAAGTCAGCTCTAGTTGATTTAAATGATTCAAAATCAGATTCTGCTAGTTTCTTAGCCAACTGCTCGCGACTGAAACCATTCTTAATTAGTTTAAATTGTCCGTAGAGGTTATAAAACTGGTTTCTATTATCTTTTGTTATGTTATGCAGGTCTGTTTCTTCGAGCATATCTTCAGCTGGCGTCGTTTCTTGTAACGTCTTATGTGTAATGGTACCTACGTTGGTGGGTGTAGCTACTTTACTGAGTAGCGATGCCACTTGGTATTCTAATTTCGTAATTCTATCGGCCATACTAGTTATATTTAACGTAGGCTCTGTAGAATGATCTGTCATTTTACGTTTTTTAGAGGCGTTATTAGACTCATTGTTTTTGTTGATCGGGGTGGGTAGTTTATTGAAAATATCTTTAAGGAAGACATCTATATGCTCATTGTCTCGTTGATTGTTCAAAGAGTCGCTCTCACTTTGTATTTCACGTCGTCGAGGTGGTGTCCTTAGGGTGATGGGTCGAGTCTCCATTAGATGAAAAAGTAAGACTTCAACAAGGTTGAAACGAATATAATGTGCTTGAATATGTAGAAAATTGAAGCCATAGCGCTTTCTGCGGTTACATTGCGTCGTCAGTGGCCATTCGTCACGAAATTATGGGCAGGAGTAGTAGGCATAAAAGAGGTCGACAGCGAGGTTCGACACGTCAGGTGATCTTCACACGAGGAGAAGAAAAGCAAAAATAATACCATCGATAGACCCATCCTAATCCTTATTTATGAAAATAAATTTGATAAAAAAGCTATACTTAAAAGAACACTTCATAAACTCTGGCAGGAACTTCTAGCTGAAAACCCAGAATTACATACCTGTTTCAATTCTATACCAATGATTGCTTATAAGAATGGAAAAAATATTAAGAACACTTTAGTTAGTTCTAAATACCCTGCCCCTTGGTTAAACAATACAACTAACCTACATAGCATTAAAAACATAGATGAATTAAACTTGGAAAATCTTCTGGGATTACTACTAGAACAATAAAGGTTTTGTCAAGAGTCCTCCACTTGGATAAACTTTATTATTTATTTATTACCCTGTCATCCCTGTAATTTTGGTCCAAATTGACTTATGACTTTCTATTTTATTTTTTGACTTCTATCCATGTCTTATAAAATGTAAAATATCATTATAATATTATAATAAATGCTCAGGAACATACTACCCTTAAACTAACTAATACTATATTATACTATACAACTTATGCTAGTTCACTATTTCATTTCGCCAAAACTAAATATATTATTAAGCTTTATTCAAATTATTACTATATATTTCATGAACTTTTTAACGATATTGTCACCTTCTTAATCTATTGGATGATATCATTTACAAAGGACATTGATTAAATTACTCCCTACTTTAAATAGGAACCATATGTCTGTATATTACCATTACGACATCTACTGAACTTATACTAATTAAATCTAGTCAATGTTTTTCACCACACAGGCACGCCATCTAACGAATCTGTAGCAAAGTTTTTTATCACCGATACTAGGAAGGTTATGTTCATTCTAATAGCCACTCCGGTGGATATTATAGTCACATTAAAATAAAAGGCGCTATATCATTTCTGCATTTATTAAGTACCGGTACATGACAACAGAGCACCAGTCAATGGCACTGAGCAGTAGTGCATTACATACTATCTCAAAGTCCATACAAAGTAACCGTCTCATGGGAAGAGGCTTGAGCTCACCCACTTCACGTTAAAATGTGAGCACCCGTATAAATCAGCCACTGTATGGCGCTATAGAAGTTTCAAGATTAGACGAACAACGTAATGTAACTTGTAATAACCTGAATGCCGTGGAAACTTAAGTATCATGCTTGTTTTCGTTGTCCTGTTGAACTGAACTGTGCCACGTTTAGCTCCAGCTTTCTCTTCAAAGTGTGCCACAACGCTTTTATCAGAACTTTTGTCCGACAGATCATCGACCTGTACACAGGTCGTAAGCGGAACTCTCTCGATTCCAACCATTCGACCGCTGAATGGCACAGAGTTCACAAGCCTTTGCAGGGCGGCATAGTCTGAAAAAAGTGACACAGTGTCATAAAATGGTGAGATATTCTGGAAAAATATGGGTACATATTTTGGAAAAATATGGCATAATCTAAATAATTATGGATAAAGTCCATATACGGGGAAATAACCAGGAAAATTGGACAAACATACAGTCTGAAGAGATATCATAAGCTGAAAAATTGGGACAGAGCCTAAACAAAATGAGGACACAATCAGAAATGGGTGACACAGTATAAAGACCTACGACAAGGATTCTGGAATACTATCATCTAGCTCAGAGTTTCCCAAACTGTGGGTCGCGACCCAAAAGTGGGTCGCAAAGCTCTGGCAAGTGGGTCGCCAAATTTTTTTCGAGAAACATTTATTTTTTGCAGCAACAACATTTGACTATGATTGGGCTATAACTAGCTGGATTGCAATAAATGTAAACTGCTTTTACCTAAATTTCCTTTTAATGCTTTAAATTTCTAAGCGCTGTACGTAAATCCGCATATTTCGATAACAATTACGAAGCAAATTCTAGTACACAATGCCTAATTTTATACAGTGGGTATCGATACTGCCAAGATATTCACAAGTGGGTCGCGACCCAGAAAAGTTTGGGAACCGCTGATCTAGCTCAGCGGTTTCCAAACTTCTCTGGGTCGGGATCCACTCGTGAATATCTTGCCAGTCTCAATACCCACTTTGTAAAATTAAGCATTGTGTACTAAACTTTGCTTCGTAAATTGGCATCAAAACATGCGGATTTACGTACAGCGTTTAGAAATTGGCATATTTAAAGCATTAAAAGGAAACTTAGTTAAAAACAGTCTACAATTTATTGCAATCCAAAAGCAACCTATGTAATTTAGTAACGACAGCTAGTTATAGCCCAATCATAGCCAAATGTTGTTGCTCCGAAAAAATGTTTCTAAAAAAATTGGCGACCAACTTGCCAGAGCTTTACGACCCTTTTGTGTCGCGACCCACAGTTTGGGAAACTCTGATCTAGCTGAATACCAAAATCTGCCTGTTCAAGATGAACATATGACTTGTCCTTGTTTATGAAGTAGACATCTTAAATGGGTGCTAAACAGTATATATTACATTAACTTACTGGCTGGAATTGTAGTTAAAATGGAGATTTTCCTACCTGGTTCTCCATCGAACTCCAACATAGCAGAGCTCTTCTTCAAGCCAAGCACCCAACCAGTCACTAGGCATCCAGCCTCACATTCCACAAATTCACTCAGCTTTGCCAGGGTGATTCCAAAATTCAAACCCTTGATGATCAAGCGCTTTTTCTCCGTTTCACCAGCATAAACAGGTGGAGGAGAATGTGGAGTCATGGCTTCCACGTGGAGTGGTACATCGCTCAGCACATATTTCTTTTCTGACAACACGCGCTGCACCCCTGTAATGACAATACTGCATCAAGGCCCTGCAATGTGCTGGTCACACGTTGGGTACAACACACACATATTACATATATACAAATAAAAATTATATGGAGACGAGTGTATATATATACACAGATGAGGGCATAATCGTAGCGCCATTCTGTGGCCTGCACGTAGGTCTGACAGACACTTGCTAGATCATCTGAGAAGAACGGACCGACTGAAACTGTCTTGCTGTAGACCACACTGCATACGGTGGCACATTTGGCTTACATTACCTTGCCTCATTTTACCTATCTTACATTACCTTACTGTACCTTAACTTACCTTAATGTGACCTTGTTATTCATCCACCGCTGGCTCAAGGGCTTAGGAGTAGATATGAGTGCCTTTCCTTCATTCCATTACGGGATATGGGAGCTTCACTTAACTACTTATGCATACACATGGTTAATATATTATAATGTATTAATAAATTATAATACATTAATATTCATTCATTGATTCATACGGAGTATTTATATAGCGCCTCTTCAACGTTATCTACTCCGAAGCACTCCCGACCCAACACTGGCTAAAAAGTACAGTCTTGAGATTTGAGTAAAATGTGGTTGTATGGGTACTTGGGACCAACTGAAGTACCACAGAAAGCCCATTCCAGATTGTAGGGCCAGTGATGGAAAAAGCGCGGCGCTGCCTAAGGGCGGTCCGCGAGCGGGGAACCAGAAGCTCAGCCTGCTTAGCAGAGCGCA
Source organism: Allolobophora icterica (assembly GCA_963556255.1). Lineage (NCBI taxonomy): Eukaryota > Metazoa > Annelida > Clitellata > Crassiclitellata > Lumbricidae > Allolobophora > Allolobophora icterica. Next base: position 50,110,757 of record OY744611.1, read on the forward strand.
AGGAACCACAGCGCTGGATGTTCAGGGTGGAGTGGCAATACTCTCGCAAATACACAAGGGCCCTCCCACAAGGTAGCGCCACATTAGGGCAGAGACCCGAAAGGCAACACGCTGCAGAATGGGAAGCCAATGCAAAACATCCCGCATGTACTCTGTGACATGGCCAAATCTCGGCATCCGACCAATAAGGTGTGCTGCTACGCGCAGGGCCCAGTCCAAACACCCAATCCAAACCGCTGGGAGATCAATGTAGAGAGAATATATTAAGTATCTCACAAAAGTGCTGACCTAATCTGCGTGAAAGTCATTCGGAACAGAAAGTTCATCTGTGAGAAAGCTTACTTACCTACTTGATTACTTACTGCCTGGTATGTAGTACTTAGAATTAGTGACTGTAACACATAACGTTTTATTTAATCAAATTGTAATACATAACATTTTATTTAATCGAATACCTTCTGGGGTGGCGAAGGTTATCACAGCGACCTCTTGGTCAACGAAAAGGTTGGTGACATCATCTTGACTCATGTTTTCGAAATACATGGAGACGATATCATTACTCATCTTGTGCCTGTCAATGCCAGACACCCGGATGGCCCGACAACTGCCACTCCCTTTGGCAGGGTCTGACTCCAAGAGCACCACGTCGAAGCAGCCCCCTGCTAAATGGTGAGTCTCCCGCTTGGCAACTTCTGCAGCATCTAAAATTACGACCACTTAAAATTAGAACGTAGAACTTCAACAATACCAATTAAACTTTAACTTAAACTTAATTGCAACTTAGAATTACAACAGTCACATAAAATTATAACTTAGTTCAGCTACAACTTAAAAAACAGTAAAATTATGACTTACAGTTCAGCTACAACCTAAAGTACAGTATGATTACAACTTGAAGTTCAGCTACAACTTAAAGTACAGTACAATTATGACATAAAGTTCAGCTACAACTTAAAATATAGTACGATTATGACTTAAAGTTCAGCTACAACTTAAAGTACACTATGATAATGACTTAAAGTACAGCTACAACTCAAAATATAGTACGATTATAACTTAAAATTCAGCTAAAACTTAAAGTACAGTAAAATTATGACTTAAAAGCTCAGCTACAACTTAAAGTTCAGCTACAACTTAAAGTACTGAATGATAATGTTACAGCTACATCTCAATATACAGTACGATTATAACTTATAACCCTGACTCATCTGATCCTTCTTCACCTTCCAATCTTTCTCGACCTAAACGAAACCCGCAATCAGCTCCTCTGCCTTCTCTTTCTGGTCTCCGTGGCAACCGGACTTGGATTGGTCAAACTCTCTGACTTGCCACAGTGCTTGTGAATAAACTAGAGCCATGCAATTAGCTTAAAAGTGTTGCTTTGGAAATTTGCAGTTTACGATAATGATTACAGCTACCTACCTATGTACCTAAAATATCTGGGATCGACCATGAATGCACAGGGTGGCTGCGAGCATGACGTCAGGAACAGGATTAAGGTGGCTTGGCAGAAATGGAGAGAACTAACGGGAGTGTTGTGTGACGCCAAAATGCCAACTCAACTCAAGGGAAAGGTATACAAAACAATGGTAAGACCGGTGATGCTATATGGAGCAGAGGCCTGGGCGCTGAAAAAAAGGGATGAAGGGTTACTGGAGAGAACAGAGATGAGAATGCTACGATGGATACTTGGGATCTCACTGAAGGACAGGAAAAGAAATGTGAACATCAGAAAGAAGCTCGGGGTGGCATGTATAACTGACAAAGTACGAGATACCAGGCTGAGGTGGTATGGACATGTAATGAGAAAAGAGGATGATAGCTGAATGAAAAGAATCATGAATGCAGAGGTATATGGACGCCGCAGTCGGGGACGACAGAGGAAGAGATGGGAAGACACGATACAACAAGACCTAAAACTCCTAAAACTGAAGAAAGAAGATGCTCAAGAAAGAAACAAGTGGAAGAGAAGGATCCGAGTGGCTGACCCCTCTCCAAAGAGGGATTAATTCGAGCCTGAAGGAAAAGAAGAAGAAGAAGATTACAGCTACCTACCATCAGCGCTTTCAAATCTAATCAGAGCCTGTCGCTTGTCGGTATTCATCTGGAGATCTCTTATTGGACCTCCGCCAGAACGTTTCTTCAGTTCTAAATACAGCCTCAGCGTATATTCCGTGACTTCAGGAGGCATGTTGAAAACCTTGACCATATCCGATACCGCATCTAGGAGAGAAACCGTGGAAACGTAACGATTTTTAACTGCAGGAAATGTTACAATTTTCAACTGTAGCTGGAAGATAAACTTTGGAAATGTCGCATTTTCATAATTTTTTCTTGTATGGCATTCTAGAAAGGCGGATAACCAGAGAGGCGTTTCTTCAGTTCTTAAAGTGCACTTACAAAACTCAGATACAAAGGCTGCCTCTCTGTCTTAGTTGTCTGATCTTCTGGATACCGACTGACTATGGCTTGGTTTTGGTGTGACATTGGTTATATAATTATATATAACACGTGTGTGTGTGTGTTTGTATGTGTGAGTGTGTAGTACATTCATCACCGACTGGTGGATCACACAGAGCAGTCGGCAGGGCATTATAAAAATATTCTGAAGATACCCACCACGATTATCAACTTCACCACTGGCCATATTCTGGTAGTGCTAGTCCCAAGCTTGGATAAAGGAGCAAGGCGACGTTAATCACGTTCATCGTCGTTAAACTAAACCCATAAGATGAGGTCAACATAAACGGCCGAGGCAGCCACAAGATGTCGCTAAACATTACGTAATTAATTTATTCATAATTACATAATTGATATGGCACCACGTAGTAATCAGAGTGCTCTGTGCGCTAGCCTGAATCACATAAACATTCTTAGGATACCCACCTTGACTGTCATCAGAAGAGGACTTGTTACACAATCCAGGTCGACAGATGGTCATCGTGGTATCAACGATTGTTACAGTTCCCAAGTCCAACATGCTATCAGCCACTGTAATATATGCAACATTTTGGTTTATTAAAGCCTTTTGTATGCTTCGAAATGCATGTATCTATGTATGTTTGTATCTGTGTATGTATATATGTATCTTTAATATATCTACATATGCAGCATATGTCCGAGTATGTTCCCTTGTATGCATGTATGGCATTGCGTATATCTGTATGTATGTATGTATGTATGTATGCATGTATCTTGTTTGCATATGTAAGTAATGCTCCACAACCATAGTAAATAAGTAAGTATATTCTTTATTAAGAAGCACTAGCAAATGCAGTGCTGCACAAAAAAGATATTACAGCATATAACTTTGTATTACATATAACAATCAAACAATGTAACCAATTAAGAGAAAGGTTATTATGAATGGATACATAAAAGATACAAAAGATACAGAAAAGGACTATTTGTATAGAATCCCGGCAAGGAAGCATTTCCGAGCCAAGTTATCATACTCTATCATCAATCTCTAACAAAGCATTCACGTGTATGTGTATGTATATAAATTTTAATAATTACTATTATTAAATTGTAAAATTTTAAAATTCCAAATTATAAAAATTAATAATAATAATATATATATATAATTATATAAACAAATTTAAAAACAAATATTTATATGTTTATATATATATATATATATATATATATATATACACACACCACACTCACACACATACCGGCATGTATGCATCTCTTAAATATATATACTAAAGAATTACGAAACCTTTTTGATGAGCAAAAACAGCAACCACATTCCTTGGATTGGTACGATCTTGATCGAAGGACACGAGATGACCGCCTCCATTCTCCGGATTGCGTAAGAAGTCCTTCAAGCTCGATTTGTGTGAGTCAGGAACACCTTTGATGACAACGGTTCTTAAGCTTTCGTCACTCATGCTCACATCCACAGAAGCAAAGTCACTTCCCGGACTGGTCGGAATGTTTGTCGCTGGCCGGATGTCACGCATACGATCAAAACCGCTCCGGTTCCCTGTAAGCGAAGACAAAAGTGTTAAAGGATGCTTGAAAATATTTCAGAATTGCGTTTAGCAAATGGAGAACGTGTCGTACTAAAGTTGAACACATATACTTATTTACTTCTTGAAACTCAATCTCCCTACACTAGCCGACAATGCCAAGCACATTAGATGCTGAAGCCACAGAGGTTATTAATTAATATATCATTGTTATTCTTATAAAATTTTATTAATATAATTATGATGATGATGATGATGATGATGATGATGATGATGATGATGATGATGATGATGATGATGATGATGATGATGATGATGATGATGACAGTTATGAGAATGCTGATGCTGGTGATGATGTTGTTGATGATCAATGTTGATTATGATGATGTTGTTGATGATGATGTTGATGATAGCTATGTTGATGACGATGTGTTGATAATGATGATGCTGATGATGACAGAATAACAAATCATGTAATGTAAAGAATCATATAAGAAATGAGTGGATGTTACTGTAAAACGGGAGGCACATCAAAGATCTGATTAGATAAGATCACCACCAATGAAGTAAATGTACCAAAAAACAATCAGAAGTTCCAATGAACAGAAGATGCCCACAGCTCAGGTTGCTGTGAAACAGCATAATATTTCTTACGTAAGGGCAATTCGTTAAATCAGGAGTGGCAGTAATGATAGTCATGATACATAGAGAAACCACAAGCAAACAGTCTTACCCGTGAGTGAAAGCACCTGAATATTCGTTGGAGAACTTATCTTCATCATCAAACCCGTAACTGTTACACTTCCCAAACTCAACATATGCTCTGCAGCTGAGAAACAAAGCAACCATAATGTAATGTCACGAACTACATTAATATAACGTCATGAATTACTGTAATGTAATGTTATGAATTACGGTAATATAACGTCATTACGGTAATGTAATGTCATGTCATGTCATGTAATGATTTCAAAGGTGCTTCACAGAATCAATACAATCAGGCATAATATATCAGCTCCATACATTGCATAATAATAATGCCAAAAATAGGTATATGTGTATATATGTATATAATGCCTTTGTATATATACATATTAGTATGCATATATATATGCATACTAATATATATAGATGGTATATATATATATATATATATATATATATATATATATATATATATATACTAACATGCATACATACAATACATATATGCATTTACATATCTATATATATTTATATATGTAACACACTATAATGTGAAGAGATTTTATGTGACGAGATGTAATAGAGAGTGAAGCACATCGTGATGAAATGTAACATAACTGTTTAAATGATTCGTCAGTAACTTCCACAGTAAACAATGTGACACAGTAGAAACTTATAAAAGTAGGGCATTCCAAAAGGTCAAAGTCCAGCTGACATACCGGATTACCCCATTTCCAAGGTATGTGTTTCATATGGGCCATTTTCAATTTAGACAATCGTATCAGTTTGACGATTATTTTTCAATGAAAATAGTTGTAAATCAAATAACAACCAAAATTACAGTGTATAAAATATAATCACACTCATGCAATGTATTTACATTTATAAAAATACTTTCCTATATACAATATATTTACATTTATAATAATTATTTTTACTTATACAATATATATATATATATATTTACATTTATAATAAGTATATTTACTTATACAATATACATGTATATATATATATATTTACATTTATAATAAGTATTTTTACTTATACAATATATATATATATATATATATATATTACCTTTCTTTTTGACCAGGCCTGGGTCGGGAGTACCACTGAGTAGACTTCTTGAAGTAGCACTACGTAAGTTTATTATATATAGATTACAGATAGATATTTACATTTATAAAAAATATTTTTCTTATAAAATATATTTATATTTATAGAAAGTATTTTTACTTATACAATATATTTACATTTACAAAAAGAAAACTATTTTTGCTTATACGATATAAATTATAAATATATATAGACTGGCTAATATATGGGCTAACTATAGGCTAATTATATAGGCTAACAAACTTAATAATGTTCTTGTGCAGATTTAGATTTCTTTTGCTCTTTGAGTGGGGCTATATATATTTTCAATTACAATCACAGTTACAGTACAATTACTGAGACTAAACAAAGTGAGGACGAACTTCTGCGGTGAGCAAACACTGCAACCATATTCTTAGTGTTCAGACGGTCTCTTTCAAACGACTCCATACGACCTCCACCTTTTTTCCGGCTCTCCAAAAGGTTTTCTAAGGAGTCCTCGTGTGTTTCTGGAACATCTTCGATTATAATCGTTCGATTGCTAGGAGTGGATGGAAGGCTTGGAGACATTGTTGATTCATTGCTTTCCATCGATTCTCCATCCGATGCTCTGAATGATCCAGGTATTGAACCGGAGCGATTCATATCGCCTCCGTCAACTACATATGAAAACAATAGAATAGAAACAACGCGATCTGACTCTTGCAACTAAAGTGAACCGCAATGTGTAATCAAGTGGACATACCGGTACTTTACCTGAAGAATGAACATTCAGTAACTAAGCTCAGTGCACATATATTTACCATTACATTTTACCATCAGCATAATCATAAATATGACATTTCTTCAACAGTTTACTTCCAGCACAATTGTAAATCATTTCTTTAGCACTATATACATCCAGCATAATTGTAAATTTGTCATTACTTCAGCACTTTACATCCAGCATAATCATACAAAATGACATTTCTTCAGCACTTTGCATCTAGCACAATTGTAAATCTGGCATTTCTTTAGCACTATATACATCCAGCATAATTGTAAATCTGTCATTTCCAAGCACTTTACAACCACCATAATCATAAATCTCGCATTTCTTCAACACTTTACCTGCAGCATAATCGTAAACTTGACATTTAACATAGCATACCATAAATGAGTGTTTGTAAAGCACAACTTCAAGGAAAAACTCATCAGTAGCGCTCCCAACTCAACAAGGAGAACCCTCGTTCAAACAGAATAGACTTGAAGCGCTTGCAGAACAGAGAAGGAAAATCTGACTAGCTCAGCTCTAGTTTTATGAGAGAGATTGTTCCAGGCCACAGGAAACACAAAAGCAAAGCTTCTGTGCTGGGTTGCAGAGGAACAAGCTTGGGGGACAAGAACACCCTGATCAGCCAAATGAAGGGACCTACGGCCAGGAACAGGCGAGGCAGAGATACACAACAAGCCAAGACAAAATGGGGCAATTCCCACAAAGCAGTGCCACATGAAAGTTTTGCACTTTGAGAAACCCATGTTTCCTTCACTGAAACCAGAATGGTCAAGATAAAACCTGAGCCAGGCTAAGTCTAGAGTTGAAATCCACACCTTACATTACTGCAGCTGTACAGATCCACACCTTATTTTTTGTTGCCGTTGTAATTTATTTTAATGGCATATTTATCTAAAGCCTCTTCTGGAGAGACTCATCAGAGGCGCATCTGACCTGAAGACACAAAACTACGATTGAAGAAATGGTTTTCAATGGTTTACAAAATAAAGGTAAAGAAAGACCAATGTGCTCATGTCAGAGTCTGCTACAGCAGCGGTTCTCAACCTTTTGAGATTCAAGGACCACTTAAAAATTTTGTGTCTCGGTCGCGGACCACCATGCACTAAAATTGTGCCAAAAACCAAATTAATACAAAAGAAATTTTTTGCCATAAATCCGTGCATTATTAATATCCTGCTTCTATATAGCCGATTCTGGCGATTGAAATAAAACAAAATTTACAAAATTTACAGAATTTGTCTAGTTGTATGTTTTAAATTGTGAAAATATAAATTGTAGGCCTTGCTCGCGGACCACCAGACAGATGGCCGCGGACCACCAGACAGATGGCCGCGGACCACCAGTGGTCCGCGGACCACAGGTTGCTACAGGACCAACTGTTATCCAGAACTTTGTTCAATTTAAAACATAATAATCCCCTAAGAACAAAAACCTAGCAATGCAATCATAACTTCTGTTTCATATTACATCAACAAAGCTATTCAAGAAAGTTGGACCACACAGTAAAAGTCATTACTTTGCATGCTCAGTCAGAAGGTATGATCACATTTGATCAGTCACACATGCCCATACAAAGAGGGGGTGGTAAGCCCACACATAGATGGGGATAAGATGAGAGGCAAACAATCAGGCACACATCAAAGATGCTATATAAAGCGGAGTCAACACCCAAGGCTTCCTTTTCCAGCATTCTGTTTGATCGTGGTATTGTGTATTCAAATCAAGTCAGGAGTGCTTTGGTGAAATTCCCTCGCTGACGCGCTATGCAAATCTGTTATTACAACTCACGATTTGAGTTGTCCAATTTGAATTAGGGGGCTAAAAAATACTTACATGCTCAGGTGTCCCGACCAGAATTTCTTACATACTAAAAGCGGTATACGTGCTAAATTATTGTAGTGGGTGTGGGACTGTGGGTGTATGTGTACTCAATCCTGTGTCAAAGATCCAACATGTGTTGAATATATTTGGATGCATGTGAAAAGGAAGATATATTAAACCACTGAAAGCTGTGGAGGCTAACTTAACCCCCTGGGGTAATTTTTGGGAATTAACTTAAGGGGTTGAAAAATGAATTGGGGTTGAACCCTCCCAAACCCTCACAATTCAATCCCTGTTACAACTACAGCTACAACTGTCTCTCATAGTAGAGGCGACCAAGCTTCTATTGCGCCTAACGATTTAGGTCTAGATTCAATTATTTTTTACGACTCTGATATCGAAACCAGGATCTTCATCTAGAAAGTATACTGCTTTTCCACATAAATCGATATTTATTCGTAGAAATTTATTTTTAAAATCCCGTTTAAATGACGCATATTGCGCACAGTGATCGTCGTCGTCGGTAATATAACCAGGACAGACATTTTCTAAACCATCAGCCAAAACGGCGAAATTGCCCAACAATTCCACACCATTCGTAACAAAACTCACCCGACAGCCCCATCGACATCTCGACGTCGTCGGTAGTATCAACCATTTTTCTTAAATCGGCAGAGGACAAAATCGTCTTCGTTAGCAAATTTTGCTATCGGTTTTACATTGTCCTCTCCATTTTGTTCATCAAGAGCCCAGCAATATAGCAATAATTTTACCTATTGCGAAGTGTTAATACCTCAAAAACGAAAGTGAACGCACCCATTGATATGTATAAATAGTACTATTAATACATATCAATGAACGCACCCATATAAATTACGCCAAATAGAGCCTCTGCGTTAAACTAATATATAGCGTCATCTAGTAGTTGATGGTATAAAGTCTTGGTCCGTTCACAAAATTTATACCAAAGATCGTAGACTGTAAAACAGACGCTCACATCTTACAAAATAAACAGTCTTGTTGTCCTCGAGACCAAGGTCTTGGTCTCGAGTGCAATCGAGTTCATTTTTAAAAGTCTTGGTCTTGGTCTTGGTCTTGGTCTTGAGGTTCAAGGTCTTGGTCTTGGTCTTGAGGTTCAAGGTCTTGGTCTTGGTATTGAGGTTCAAAGTCTTGGTCTTGGTCTCGCAAGACCAAGACCAAGACCGGCTGTTAATATGAACAGCCATTTAACAGAACTCAAGAATTCTGTATCAAGCCTGCTTGCATCATACGACCAATATCTGTGGATGGATACAAGTCATGTTGGTCAGGAAAACCCATTGGCAGCAGCAACAGTTATTCTGTATCAGACGGTATGATAAACCATGGGAAGATTTCAAAAGGACTCACTATCTGTACATTTACATCCAGTGCTTGAAAAGCTAGGCCTACTCTGTGTGTGTCAGCGACTTCAGCACCTGTAGAAAGTATTTTTTCACATGGCGGAATTTTTATGAGGCCCATCAGGCACGTCTTGGTCAGAAAATTCTGAGCGAATTGGTTTTTATAAAATACAAAAGGCATTTTATATAAGAGTTTGCATGAAGGACTTTTGAATACAAATTCGGATTTCTCTGCAGTTCGCATTTAACGTTAATTTGCTTGAATAAAATAAAAGACTCATGTTTTCATTAAAATAGCGAATATTCCGATTTTACAATTTTTAGAAGTCTTGACCTGATTTCGATTTTTTGGGTTTTGGTCTTGGTCTTGGTCTTGGTCTCGAGGTTCAAAGTCTTGGTCTTGGTCTTGGTCTCGAGGTTCAAGGTCTTGGTCTTGGTCTTAAGGTTCAAGGTCTTGGTCTTGGTCTTGGTCTTAAGGTTTAAGGTCTTGACAACAAGACTGAAAATAAACACCTTCATTTGGCGGCCGACCCATAGGCCTATCTTTGCCATCTCTTCGTCTGCCAGCATTTCCATGAGCATGTATGCTCGAGGCCCTTATAACCATGGGCTCTACGGCTTACGGGTCCCATATGGGAATTTGGGTCCCGTGTGGGCTCTCAAGACATACTGACTTAGTCCCTCCTATCCTCATTTGTGTGATTTGAGCCAGTTAAGCCGCTTTAAGCGCTAATTCTAATTCTATTATTATTATTTTTTTATTATTAGGCCCCCTATTAGGCCCTATTATTTTTTTTGTCCGAGGTGCAAATGATTCCTCGAGACTTACAATGGCTCCTGAGAATTGTTAAGCCCATACTGACTGAGATGGCTAAGACTCGTGAATTTCTGGCACGGAGAAAGTGCTTCGGAAGGCGAATGCATTAAATCGTTGCATCATCCACTGAGAGGCGCTGGAAAAAGATGGCATGTTTCTCAAGAATCTCCATGAGTGAGAAAGGCGCCCAAACTACGTGATAAAATCGAGGCCAGCGTTGTTGATAGGATCCAGAGTTTCGAAGGCCAGTGGAACAAACTATACTGCAGCAGGAGTGAATTGTATTTGGATCTTTCCCTGGATGTCGCCAGTTCCGCGGTCCCACAGGCCGAATGAGATGTACCATCCAAGTATGAAACCGGCACGATGTCAGTGACGGTAGGCCTAACATCCCTGAGTGAACTACGGCCATTGTGCCCTGGGATAAGTGTGAGCCCGTCGGGTCTTTTGCCGTCTGTTTTGCCGTCTGTTTTCGATAGGTCAGGTGGCTCTTTGATCGCGGGAAAACCAGCGCGAGAAAGGCTTCGACGGACAGTGTTTAATCTAGTCCCTCGAGCTCTTCTGGGGGGGGGCAACAAGGTTTCTGGGGGCCAGCAAGGGCGACCTTTTTTGGCAAATTTCATCCGTGTTCGGACCAACGACCTATTTGGGAATTTCATCTTACAAAAAAGTTGATGACCTTTTTAATAGGAATTCACAAAACTTCACTTTCTCATCACTTTCGGAAATCATCCCTGAAAAATCTGACGACCTTATTCTAGTATTTTATTCTTATATTACTCGCCTCTGGGGGGACATGTACACTGGGGGGTGGGGGGAATTTCTCCCCAAAAAGGTGTCTACATTAAAATATTGCTGGCCTCTGGGGATGCATAAATCCTGGCGGCGGGATTCCCCCAAAGGTGTCTAGAATAAACACTGTTCGACGGACTAGCTAGGTCGTTAAAGACGGCATGCCGGGCAAAGCAACCGGACCCAAGCTGCAGAAAGGCCTTGCGATCTATTCGTCGCTAGGCCTACAAGTGATCTGCATTATCATCACCGTCATCGTCATCGTCGTCATCATCATCATCATCATCATCATCATCATCATCATCATCATCATCATCATCATCATCATCATCATCATCATCATCATCATCATCATCATCATCATCATCATCATTATAATCATCATCATCATTGTTATCATCATCATCATCGTCATCATCATCATCATCATCATCATCATCATCGTCGTTGTCGTCATCACATCTATTATTATCTTTAATTACCGATTCTATCCCTCCGGTGTCTAAATATAAAAGGCATCAACCGTATATATAGGCCTATAAATCTTCGCAGCGTGCAACATTGACATTTTGTTTGTGGCGTGTTGTGGCAATTTAGATTCTTGTTTTATTTGCCTTCGGGTGTAATAAGGAGCTAAAAAGCTATCGATCGCGTTTTCTAGCGCATAAACTTAGGGCCATGAAGCTATGTATATATGGAGGACCTAAGCATTATTTTGCGTGGGTATTATACACTGTGAGCGGAAAAAGTGACCTACTAGAAACTTCACAATGACTCACATTCGAAATTAAGTACAATTAGGCTAAGTGTTGAATTAAATTTGGAAAACGACCAATTTGACTATTAGCCTAGGCCTATCTATATCTCGCGCATTTGTGCTCAAGATTTCCACCTTCTGCTTCGACGCAGGAAGTAAGACCCGATTTATTATCTTATCGTTCTTCTCGCTGCAGTAAATAGTTTGTTAACACTGGCACGACGAGATAGAACTAAAAATTACTGGGAAAACAATGCAGCCCGACGTCAAAGTGTTAAAAAATGACGTCACAGTGACGTCATAGCCTATTTAACAACGACGGTCCAAGATGTCGAAAACCGTTAGCCGTTACAACTGACAGTTTAACGATTCGCTTTTTTTCCACTCGCACAGTGTATGAATGTGTTGAGTTTAATTTAGTGTTATGCGCCTTTTGTGAGTTGTAACCGGTTCCTGGAAGTCCGTTGATGTTAGAATTCCCATCAAAATTCAGGCAATCGGCGCTAATAGCGGGCTACAATATCATGTGGCTTTTTCTAAAGGAATAAAGGCATTTTAGCGGCAATCTTGGCGGATGTTTTTATGAGACAGACAGACAGACAGACAGACAGACAGACAGACAGACAGACAGACAGACAGACAGACAGACAGACAGACGGAGCTATCAGTCATGACTCCGATGGAGCTTTGTTTTTCTGGCGGTTTCCGCTTGCATTAGCGCCTCTATTAGCTATAGACAAAAAAGCTGCGTTTAGTTTATTAAACGTCGTTGGACAAAGCAGCTTAAAAAACAAGTTTTCTATGCATAACTATAATAGGCCTATGCTAGTATATTGTGTAGATCTACGGCCTATTGTACATTTGGTTAAAATTATAGACCCCACGTGTAGAGTCACGTTTAGGGCTGTTTTGTTAGATTCATTTTTGTAGATTTCGGAGATTTGCGCCCGATGACTAAATGTCTAGGCAGTGTGTTAAAACTGCTAACCAGGCATGTCATGCACGCACTAGGCCTAACAAAAATAACAAAAATACCCAACAACAATGATGATGGTGATGGTGTTGATGATGACGATATAAATATACCATGATGATGCTGCTGCTGTTGATTATGATGATGATGATATGATGATGATGATAATGATAATGATTATGATGATGAAGATGATGATGATGATGATGATGAGGAGGAGGAGGATGATATGATGATGATGATGATGATGATGATGATGATGATGATGATGATGATGATGATGATGATGATGATGATGATGATGATGATGATGATGATGATGATGATGATGATGATGATGATGATGATGATGATGATGATGATAATAATAATAATAATAATAATTATAATAATAATAATAATAATAATAATAATAATAATAATAATAATAATAATTTTTTCCGAGGTACATAATTATGATCCCTCAAGATTGGAAAAAGTAGGAAAGCATTGTTCTGGAAGGTGTGGTCTTAGTCGAACCTTACCTAACTATAATACATGACCAACGGAAAAATCTTTCAAACATGGATGGGTGACGTTTCCAGTCGATTTTAGAATGTAACATCTGGAGTTAAACCGGGTATTATCTTCCGTCGGGTGATCTGAAATTCTCGATGTAGCTTATCTGTGAAGACCTGGCGCTGTCTAGAAGTTGGACAGGTGGATTCAGTTAATCTTAATTTGGAGATGTCAGTACTTCTTCTTTCCCTTCAGGCTCGAATTAATCCCTCTTTGGAGAGGGGTCAGCCACTCGGATCCTTCTCTTCCACTTGTTTCTTTCTTGAGCATCTTCTTTCTTCAGTTTGAGGAGCTTTAGGTCTTGTTGTTTCGTGTCTTCCCATCTCTTCCTCTGTCGTCCCCTTGAGTTGAGTTGGGATTTTGGCGTCACACAACACTCCCGTTAGTTCTCTCCATTTCTGCCAAGCCACCTTAATCCTGTTCCTGATGTCATGCTCGCAGCCACCCTGTGCAATTCATGGTCGATCCCAGATATTTAAATGTTTCAACCTGTTTCAGTGACTTTCCTGCAATGTCTCTGATCTCGATTGCTTCCGTTGTTTTTGAGCAGACCATGGTTTCTGTCTTATTGATGTTTATCTTAAGACCCTTGCTCTCCACTGCCATCTGCCAGTATGTCAGTACAAATGTCAGTACATCGAATCCTATTTCAATCATCTAACTTCTTAGGCTTCTCAATGTCTGCAGTCACTTTAATATCTGGGTGCTATAATTACCTTTAATATCTGGGTGCTATAATTACCTTTAATATCTGGGTGCTATAATTACCTTTAATATCTGGGTGCTATAATTACCTTTAATATCTGGGTGCTATAATTACCTTTAATATCTGGGTGCTATAATTACCTTACATACCCAAAAATTAACTCTCATACATCCTCTCCAGACAGATTTACATGGCCCTTGGGTCATAGCACCCTATATAAATACACACTAGTACAAATAATAGTATTTATAATGGTAGAAGCAGCAGCCGCAATAATTGTAATTGTAATTAATAACTTCTATTGCGCCGGTGTCTAATGCACAAGGCATCAAGCGATGGCACACCAAAACCAAACTGTGATCAGGTCAATATCCAGAAGATCAGTTCGTAAGACAGAATAGCAGTAGCAGTAGCAGTACTTGTTGTAGACAGTTGTACAATTTGTGGTAGTGGTAGTATTGGCAGCAGTAGAAGTAGCAGTAGGGATAGTAATGGTAGTAGTAGCAGTAGTAGTAAGTAGTAGTAGTAGTAGTAGTAGTAGTAGTAGTAGTAGTAGTAGTAGTAGTGGTAGTAGTAGTAGTAGTAGTAGTAGTAGTAGTAGTAGTAGTAGTAGTAGTAGTAGTAGTAGTAGTAGTAGTAGTAGTAGTAGTGGTGGTGGTGGTAGTGGTAGTAGTAGTAGTAGTAGTAGTAGTAGTAGTAGTAGTAGTAGTAGTAGTAGTAGTAGTAGTAGTAGTAGTAGTAGTAGTAGTAGTAGTAGTAGTAGTAGTAGTAGTAGTAGTAGTAGTAGTAGTAGTAGTAGTAGTAGTAGTAGTAGTAGTAGTAGTAGTAGTAGTAGTAGTAGTAGTAGTAGTAACAATAATAGTAATAGTAGCATTAGTGGTAATGACAGCAGTGGTAGTTGCAGTTTACTGTAGTCAAACGACGGTATAGCGATAACGATGGTGAAAAAGAAGACGACGTTGACGATGACCTTAACGGTGACCTTGACACCGTTTGACACGACGGCTAATCGTGAAGTCCATTACTACTGTTGCCTCTAATACTGCTGCTGATGATGAGTACGACGACGACGATGATGATGATTATGACGGGAAGAGCGATGTACTACACGCAGCCAATTTCACGCAATTTCGTTCCTGTCTTTCTCCGAGTAATCGAGACTAATCGAGACGACTCTTCGGTCAGTCTCGTCACGCTTCGCCTAAAAGCCTAACGGTCTGAAGGTCTAACGGAGGCTGCGCTGGCCTATACTTACGGATGAATCTATAGAGGCATGTAATTATCATGGAACCACAACAAGACGGAAACCGAAATTGCACAGCAGACGGTTCGCTACCATACCTTGCCTTCTCTGCCTTGCCTTCCCTCTCTATCCTTGCATTCCCTTGCCTTCTGTTCCTTTGCCTTACATTCCCTACCTTCTCTGTCTCGCCTTTGCCTTCTCTGTCTTGGCTTGTCTTGCCTTCCCTCCCTGTCCTTGCTTTCTCTTGCCTTCTATTGCTTTGCCATACGTTACATTGTGTAAGACAAGAC
Source organism: Allolobophora icterica (assembly GCA_963556255.1). NCBI lineage: Eukaryota > Metazoa > Annelida > Clitellata > Crassiclitellata > Lumbricidae > Allolobophora > Allolobophora icterica. Next base: position 50,126,654 of record OY744611.1, read on the forward strand.
GTCCTGCCTGCCCTGTCCTGCCTTGCTTTCCCTAGCCCTGCATACCCTCCCTTATCTTCTCTTAATTTGCCTCAATTCCCGTGGATTCTCTTACCTTGACTTACCCTACCCTGACTTACCTTTGAACCTTACCTGCCTTGCCTTGTTTGCCACAATTGCCTTGCTTTGTCTTGCCTTGCCTGCTCTTGCTTTTCATTGCCCTGCCTTCCCTTGCTTTTTGTTGCTTTGTTTCAATTGCCTTGCATTCTCTTGCCTTGCCTTGCATTCCCTTGCCATGCCTTTATCTGCCTTGCCTTGACTTCCCTTCCACTCAACTATATTATGAGTCGCAGTCTTGACAGCCAAAGCATGATTGCTTTGGTCGCTGTGGACAGCTGGTCGCAACCCAAAACGAGTTCCGAGATATCGAGGTTTTAAGCGTTCGAAGTAAGCCGTGTTCCAACGACTCAATTTCGACGTCAGAATTTTCATTCTAATTATGCTATGATCGCCAAAGTTGCTACTTGTTCTAGACAGTATGAGAATTGTAGAAAAAGACTGGGTGGGGGGGGGGTTGGGGGCTGGGGGGTTAGACTTTGATTCATGTGGAGGTGGAGTGTGCAATGAAACCTTAACTATGGGGTCCTAAGAGAGACTAGGGGTTGAACCCTCCAACCCCCCCACAATTCTCACCCTGGATCCAGACAAAACATAGAGACATATCTTCCTTTCTGGAATGCATAGAGTAGGGGTAACATCACTGGCGTGAAGTGCAGTAGGCAGGCCCGGCCCTAGGGCAAGGCGAACGAGGCAGCCGCCTTGGGCCCCGCGCTTTTGAGGGGCCCCGCGCTGCTGGCTATAATTTTTTTTACTATGATGAGATTGAACAGAAATTCAAGTAATTAAATAAAACATAATTATTGCTTTCATAGTAGGCCTAAAATGCTAGTATTAAAAGCCTGATTTGAATTTTGTGTTCCTTAACTCATTAAGTTTAATCCAGATGGAATTTCCAGTACTGTATTGGCGAGAAATCAGCTCCGCAATACCATTTTTTTGCTTGGGGCCCCGCTCATCGCTTGCTGCCTTGGGCCCCGCACACCCTAGGGCCGGGCCTGGCAGTAGGTAGCGGGATCGCCTCCCGTAACCCTCTCAAGGTCCACTCAGCCTATAAATTCGCAAGATGGCGCGTTTGTGAAAATGAGATGTAGGACGTGATGGGCGCCTTGTATGACTGCCGTATACAGTTACATTCGACTCCTGTAATAACTTGTGATCATCCGTTCATACTGATTTGTAATCATACTGCGTTATTGTCAGTTTGAAAATATTAAACGAAGATTATTACATGCACATGTATGTGCAACAGTTTCAGTTCTGGACTTGGACCTCTTTTGCACTACTCTCTGGCAAATCCCTCTGATTTCGTTTGGCCTTCTGGAGACCTCTTTTGGACTACTCTCTGGAAACCCCATCTGATTTCAGGTAGCGCTCGTGAATAAGCTGGTGCCCTGCGCTTGGCCTTCGAGTGACGCTTTAGAAGTTTGGAGATTACCATTACGATTACGATTCTGTCTCCAACACTGTAAGCTGTTTAACGACGCTTGCCATAACAAGGATGATTAACGTCGCCCTCCTCCTTTATGCAGCCCTGGGACTGGCACCAACGGAGCACAGGCAGAAAGGGAGTGAGTTAAATGCGCAACCACATCACTACATCCTTGCCTTCGTAATATGTATCTCTTTATTTTATTTTATTTATTTATTCCGGATATTCCTATAGCGCCTCTCGAAGTCAACTACTACTCAGAGGCGCTCCCGACTTCAGCATTGGTATACTGTGTCGGAGTTTTCACGCCGAAGCGCCACGAGCAATTGCGAGTGAAGGACTTGCCCAAGGTCCGTACGCAGCGGCTAGAGTGGGATTCGAACCTGCAACCCTCCGGTCACAAGGCGCCGAACTTACCACTCAGCCACCACGCCCCGACCGCCCCGAGTCTCCGATCCTCGGTGCGCTCGGATCGTGTCCCGAACGAGATTTGGATGACGACTGAGACTGGATGAGATGACGGCTTCATCGATTCCTGGTCTGCAGTGGTTAGGTGACAGGTCTACGTTGTACGCAGCTCTATTTATATACGCGTCCAACTAAAACCCGGTTAAGAGAGCGTCAATGGCTGTTAGCTCTAAACAGCTCTGAAATAGACTTCTGTAAGTACTTTCCATATAATGACATTCATGAATATATTCAACATTATATATATATATAATATATAAATAGATATATATATATAATATATATATCTATATATAATATATATATATATATATATATATATATATAGATTTAGATGTATATCTATATATATAGTGAGCCGTATATAGATATACATACATACATACATACATACATACATACATACATACATACATACATACATACATACATACATACATACATACATACATACATACATACATACATACATACATACATACATACATACATACATACATACATACATACATACATACATACATACATACATACATATATACAGTACATACATATGTTACGTGTTTATATTATATAGGTATATGAAATGCTTCATTCATATACACATATGCGAAGTTTTATAAATATATCGTGCTGCTTATTGCCGGATAGGCCCTAATATATTGGCTGAATCGCGTCCATGGTGACCTAGTAATTTCGCGTGAGAGTCTTTCGGTTAGAGTGCTGGGCAATCAGCGCAGGGGTTTGGGGGGATTTGTTCTCGACATTTCTGCTTGATTTGAACCCAGTAGCCAACTCAGCTATAATGAGTAGACTGTCTGTACACTGTTGGTGAGAAGATCAGACGGGCGAGGGAGAGGACTGAGAAAACTGAAGTCGCTAACACTTCATACCCATGTCTGATACTCAGGATAGCGTAAGGGATTGCTCTTCTCCTGCTCCTAAGTCACTGGATTAGGATTAAGAAGATTAAGATTAAGAAGATTAAGATTAAGAAGATTGAGAATAAGAAGATTAAGATTTATAAGGTTACGATTAAGATAGGCCCCGGGGGCCTAAAGATTAGGAAGACTGGGATTAAGAAAATTAAGACTAAGAAGACTGAGATTAAGATCAAGAAGATTAAGAAAGGCGCTATATAAATGTTTTGTCATTATTTTTTATTACTACGCATTTATCAAGCGCCACTATTTAATGACAAGGCATGCATAAATAGATGGCGCTGAGCAATTGTGAGTGAAGGACTTGCTCAAGGTCCCTACACAGTAACCATCTCAGTTGAGGATCGAACCCCGCGCTAGAAGGTAAGCGCTATAACCAATCGGCTATATATATAGCCTGTAGACGCCGTATACACAAATCCATTCCCGATCATATCCATGCCACACTACTTTTTCTTACCCAGATAACCTTTTACCTATTTAATAACCCATATTCGGAAAACCATAGCGGCCTAAGTGTCGATAACCGGTATGCAGATATCCATGGGGCCATTCTTTCTGCAAAATATAATTCCGTCGATTTTCCAAGTAGCATACAGTTTGCGGATAATCGAGGTACAACAAAGAGTGGTAGCCCAAAGAAAAAACGATAATCTAAACGATTTCTGATAATCCAAAGCGATTTATAGGCTGTTACTGCGCTCTCGGGCAGTTCCTCTGACTGTATCACCACTCAGGCCATCGAACGTAATTGAGAACTTTCTAAGGCGCTATAGTAAATGTCTAGATTATAAATACGTAGGCCCTACATCATGGGACGTTGAGCATGAACATACATGCAGCGGTGGTAAAGGATCTGACCCAAAATCAGTGAAGAAGGAGCACTGCAGTTGACGTAATCAAAAAGTGCATACCTCTACAAAGATACATTATACACACTAATAAGCACATACGTAAATGGATACATACACACACAATTCACAAATGCACACATAGCCTACACACATATTCATACATATCTATACACAAACAGACACATATACAACTCCACCACTTTCGTTTTTGGATGGTGTCATTCTTAAGCGTCGTTAAACAGCTATGCTACCTATCTACATACTTACCTACATACCTCCAAACAACCTTTCCTTACCTTACCTTAACCAACCTTACATTACCTAACCTGACTTACCTTACTTTATCTTACCTTTCTGACTGTACCTAATCTCCAGAGAATTAATATAGTACCTGATTATTGCTGACGCAGCAGTGTCTGAAGTTTACAGATAGCCCACCCTCATACACCCTCATACACCTATACACCATTTGGGGCAAAGGTGTATGAGGCACGGAAAAAGAAGGTGGAAATGTCATTTGCACCCTGACCTACGTCACAGAGCAAGGAACCTCTGGCATATGTGCCTTTTCTATCACTGCACCCTCTTTAACCTTATGCCACTCTCTTCAGAGGAGCTTCTGGCATATGTGCCTTCCCCACTGCACCCACTTTAACCTTATGTCACTCAGTGCAGAGGAGCCTCTGGCATATGTGCCTTCCCCAGTACACCCTCTTTAGCCCTACGCCACTCCCTTCTGAGGAGCCCTTGGCATATGTCCCTTCTCCACTGCACCCTCTTCAACTGTATGCCGCTCCCTTCAGATTAAACACTGGCACATGCGCATTCCCCACCCCACCCTCCTTTTCATCGTTTTTCATCGGAGGAAACTTCAACGATATGGATTTAGAATACGTCTCGGCCAACATCACTCTTCTCTTCGCTCTCAGCAGTACTTAGTGTCTCATTGAAATCTACGCCAGTGTGGCCACTCACATAAAACTCTATTGATCTTAGGTCTAACATGCATGCACAGTTGCACACTTGCATACATGCATCCATACACACATATACATACATATTATATAATACGCATATATCCATACGCCATTACGCCTATATGTATATATATATACACATATATATCAACACGTATACATAACATATATCCCAACATAGTACATACATATATACATACATACATGCATATATATATATTTACATACATAACTATACACACATACTATACATACATAGATGCATACATATAGGCCTACACATGCAAACACACATGCATACATATATCCACAAACATATACATGCGTCAGTATACGTATACGCACATTCTTATATAGCTCTAATTTCAGTCGTTAAGTGACTAGCAATAATATTATCAAGTGAAAAAATATGTTCATTGGTTGGCAGTCTGTCCAATTGAGTGTCTGCCATCACGAGTTGGCCACATTAGTGACTGCCTTACCTGACATTAAATTCGGGGATTTACTTCGGACGTGGGTTCAGTTTCTGGAAATCGATGTTTCGACATTTGGAGTTTGAAATAATCTCGGCTATTTGGCGGTGGATCTTGCAGGAGGCGGCGTTCCCTATCCCGCCAACGCGTACCCTCCAGGCCTCGACTCCCTCCCACGGAAGCCTACAGATGGGAAGAAACTCACTGGTGAAGAAGGGAGTGAGAGTGAGTGACAGAGACAGACAGACAGACAGACAGACAGACAGACAGACAGACAGACAGACAGATATATAGAGAGATAGAGATACAGGGAGTGAGAGTGAGAATGAAAGAGAGAGAAAGTGAGGGACATAGATTGAGTGTGAGAGTAAAAGTGAGAGTGAATGCGAGAGTCAAAGTGGATATATGAGAGTGAAAGTGAGAGCGAGAGTGAAGGTTAAAGAGGTGGAGAGAGAGAAAATGGGTGAAAGTAAGATACACAGAGTGAGCGTGAGGGCGTGAGATAGAGAGATCGTGTGAGAAAGAGTGACAGTGAGAGTGAAAGTGAGAGTAGGGGTGAGAGAGAGAGATCTGAAGAGAAATGGATAACACAAATGTTAACATGCCTAAGTGGAAACTCATCGGAAACATAAAGCTGAAGCTAATGCACTTGTTCACAAGTAATTCAAGGGGGTGGGCGATAGCATAGTGGTAAGCGTGTTGCACTCGTGCTGGACTGTCAATCTCTTGTCTCTGATCCCGCCAAGTCAGAAATTTGTTTCCCACTTTCTGAGACTGCTCCACCTGAACCCCCTAGCCAACTCACCTATAATCTTCTTCTTCCTCTTCCTCTTCCTCTTCCTCTTCTTCTTCTTCTTCTTCTTCTTCTTCTTCTTCTTCCTCTTCCTCTTCCTCTTCCTCTTCTTCCTCCTCCTCCTCCTCCTCTTCCTCCTCCTCCTCCTCGTCCTCCTCCTAGTCCTCCTCCTCGTCCTCGTCCTCCTCGTCCTCCTCGTCCTCCTCGTCCTCCTCGTCCTCCTCGTCCTCCTCGTCCTCGTCCTCCTCGTCCTCCTCTTCCTCTTCCTCTTCCTCTTCCTCTTCCTCTTCCTCTTCCTCTTCCTTCTCGTTCTCCTCGTCCTCCTCTTCCTCTTCCTCTTCCTCTTCCTCTTCCTCTTCCTCTTCCTCTTCCTCTTCCTCTTCCTCTTCCTCTTCCTCTTCCTCTTCCTCTTCCTCTTCCTCTTCCTCTTCTTCTTCTTCTTCTTCTTCTTCTTCTTCTTCTTCTTCTTCTTCTTCTTCTTCTTCTTCTTCTTCTTCTTCTTCTTCTTCTTCTTCTTCTTCTTCTTCTTCTTCTTCTTCTTCTTCTTCTTCTTCTTCTTCATTTCACAAGTAATTCTCCAAAGCGACCCATTTCAACCCTCCCAACTCGACTACTACGTTGCTAAACAAATCAGAGCCCTTCTCCATACTGTTTTTAAAAATCGATGATTCATTTTAAAGAATGCACACAGTGTTTTTTCTTCTTCGGCTCCTGGAAAAGCAAACACCTATGGGTGGAACTCGCGTAGAAAAAAAGGAGTCCGCTAGCAATGTAAATGTACCGCGCAGGCCATCAGTCACGTGCTCGATCAAGCGACGACGTCATCGGTGCTTCCGGTGGGTGACGTCAGTGTTGATCGAGGTGTGTTGGTCAGAAAGTGTATTCCATGTATAATAAGTCAATAAATTTCCACATGATACATAGAAAGCTGTTATATTCGCGTACCCCTTTGAGAGCTTTAAACAGGAGCTAAATAAATTATGCAGATTTAAACAACCACTTAAGAGTAGTGTCTGTTGTCAGTAGGCCTATACAAACGATAAACGACATATATAGGGCCTATCTGAGGACCGACCCTCTGGCAGCCTGCCGGCGAGACCCGTGGTCGCTCGCTCCGCTCTGCGGAGAGGGGGTGTGCTCGTTGTGCTATTTGCTCGTACTGCCATTAAAAATCGCTAAGATGTCTGATATTTTATTATTGTTATCATTATTTATATTATTATTATTATAATTATTATTATTGTTGGTGTTGTTATTATTATTATAATTATTATTATTATTATTATTATTATTATTATTATTATTATTATTATTATTATTATTATTATTATTATTATTATTATTATTATTATTATTATTATAATTATGAGCCTATATTATTTTATTTCATTATGTTTAGCATCGTTATTACTATTATAGTGCTATTATTATCGTTAGTAGGCAACTAATTATTATTATTATTATTATTATTATTCTTATTATTATTATTATTATTATTATTATTATTATTATTATTATTATTATTATTATTATTATTATTATTATTATTATTATTATTATTATTATCATTATTGTTGTTGTTGTTGTTGTTGTTGTTGTTGTTGTTGTTGTTGTTGTTGATAATTAAGCGCCACTATCCACTAACCAATAGCGACCAAATTTGTTGTCTCGAATATAATATTGTAGGCCTACTATAAATAATGTTCAAACGACAATTTTAAATAAGCCTGCACTGTCAGTTATCCATCTATTGATAATAGGCCTACATGTACACTTTTATATGTTGTTATTTAATTGTATTACATTCATTTAATTTTAAATGGATATTATATTTCAAAATAAAGTAATTACTTTAATATTTAAATCATTCCGTCTCAAAGTGTGCGTCCCCTCTTGAGTTTGGCCACATTCGTATAATTATGGCACCGCTGGAACACCACTCGATGTGGCACTGGTTACTCATAATGTGTAAATTCCTCGAAAAAATTAATTATTTGAAATAAAACTAAGGCGGCGCCTTGCATGGCTGCCAAACCGTGTGTTTAATTAAGATGTTGATTGTACTTTCACTACTTTGATGTTTCAATGTAATCTTACTGCGTCTGTCGGTTGGAAATATTAAAGAATATAATAATAATAATTATTATTATTTATTTAGCGTAACGATTGTCAAGTTGTTAACTTCAGATTTCTAGTTGTAAGGCTGTTTCACGACTGTACACTCCTTGCGCAAAATAAGAGTTCTTTGTTTACGTAGAAACTAAAACGCATCGTCATCTTTGCGTTGACGTCAGCGACATATTATACAAGGTAAGCGTCAAACCTACCGTTAACAAATTAATTCAAATTAATCGCTGGATTATAATTTATCAATAAGTTTTTACAATTTATCGATTCTATTTTTCTTTCAGTATTATGCACCCTTTATTAACACACGATAGTTTCACAACTAGCGGACCCAAATGTTTTAGAGTTTGCCGACGTTGTGAACATAAGCATAGTCCATATCTGGCCCAGAAAACATAGAGTGCCGGCTTTAGGTATAGGCGATATTATTATTATTATTATTATTATTAATGAGCTTTTATATAGCGCCCCTTCAAGGTTATCTACTCAGGAGCGCTCCTAGTCCAACCACGGCTAAAGAGAGTAGTTTTTAAGTTTGCAAGAAACAAGGTAGAGTGAGTCATAGGGACCAGGCGAAGTGCAACAGGAAGGCCATTCCAGGTTGCAGGTCCAGCGACCGAAAAAGAACGTCGCTGCATAATGGCTGTCCGCGTGCGGGGGACCAATAGCTCGGCCTGGTCAGCCGAGCGAAGAGCAGATCTCCGCAGGACCCCCGAGGTAGAGCGACACAACTCCCGCAGGTATGGGGGAGCAAGTCCCTCTAGACAACGCCTAACCAGTGCAGAGACCCTATAGGCGATCCGCAGCGGGAAAGGGAGCCAGTGCAGAACATCCCGCATATAAAGAGAAACCTGGCCAAATCTGGGGATGCGACCAATAAGACGTGCGGCTGCACGCAAAACCCGGTCCAAACACCCAAGGCGGGCAGCTGGGAGGCCAGCGTAAAGGGCGCTACAGTAGTCCAGACGGGAAACCACAAACGCATGGACAAGGGTAGAAGCAGCTGCCTGCGTCAGAGTGCGGGAGACTACCCTTAACTCACGAAGTTGATAATAAGAGTCCCGACAAAGCAAATATAGGCGGCTGCGTAGAGCGGCATTTCTCAAGGGGCGGCAAATTCCCGCAAAATAAAAATAATATAAGAAGAACATCCTGGTAACACTTTCAAGAAACCAGCGAATCGGTAGTTGGAATGCCATAGTGAATGAAGACAGCAGAAATGCCATAATTGCAGTTTACTGACCAGCTGATCATTTTTGATAGCAATAAACAGTTAAACCATGTTAGAAAGCATTTACACGGAAAATTTGTTTTGAATTTTTTTATTTAGATGCTATAAAAACTCATGGTGAATGAAAGATAAACAGTTAACCATTAAGTCAGAAATCTTCTGCACAAGAGCTGATCACTAAAACTCGAACCCATACTAGGGAAGACTAAAAGTGTGGCTTATGTCAGATGTTGTTTTCATAGACCTGTCGCTAAGATGTTGCGTCATGTGACAAACCATACAGGATAAAAACCATACAAATGCAAGTTATAATAAGAAATCATTTGAAAAAGTTGGTCATCTGAAAAATCGTGTTAGATTTCATACCTGAAAAAAGCCACATGTATGCCAGTTATGTCAGAATTCTTTTGCCCATTTAAGATATCTGAAGAGCCATGCAAGAATTCATACAGCAAAAAGACCACATAATGTCAATTATATCTGAAAGTATTTAGCCCTGTTGGTAGTATGACACGTCATATGAGAACCCATACAGGAGAAAGACCGTACAAATGTCAGTTATGTCAGAAATCGTTTACAAAAGTTTATAATCTCAAGGTTCACATGAGAACTCATAGTGGAGAAAAACCATACAAATGTCAGTTATGTCAGAAATCATTTACACATGATAGTAGTCTGAAGAATCACACGAGAATTCATACAGGAGAAAGACCCTACAAATGTCAGGTATGTCAGAAATCATTTGCTTATTTAAGCGATCTGAGGAGGCATGCAGGAATTCATACAGGAAAAATGCCACATAAATGTCAGTTATGTCGGAAATCATTTACACAAGTTAATCACCTGAAGGTTCACATGAGAACTCATAGTGGAGAAAGACCATACACATGTCATTTATGTCATAAGTCATTTCCAACAGTTGACCGTCTGAAAAGTCATGTTAGATTTCATACCGGTGAAAAGCCATACTTATGCCTGTTATGTCAGAATTCATTTGCACATTTAAGTGACCTGAAGAGGCATGCAAGAATTCATACAGGAGAAAGACCATACAAATGTCAGTTATGTAAGAAATCATTTACATATTTAAGCCATCTGAAGAGGCATGCAAGAATTCATACAGGAGAAAGACCATACAAATGCCACTTATGTCAGAATTCATTTGCACATTTAAGCGATCTGAAGAGGCATGCAAGAATTCATACAGGAGAAAGACCATACAAATGCCACTTATGTCAGAATTCATTTGCACATTTAAGCGACCTGAAGAGGCATGCAAGAATTCATACAGGAGAACGACCATACAAATGCCACTTATGTCAGAATTCATTTACATATTTAAGCCATCTGAAGAGGCATGCAAGAATTCATACAGGAGAAACACCATACAAATGTCAGTTATGTAAGAAATCATTTACATATTTAAGCCATCTGAAGAGGCATGCAAGAATTCATACAGGAGAAAGACCATATCAATGCCAGTTATGTGAGAAATCATTTACAAATCTTAGTAGTCTCAAGACTCACATGGGAACTCATACAGGAGAAAAACCATACACATGTCACTTGTGTGAGAAATCATTTTCATTCTCTGGTAGTTTTAGAAGACATATGACAACACATACCGATACAAAAACAAGCAAATACCAGTTTTCCAAGCAATCAAATGCAAAACGTAATATTTCAAAGAGACAGATGAAAACTCACGATAGTGAAAACGGTCCATATGTATATGAGATCTGTCACAACGATTTCCCAGAACCTAGAAATCTAAAGAAGCACAGAAGAACCCATACAAATGAAAAGTCTTACACGTGGGAGAAACCTTTGAACGAATGTACTGCTCGGTTCAGAATGATGAAATCCACCCATTCAGTTGTACCATCACAAGATCCCAAATTGAAAAGAAATGTAAGTGCTATTGTTTCTATTCAACGCATTTCATTAAGTGGTCCAGGTGTTAATGATACAAGAAATGAACCTACTTGGAGGAATATGTGTCATGGCTGTAAAGAAACTGCAGATCTTATGAAGAAGATTAAAGCTTCAAAATCCCTGGATATGAACAAATCGAAACCTTTGAATGAAAGTACTGCTCGGTTCAGAATGATGAAATCCAACTATTCAGATGTACCACCACAAGATCCCAAATTGAAAAGAAATGTAAGTGCTATTGTTTCTATTCAACGCATCTCATTAAGTAGTCCAGATGTTAACAATACAGGAAATGATCCTTTTTTCAGGAATATCTGCCATGGCTGTAAAGAAACTGCAGATCTTCTGAAGAAGATTAAAGCTCTAAAATCTCTGGATATGAACAAATCGAAATCAAATTAAGATGTATAATCTTTTGTGGCAAAATCGTATGGATGTGGATTATGTGATTGTTTGAAATAGAGACGGAATTTCAAGAACATTGTTCTAGTAATGGCTTTTTTCTACATGATGACGTTTAGTTGAACTGTGCTGAATTATACATGCATTATCTCCTCAGAGTTGCAGACTGAAAAGAAATTTAAACATGAATTATATGCTTCCTTATGGTTTATTTCAATTTTTCGGACATATTAAACACTCTGTTGTACAAAACATAAATTTGAGCAAGAAAATGGCATGGCAAACAGAAAAAAACACTTACCTGGTCTGCCAGAAATCTAATTAACATACAATAGAAGTACCCTTCAACAAATGGAATTAGACTCCTGATTAAAGAAGAAGGTGATTAAAATGAACGGAATAGTCGTTGTGATAACTGATAAATAAAAGAAGAACCAGACCAGGTTGCATTCAGTCAAAGAAATTAAAATGTGAACATACACGTGACCACAGAGAACTGAAATGTCTGGAAATGTTGCAACGTTTCCAACATCGCCATGGTTCCTGCCTGCCAATGCTTCGATCTTCCATTGATCTTCAGCCATGGTTTGCATTGCGGTGCTTATGAGACAGGAAAATAGTTCGTTCGTGCAGCATAGAAGACTCGTATTTGTCCAATTTTTTTTACGTTTTTTTACGTTTGTGCTTAAGCAACAGATTTAATAATCCTAAGAACGACTGCCAAAACAATTGCTTTTTAATTAGACTCATAAGGGAGTATTAATGGCATTGTAACATATACATTGAGGTTGTTCGCTTATAATTATTACCTTTGAAAAACAGACTTTTGTTAAGTCTTTGAGAATTATTAATTCTGTTCAAGCTTCTGATGTGAGGATTTTTCGTTTTGTACTTGATGTTATGAACATGTTCTTTCGAAATGATTCAATAATTTCAAATATATAGGCCTATGGCTTTCATCAGTTCTTTTATACGGTGTAGCTATATAATTTTGGTGTTGTATTTGATTCTAACTTATACTTCAGTGCTCGATTGTCCAGTGGTTATAGCGTGCTGAACTGTCGATCGAGAGGTCGGGGGTTCAAATCCCCGCCAGGGCAGAAATTTGGTTCGAGATTTCTGCTCCATCTGCGTCACTAGCCGACTCAGCTATGATGAGAACACTGTCTGTATACTAGCTGTCGGTGGGTAGATGAGACGGCGAGGAAGAGGACTGGCCACCCGCCTTCTCATGCCGAGGCCAAGGAAAGGAAGTCATTAACATTTCATACCCATGGCTGACTCGGGGCTAGCTTAAGGGACTGCTTTAGTTAACATGTAGGTCGGCCCACTTTCACGTTCACGAAATTTGAAGGGCTAAAACTCCAAAATATTACTAAAACTCCAAAGTATCAACATACATGCATTGCCCCAGTTCTAAAATTGTTGCATTGGAGCATAATTTTTCAAGACCAGGCAAATAGTATTTAAGCTAACGGCACCTCAGCATCTTAGTCTCTTTTTAAACCTAATACATGTAACTGAACGACTCTAGATTTTGTGACTGCCTCGTTCTGACCATATCGAGGACAAGGACAGCTCTTGATGACCGTGCTTTTTCCGTTGCTGGCTCGCACTCCGGAAGATCTTCGGCAAACGTTGACGCTGCACATTTTATGATGGACTTTAGAGCTCGAATAAAACCCCATCTACCTGAAGTCGTTTGCCCCGTAAGACCGTTTCCGTGTCTATTTCAATTTACAACTGGTTTTTATAGTACTTGCCCTGGAATTTGGTATGCACAACGACTTAGCGACCATCGACCTTTCGCATTACCGTACTACTGGAAGTTGTTCACGAAAACTGTCTTGATTTATTTCTACAATATTTTATATAAATACGCTATATAATCCTATGTATAATTATCTGTCTTTGACTTATTCGGGCATGTCTAGCGGTGGTGATTGAACCGCTTGAACTCATTAGAACAGATAGAAAGGCCTGTCTAAGTAAGAATTTAAGTAGGGCCTAAGTAGCGTTTCATTAATAGAAAACAAACACTTGCATTTTGCAAACTAGACGGTTGTAAACAGTTATGCCTACGTACCGAAGGGTGTTCCAGCGGTGCCGTGAAAGAGGGCGCAACTCAAGAGGGGCGCAAATTTTGAGACGGGGTGATTTTATTGTTAAACTAATTTATCTTGAAACCTAATATCCAGTCAGTACGTCAGTCATTCAATCAGTCATTTAGTCACTCAATAAATCAGTCAAGCACTCAATCATTCGGTCAGTTAATCAGCCATTCGTTTAGTCCCTTAGTCAATCAATCAATCAGTCATTCAATGATTCAGTCATTCGGTCAGTCAACCATTCAGTCAACCATTCAGTCAATCATTCATTCGTTCGGTCGGTCAGTTAATCAGCCATTTATTCAGTCATTTAGTAACTCAATCATTCATTCATTCATTCATTCATTCAATCGGCCATTCATTCATTTAGTCAATCAGTCATTCAATCGGCCATTCATTCACTTAGTCAATCATTCAATCGGCCATTCATTCATTTAATCAATCAATCATTCAAGTTTTGAGACGGATAAATTTCATTCTTAAACTAATTACTTTATCTTGATATATAATATCCAGTCATACATTCAGTCATTTAGTCAATCAATTATTCAGTCATTCATTCGGTCAGTTAGTCAGCCATTCATTTAGTCATTTAGCCACTCAATCATTCATTAATTCATTCATTCATTTGGTTATTTAATCATTCATTCGTTCAGTCATCCAGTCAATTAATCAATCATTCATCCATTCATTTAGTCGGTTAGTTAGTAAGTCATTTATTCGGTCATTAAGTCACTCAATTAATAATTCATTCATTCAGTCAGTTATTCATTCAGTCAATCAGTCATTCATTTATGCATTCCCGTGGTCATTTAGTCATGACACATTACTTTCTGCTGTTCAGCATGTATAAATTCTCGAATGTTTCATCTATGTCGCATAAACCAATATTTCGGTCGACTCAGCAGGATCACAGATACTCGTGTAAGCATCCTTCCATCCATCAGTCGGTTCCCGCTGTCTCTGCATCAGTATCACCGCATCTGTTCATCAGAGCGTAAATACGTGCGCACCTAACCATTCAACCGTTAATACAAAGTACTCGTGTTTCGCAAAAGAGACGAATAGATGGATACATGGGTGAATGAATAGATGAATACCTGAGGTTATGAATGGATGAATAGATGAATGAATGAGTGGATGGATGGATGGATGAATGGGTGGATGGATGTGTGAATGGATAGGTGGATGAATGAATGGGTGGATGGATGGATGAATGGGTGGAATTATGATGGGTGAATGGATAGGTGGATGAATGAATGAGTGGATGGATGAATGGGTGGATGGATGGGTGAATGGATAGGTGGATGAATGAATGGGTGGATGAATGGGCGGATGAATGAATAAATGCATCCATTGTGGACGTTTATAATTCGCTCATTTGTTTTCGTTCGTTCATTTCATTCCTGCAAGTCCAAACATCACTCAAAGCTAGAAAAATTGTTAAGATCTCGATATATTTAATTATTATTTATCAGAAGTGATCTGCCCACACATCCAAACAACCATCCAGACTACCATCCGTCCATCCATCCGTCCGTCCGTCCGTCCTTCCATCCATCCATGATCCTTCCATCCATCCAACCAACCAACCAACCAAAAAAAGCAACCATAAATCCATCTATCCATCAATCCATCCATCCAACTAACCAACCAAGAAAACAACCATAAATCCATCCATTTATCCATCCAACCAGCATCCATCCAACCATCCATCTAACCAACAAACCAACCATCCACTCAGCCATTCATCCATGCATGCATGCATCCATCCTTCCACCAACCCACCCACCCTGTAGCGTCTCAGCCATACGCGCATCATTGCTCAGCCTCCCGATCGTGCGGCATTGAGACAGCCATTAGCATCGTTCCTCATGCTGGGTGCTGCTGCTGTGCTGCTGCTGATTATGGAGATAACGACCTAGTAATCGTCTTGCCAGCGGCGGCAGCAGCATTGGAAGGAAGCAGCGAAACGACAATCGAAGGTAAGCGAACGTTCCTTGACCGAAGGCCGAACATTCACTAAGCGTTGTTAACTCATAAAAACTATAGTTGAACGCAGCATACATACACTGTCATCGGAGCATACTCACACATATTCACACATAGTCACACACAGTCACTGACACTCCTCTCTCATGCACCCTGTTTTATGTGCAAAATACGCTACACCGGCTTCCTGTTGCTGAGTGCATTGCTTTTAAGGCCATCGTCAAGCTTCCTTCGTTCTTTTTTCTATTCTCTCAGGTAGGCCAACGTCTCTTCCCCTTTTATCTTTCTTAAAACGCTTTTTCTCTCGCAGTCTCTCGCACTGGGAGCGCTTCTGAATGGCCCTCCCGCTGAAAGCGCTTTATAAAATATCCGAATATTATACAATACAATACATCGTTCTGCCACGCACCTCAATTGTTGACACTGCTCCGACATACATCAAGGAGCTCTGTGTTGAGGTCTCAAGTCAGCTGGGTCAGTGATCATTGCGCTCTTCGGCCTGTGGAGATATGCAGGTGCCACGCTGTCGCACCAATTCGAGCCCATGGTGCCTCCTCGTGTGTTGGACTGTCCTGCTGGAACAGTCCGCCACTGCACTTACTTGCTGTTGCCTTTGACTCTGTGCAGCATACATTCGCTAACTGTCTTACAACTACGCACTTGTTTGGATCTGTTAGGTAGTCATAGGCGTATTGTGAGTTAATAAAAATGCGCTATGTTAAGTGTTCTCATACATACATACTTACAATACATACACACATACATAGTACATACATACATACATGCATACATACATGCAAGCATACATACATTCATTCATACATGCATGCATACATACATACATACATCCATCCATACATACATACATACATACATACATACATACATACATACATACATACATACATACATACATACATACATACATACATACATACATACATACATACATACATACATACATACATACATACATACATACATACATACATACATAGTTACATACATACATACATACATACATTCATACACCATTTAGGGTGAGGGTATACATGGGGCACGGCATAAGAGCGTGGATGTCATAATAACTCGCCTCCCTCCTGGGCTTCTCCTGCTATTGGAATACTGGTATGTTACCTGAAACCAAGGAGGAAGCAACTCTAACTTCGACAGTCTCTTGGACAGCGTAACGGAACCATGTAGGTGTCCCCACTCAGCGGGATCTTCCTTCCCTTGGGGGTCACCTTTTGCGACCAGAGACGTGAATTCTCTGTGCTGTACCATTGCTTGTTGTTTGTACAAACGTTTTGGAAGCAATAAAAAAATTTGAATTGAATTGAATTGAATGTATCATTCATCTGCGCCCTGGCCTGTGTCAGAGAGCGAGGATCACATGGCACATAATGTATGTTTTCCAAATCCACCATCTCGACTAGTTCTAGACACTAGTGTAGCCTCATTTATCATATAGGCCTACATCAGCTGTCTAGTCATAAGACACAGTCATCGTAGTGGTCTGAACACTTGCAAATGCCACGTACACTTTGGAAATAATGTCACCGGCAGCAAGACGCTAAAACGCAAAAATCCTTGAGGTAAGATGGAGCACAACGTGCCAGGCAATTACAAATTTGCATGGAGATCTTAAACTCAATGCACATATATATATATATATATACACACATAGGCTATATATAGGCCCCTATATATAATTATATATAATATTGTGTGCGTGCGTGCGTGCGTGCGTGCGTGCGTGCGTGCGTGTGTGTGTGTGTGTGTGTGTGTGTGTGTGTGTGTGTGTGTGTGTGGCACGTCGCAGGCGACACGTTTATGTAGCAACTGTATTGTAGAACTAAAGAGTTTAAGAAATTTCATAAAGCGTTTTACTACCGCTGGTTCCGTGTTTCGTGAGAGCGAATTTGATTACCATCGGTCAATCATGATTTATTCCAACGAACGTCTGTCGACGCTGTGGACGTTGATGTGACGTCAGAGATGATTGAACGACTCTAATCTAATAAATTCTCCTTGTGTCAAACCGACCGGAAGCGGAAGTCGATTAACGTTGAGGAATTTATTACGTTGACAGAGGAAAGAAACAAACGTACGATAGAAAGAGTAGGAAGTAGGTGAACAAAGAGCAGCACAAGAAGAAAATCAACGAAGACGAGTAGAAGAACAATAAAAGAGAAAGCGTTAAAAGTAGAGAACAAGAAACGAGAAGGACCAAAATTAGCCTAAGTGACGAACGACAAGAATGAGCCTACAGCATTGCGAAGAATATCAAGAATAATATTAGGGCCTACTTGGAAGATCTGTCAGGATTCATCGGAAAATAAAACCCAGGATTTTGCCAACGATGCGCTCTGTGAAGGCGTCGTAAAACTGGGATGTCTTTGAGTGCTTCGCCTTGCTGATTAGGCGAAGGTCAAGGGTGAAATGCACTGAACCTAACATGTACGAGTGCAAATGCATAAAGCCAAATTGAAGGATCTGATAAATGGACAGAGTACTGAGTACTGACTCTATAAATAGGTCCAGTCAGTTGGAAAAACTACTCTGTGTGTGAGCCTTGGCCGTGCAAATAAAATTTTCAATTTGTACGCATCTGACGATGGATGTACAAGTTTCCATAGCGACTGTATGGCGTCGTCCCTTCTCATTTTCAGTGAGTTCATCTGGTGAGATCAGGACCACCGCTGTCCGCTCGAATGGTTGCCACGCCATTATAAGGTCCCCGTCTAAAGATCGTGCTAGCTTGAGATTAAAATCATCATCGGTATGCGAACCGGCATCATGACGGCCTGCAGAGTCGTCTAGACGTAGGCTATTCACATTTACTACTAC
>OY744611.1:50150332-50222832 GCA_963556255.1 Allolobophora icterica
AGGTGCGCAGTTGACATATCTGAATATTTTAGGCACTGGTCATGTGAACTGTTGGAAGTGGTCAGCCTCTGTATGAATCGGACGCGGTTCGTACATTGGCGAGTTTAGTAGATGCCATGACCCGAGGAAGGGCTGCTGCAACAATAAAGGGGTCCTAGGACCCTCCACTTGGAGCCCTAGGGCGTCTGGATCGCGTTCTACGCTCAGCTTCTCGACTTGTAGGGTGTATTCCCAAGTATGCTCTTGTCTCTGCCTATATGCGCGACGTGTTACGCTGGCTCCCTATTGCCCAGGGTATCTCCTATCGGATCGCTGCTTTAGTCTCTCACTGTCTTCTTGGCTGAGCCACATTATACCCACGCGACCTTTGCCGTCCGGTTTCCGACGTCATCTCGGGTGGCACGTCCTCCTCGACCAGAGGGAAGCTCTTGGTCCAACGTACTCGTTCATCTACTAGACAGTGCCGGGCTTTCTCAGTTGTGGGTCCCTCCACTAAGAATGGGCTCCCACTGGAACTGCGCCTACTATACCTCTGAACAATTTGCCTGCGTTTCATAAATGACTCGAGTCTTTCTTTTCAGGGAGCTCTCCTGAGTAGTTATCTTGAAGGGGCGCTATAAAGAGAGACAGAGCGTGAGAGAAAGCGATAGAGAGAAAGAAAGAGAGAGAGAGAGAGAGAGAGAGAGAGAGAGAGAGAGAGAGAGAGAGAGAGAGAGAGAGAGAGAGAGAGAGAGAGAGAGAAAGAAAGAGAGAGAGACTTACATGCAATTACCCAACCGGAGATCCCTATACACGGATTAAGAGAATAAACGTTCTCGCGACCATCGACCGGGACCTATAGATAAGACGCCAATTATTCTCCGCACACACTTCTAAGCATAGGTTAATTAGCTCTAAGCAAATTTCCTTTCCAGTATATATTGTCCTCGATGGATTTCTTCCCACCACAAATGAGATCAACGTTGGCCTCCACCGAGTCCAGAAAGGCTCATAATTTTATATTCGGCCTCAAGCTCTGCCGCGTTTGCCCCAGTCTATAAGGACAATATAGAAGGTCGCGGAGTACAAAGTACGTGCAGTTTTTCTTTCCTATAGTCTAAGGCCGACTCCGCTGGATTTTCCTGCCTCTACCTCATTACGCGTTCCGAGGCATAATAGCTCACGGTGCATATAGCTCCTGTCTCCATTCATCCGTTGGTCTGGCTCATTCGAGAGGAATAAAGGCGTTATATAAATGATCAGATACAAGCATACAAAGTCTCAACCCGACGCCAACTCAGAATGACTTTCCAGACTTTATTGGTAAAAAAAAACCGCGATTACTTCCCGTTCTCTGACTCTGATTTCGACCTGGCTTCCGTAACGGTCTAGTTGTTAGCTTTGCTGGACTGTCAATCGAGAGGTCGGGGTTCAAATCACCGCCGCTACGCTACAAATCTGTCTTCAGATTTCAACTCCGCCTTCGCCCTCTGGCAAACGCAGCTATAATGAGCACAATTACCGTGCACTGTCAATGATAAGAAAAGGATCGACCAACTGCTCTTGTATGCCGAGGCTAAGAAGATCGAAGTAGCTTACACTTAATACACACGGATGCCTCTCGGGCAATTTTTGAGAGACTGCTATTCTTATCCAACGTAGTGTTGTGGATTTGACTGCGAATTGGTTTGAGGCGACCATTGGCTGTTGCTGTGCGTATTATGATAACGGTGCTACAGAAGTTAGCAGATTAGATTAGACTCATAGAAGGCTTGAAGGTAACTAAGCGATTATCTTACATTACCTTACCTTACCTTATTGTGTTAAAAGCACAGCCTATAGTATACATGACGTACAGGTACTTTGCCTGAATCTTCGGTTGAACTGATTTTCTTTCGTGGATGCTTTTTCATCAAGTGTGGACTGGA
Organism: Allolobophora icterica; assembly: GCA_963556255.1. Taxonomy (NCBI): domain Eukaryota; kingdom Metazoa; phylum Annelida; class Clitellata; order Crassiclitellata; family Lumbricidae; genus Allolobophora; species Allolobophora icterica. The sequence continues at coordinate 50,152,240 of OY744611.1, forward strand.
AGTAGACTAGTGTAGACAGCCGAAACGCAAGGTAGCTCTCAAGAAGCCAACAAATGGCCGATGAGATAGACCTCAACAGCATGTGATCTTTCAACACTCTCGCTTCGCTAAAGCTACAGTGAAAAGTCCTTTTCGTTTATATAACAAGCTCTAAAGAAAAACCTAGACACACGCAAACATGCATACATACGTACATACATACGTACATACATACATACATACATACATACATACATACATACATACATACATACATACATACATACATACATACATAAATACATACATACGTACATACATACATACATACATACATACATACATACATACATACATACATAAATACATACATACATACATACATACATACATACATACATACATACATACATACATACATACATACATACATACATATATACATACATACATACATACATACATACATACATACATACATACATACATACATACATACATACATACATACCTACATACATACATGCATGCATACATGCTCACAATGTCTCACATGCCTGCGTACGCCACGTTTCCTTATTCCATTGCAGCACAATGATTCGAGATGAAATCACTGCAGCAGTCTCCTCCCAATCTTCCTCGATCCCAATCGACTGCTCCATCACCGTCAGCCTAGAGAGCAGCCATCCATCAGACACCGTTCTCTTTGTCATCCTCATCCTCTTCCTCCTTCTCTTCAACGCCACCGTCATCCTCGGCAACAGCCTCGTCATCTCGGCCGTCGTCACGGACGAGCGACTCCGCTCCGTCACCAACACCTTCGTCGCATCGCTGGCCGTCGCCGACCTGATGCTCGGAGTGACCGTCTTGCCTTTCTCCAGCTCCAACCAGGTCCTCCGCTACTGGCCCTTCGGCGAGGCCTGGTGCTCCGTCTGGCTGGCCGTCGACGTCTGGCTATCCACTTCATCCATACTCAACCTGTGCGCCATCAGCCTTGACCGGTACCTGGCCATCGGGTACTCGTTCCGCTATCCGCGGCTGATGACCCCGCAACGGGCCAGGCTCTTAGTCGCCGCCGTCTGGGTCGCCGCCTTCCTCATCTGCTTCCCGCCGCTGCTCGGCTGGCGTAGGTCGAAACCGTCGATCGATGAAGTCAACCGGACCTTAGAACTGGTGGCGTCTCAGTCAGCCACGGATGGAGTGCGAGGACTGCATGCTTTCCTGCGGTTCGAGGAGAAGACCGGTGAGTCTGTTCCGGGTCACCGCACGTCTGCGGCCTGCGAGGTGGAGGATGGGGTTGACGAATCGTCAACGCCGGATCGGACCATGTCTCCTCGTGGTGATGACCTCCTCCAGTGTCAGCTGAACTCCGCATCCGGGTACGTGATCTACTCAGCGTGCGGGTCGTTCTGGATTCCGATGTGCGTCATGGTTTTCTTCTACTGGCGGATCTACGTGATGGCCAGTCGCAACAGTAAGGCCCTACGACGAGGTTTCGTTGTCGTTCAGTCGATCGACGCTAGGGGCGTGCCAAGCGGCGGCGGCGATGGAGTCTTTCATTCTGACTCCATGGCTCTCCGTGTCCATCGCGGAGGAGGAGGAGGCGGTGGCAACAACGCAGCAACAGGCTCGATTTCGTCTAAGACAGCGTCATGTCGTAGTGTGTCCTCCAGACCGAGCGAGAGGAGGAGCAACGTACCACTTCGCCAGAGATCCCTAGATTCGGGGATTCAGACGGACGTCGCCGGCGACCATCCACGGTCGAGTTATACCAACAGGAGGAAGCACCTTTCGAGGTCGAAATCAGCCGAAGCGGAACACAGCGTCCGGACGGGACACGAAGTCCCGAAGCGTGCGATCATCAAACGCGGGCTGAGCTCGACACTGTTCCGCGCGGACGGGTTCCAGGCCCACCTGCACCGGCTGAACAAGGAGAAGAAAGCGGCCAAGACTGTTGGGGTCATCGTCGGCTGCTTCATCGCCTGCTGGGCGCCGTTCTTCACCGTCTACCTGCTTGGGGCCTTCTGCGACCGGTGCACCGCTGATCGAGTCTTCACCGTCTTCTTCTGGCTCGGCTACTTCAATTCGGCCATCAACCCGTTCGTCTACGCGCTCTGCAGTCGCGACTTTCGGACGGCGTTCAAGAAACTGCTCAGGTGTCGCGGGATGCACGCCGGTCACGAGGGACTACGGCGAAGAACGAGGACTTTGATGTGACCGTACTTCGTCGTCTGGACAGTGATAACTACTAAACGTACGGCCACGAACCCAGGGGGTCAGGCAGCGGTTCCCCACCATTATCATCGTAAAAGTAACCTCGAGGTTTCTAGAGCGCCCAAATAAGCGGAGTCGCGGGAACTAGCTTGTTCACAGTCGCTCAATCAAAACAAAATCGATGGTCAAAAACTCTTCCGGGTCAAGATCGAAAGTGGTCAGGCAGGCAGACAGTCGTGCGGCTAAACTGAATGGTGTTTAAAATTGAAGCGGCGATCGAGGGAGGTATAGGGGAAATGGAGGAATTAGGACAGGATTTGTGAAAGAGCAGAGTTTTCAGTTTTGAGTGAAAGGCCCGTGGAGAGATAGAAAGAGGTGAAGTTTTGGTGGGTTCACAGGATGGATCAGATATCTGTCATAACTCTGGCAGGAGTTTAGTTCAGAGAGGCAGAATAGCTATGGCTGCGGAACGATTTGAAAATTTTTGTGATGAGGTGCCGGAAAGGCAGAGTAATAATAAGCATGCAAGTAAATTTATTATAAGGTGCCTGGCTGCGGTACTCCGCCATATTAGAAGGAAACTGACTGTAGGCTACTCCGGGTCCAACCCTCAGTTCTCTCCGACGTGAAACGATTCAGTAGATGGGAATCTGTCATAAGCTTCATCTGTGGCCTTGGTTGATTGGACTAACAGCAAGAAACGTCCCAGCTTGTTGTTTTGTAGAATATATATAGTCAACATTGTAGTGTAATGCAATCATTGCAATGTACAAAAAAACTGTCTGAAATTTCTCAGCGCAGTACAAGAGCCGCATCGGGGAGAACAGCTCACCCGGCGCAATATTAATCAAGTGCGCAGGAGCTAGGTTGCTAGGTCCGTTTCAGTGCCAGGTCAGAACCCGGGAGGTCAAGGAGACTTGGCGGCATGGTGCTACGGTGGAAATCATTGGTGATGGCAACATTGGCAGGGCCGTAAATCTGTTTCTACATTTTGGGAGGGAATTGCCCTTCGATAGTGTGTTCACTTCCCTTAAGAGGCCCATAATATAACAGCGTAGGAATCGTAGTTATTTAAATAATGCATCGAGCGAAACGATATTCAAAACTTCCTCTAGCGGGTAATGACTGATTCCCACTACTGAGTTCAGTTACACACTAGGTTAGTGTTAAGAAATGTATTTTTTCGCGCTGCCGCATTTTTAAGACATAGATAGCATTTATAACAGAGCCCTTCACGTTCCCTGCCTAAGCTTAAAATTGGTGAGGGAATTCCCTCCCTTCCATCTCCAGGATTTACGGCCCTGAACGTTGGAATAGATAGTTCAGTTTAAACATTTTTCTTGGATAAGCCGCTTTTGTTCGAACGTGGTTTAATTGTAAGATCGGGAGCACCTCTGATAAGTCCCTCTTGAAGTGGCTCCAGTTACCATTACCATGTTTATGGTGCTACTTTATCGAACGTTCTGCAGCTGGAACACGTGTTACAACTACTAGCGGGCTTAATAATTGTAATCTATAGGCCTATTAACTCTCAAACTATCCTAGTCTTTAAAATGCACGGATTTGCTGGATATCTTTACAGATATATGCCAACATAGCTCTCTAGTGGTGTAAATTATCTGAGATTTGGCTGCACTCGGTCGACTCCAACGAATCCTATCCCACGACTCACTCCACCCCACTTGTAAACGATAACACCGTTGTAGCCATCTTGAAAATGAGATTATCAAGTGAAAGGCCGAGGCCTGTTTGTACTCGGTAGTAAATCAGTGCCAGGCAGGGGCGTCTACACCATAGAAACCTTGGCGCAAATGCTCCATCCAAGAAATAGGGGGGATTTTGCCAGTGTGTGTGTGCCACAATTAAGGGGGGAAGGTCGGCAGAGGGGGAAAGAAGAGGCGGGATGGGGAAGTTTATCCAAATACTTAGGGGGGGATAGACACCTCTGGTGCCAGGAGAAGGTAAAAAGACACAAGAATCATTCTCAGTTCCTTTACCAATACTGCCACTCACCCGCCGTCATCTGCCTCAGGCTTCTCTACTTATCACCCCACAGGCTTTCCACTCCAAACTGAAGTCTCACCTCTTCAAGAATTCCTACCCTGATCCACTCGCCTATGAGTAGTTCTCCTGAAGAGGCGCTATGTAAATCTATGAATGAATCCGATCCTCTGCCTTCCGAGCTTTCTCGTCCCCCACGAAACCGCCGTAACAGCTGCGCTGCCTCTCTCTGGTCTCTGGCAACTGGATTCTGACCTCCAATGGATATCGATCTCTGGACAAACACTCTGATACGACACAGCGCTCATGAATAAGCTGGTGATCTGCGCTTAGCTTTAAAGTAGCGCTATAGACATTTGGAGTTTACGATTACGAAGAATGAACTGCAGGGTTTCGCTTCCATTCTCCATGTTCCCATACAGCGACGTCACGTGTAACTGTAGGGCCTATGCCTAAATGCAAAGGTTTTTCTATAGGCCTATATGTAAGTTTACATGCAAGTAGTAACACCATGAAGTTAACTCAGATTTCTTTTGGAAACGCTGATGAACACGCTCGTTTGACTCATTTCTGACCCACCGTTGCCACAAGTGGAACAAAGCGGGTCAGCTCTGGGCCCAGTAGACGTTGCTGTCTGGGTGCTGTCTGGGAAGGTGGGGAGCTGGAAATTAGTTTCCTCAGGTGGAAAGACAACTGTAACTCACTATAGCTTGGACAGGCGCTGTAGCAAGACGTCTCAAAATTTGGGCCCCCTTCTTGAATCTTGAGCAACGACCTCTGAAATATATATTGCACCGCTGGAACACCCCTCGCTGCGGCATTCATAATGTGTAAATTCCTTGCAAAATCAAATTATTTCAAATAAAACTACTGATGTAGCGGAATATAAATTGTAAACATTTGTGGTCTAGCTGTAAGGCAAGGGCCTTTTTTATATAAAATCCTTGGCTGTAAGGCTGTTTCACGACTGTACCTTGTCACCTTGTGCTGTCAGCTCGTGGAGCTCTAGCGATCGTCCTGGTGAACACACTCCATTGTTTCCTATTCGATGACAAGTCCCTCAATTCCGCCAAATTCATGCAAGTTACATCTTTGTATCTCATCCATCCATCTCCTCCTTGGGCGACCCCGTCTTCTCCTCCCCTCACCGCACGCCAGCATCATTTCCTTCTCCAGACCATCAGATCGCATAACATGTCCAAAGAACCTTAGCTTCATTCTTGTCGCAGTTTGTTTTAACGACTCTTCATTCTCAACTCCAATCTCCTCTCGTATTGATTCGTTCGTTCTTTTCTCAGTCCAAGATATTCTCAGCATCTTCCTCCATATCCACATTTCACAAGCGTTAACCTTATTTTCCATGTTCTTTGTCATTGTCCACGTCTCGCAACCGTACAGTACCGTAGGAAAGATTAGTGCTCTCACGAGCCTTTTTTTGTTTCTATGCTCACATGTTTGTCTTTCCATATCTATTCCAGTCCGGTCATTGCAGCTTTCCCTATAGCAATCCTTCGTTTTATTTCTGGATCACACTTTCCCTCCTTTCCAACCAGTGATCCTAGGAATGTGAAGCTTTCTACCACCTCTATTTCCTCTCCGTCTATCTCAAAACTATCCCAATCTGCTGTTGTCATGACCTTTGTCTTCTTTATGTTGAAGTATAAACCAGCTTTTTCACTTTCACTCCTGACCCTTCTTATCAGTTCTGCCAGATCCTCTTTTCTTTTTGCCATTAATGTTGTGTCATCCGCGTATCTAAGGTTATTCAGTGTCTTTCCAGCGATTTTTACTCCCTCAATTGCCCCCTCCAGTTCTGCCTTTCTCATTATTCTTTCAGCATATAGATTAAACAGGAATGGAGACAAGATGCATCCCTGCCTCACCCCTTTCTTGATTCTGAAATTGTCAGTGTCTCCGTATTCTGTTCTTATCACCGCTATCTGGTCTTCATATAAACCCTTTAGTAACATTATCAGGTGTTTCGGAATTCCCATTTCAAGCAGGGTTTTCCACATTAAATCATGGTTAATGCAGTCGAATGCCTTGCTATAGTCAATGAAACAGATGTGAACCTTCTGTCCATACTCCCTTTGTCGCACCATTATCCACCTCATGTTGGCTATATGGTCTCGAGTTCCACGAGATTTCCTAAACCCTGCCTGGTTCACCGGAAGTTCTCTTTCAATTGTGCCTTCCATTCTTTTGTGAATTATTTTCAGTAATATTTTACTAGTGTGTGATATCATTGCTATCGTCCTATAATTTTCACACTCCCTCGCATCTCCTTTCTTGAATATAGGTATAAAGATCGACTTCTTCCAGTCCTCCGGCCATTCTCCAGTTGCCCATATTTGATTGCACAATTTTGTTATTGTTTTTATCATCGCATCATCCCCTGCTTTTATCAGTTCTATAGGTATCCCATCCTGACCGGGTGCCTTATTATCCTTTAGTTGTCTGATTGCCCATTCTACCTCCGCTTCCATGACCTCCGGTTCCTTTTCATACTCTGTTACGTCAATTTGTTCTTTTTTGACTCGTTTGTCTTCCCTATACAACTCCTCCGTGTATTCTCTCCATCTATGCTTCATCCCTTCTTCATCGCAGATTACATTTCCATCTCCTGCCTTCATTGAACCCATTCTAGGTGCAAATTTTCCCGTGATTGTCTTTACTTTTGAGAACATTTCCTTGGTTCGTCCCTTCCTTCCCTCGTCTTCCATTTCTCTGCATAATTCGTTTAGATGTATTTCTTTATCTTTTCGTGCTTGTTTTTGGAAGGCACTGTTCAGTGCCCTTACCTTATCCTTTTCTCCTGCCTTCTTTGCAGCCTTCCTATCAACCGCCATGCATAAGGCTTCTCTCGATAGCCATTTCGTTGTTGTGATTTTCTTCTTCTTTGGAATGTGTTTATCTGCGACTTCAACTATTGTTTTCTTCATCCTCTCCCATAGGTTGTTCGAATCCTCTTCCTCTTCTATCTCATCTCTCTCTAGTACTTCAAACCGATTCTTTATTTCCATCCTGTATTCCGGTGTGATACCCTTGCAGTCGTATCTGATCAATCGATCTCCTTTCTTTATCTTTTTCAATTTCGTTCTCAGTGTTGCTACCAAAAGCTCATGGTCAGTTCCACAGTCCGCTCCTGGTCTTGTTCTCACATCTCTTATTGTGCTTTTCCATCTTTTGTTTATCAGTATGTAGTCAATCTGGTTCCTATGCTTCCCATTCGGTGACGTCCATGTGTACAGTCTTCTCTTAGGCTGTTCGAACCATGTGTTCATAATTCCTAAGCCATTCCCTTTGCAAAACTCAACAAGTCTTTCCTCTGCTTCGTTCTGTTCACCCAGGCCATGGCTACCCAATATGTCTCCATCACCTCCGGTGCATTGTCCCACTTTCGCATTGAAGTCACCTATGATCACTAGTACGTCGCCCTTCGGAGTTCTGTCCACTGTACTTTGCAGGCTGGTGTAAAAACCCTCATGTTCCTCTTCTGACGACATCGATGTTGGAGCATATACCTGTATAATGGTCCTTTCCTCCTCTGAATCTTACACTCAAAGTTCTATCACTCACTGTATCATATCCCATTATCTCATTTGCGCTTGACTTGTCACACATGATTGCAACTCCATTTCTTCCTCTCTCTTTTTGTCCTGACATTATTATCCTGTATCCTTCTTCTTTATGTTCTCTGCCCATCGGCAGGTTCGTATGACCAATGACGCCATCGTTCTCTGTCTTGTGCTCTTCTCTTCAGTCCACTGTATCCTTCTTCTTTTGTCATCATCCAGTCTAGCAGCATTGCCCTCGGTCTTCCTCGCGTCTTTCTCCCCTCCATCCTTCCCTCCATGATGTCTCTTAGCAGTGTCTCACTCCTTAGGATGTGCCCGATCCATTTCCTTTGTCGTCCACGTATAGTACTTATGAGTGATCTTTGTTCTTCTACCATTTGCAGGATTTCCTCGTTCGTCCTCCGTTCCACCCAGCTAACTCTCTCCATTCTGCGCCACACCCACATCTCAAAGGCCTCCAATCTTTTTATGTCGTCCTTCCTCATTGTCCATGTCTCGGAGCCGTACAGCACAACACTCCACACCAGTGTCTTCACCATTCTCTTCTTTAGATTCTTGCTTAAGGTTCCTCTCATCAGCTCTCCTCTTTTGTAAAATGCATCTTTTCCCATGGATATTCTTCTTTTTATTTCCTCGTGGCATCTTGCATCGTCTGTGATCACACTTCCTAGATAGCAAAACTTCTCCACCTGTTCTATTTCTTGTCCGTTTAGTGTGATCTTTATTGTTTGTGGTATTATACCGCTTCTCTTGCTTATCTTCATTACTTTTGTCTTCTTTACGTTTATTTTCATTTCATATTCCAGTGATACCGTATTTAGACGATCCATCATCCTTTGTAAGCCCTCCTGGCTAGTTGCCAGCATCGCCTGGTCATCTGCAAATCTCAATGCCTTCACCCTTCTTCCTCCTACCTTTATCCCCTCCTCCATATCGTCTAGCGTTTCTCTTATGATCTCTTCTATATAGATGTTGAATAGGATTGGTGACAGTGGGCATCCTTGTCTTACCCCTCTTCCTATTTTTCCTGGTTCTGAGTATTCTCCATCAACTCTTATTTTCACTCTTTGTCCCATGTATAGATTACCTATCAATCTTCTTTCTCTCCAATCCACCCCTTTTCTTCTCAGTATTCCCATTAGCTTTCTCCAGTCTACTCTGTCGAAAGCTTTTTCATAGTCGACGAAGCAGATATATATGTCTTGGTCATGTTGGATGCTTCTTTCTGCTATTATCCTCAATGCTGCTATCGCATCTCTTGTCCCCTTTCCCTTTCTAAACCCATATTGGTCCTCTCCCAAGCAATTTTCTGCTTCCGCCTTTGTCTGCAGTCTCTTTGTTATAATTCTTAGCAGGATTTTTGATGCATGTGTCAGAAGGCTTATCGTGCGATGGTCTTCGCAATTTGTTGCATTCTGCTTCTTCTGTATTGGTATAATTATTGTCTGCAGGAAGTCCTTTGGCCATTCTCCCGTGTTGTAGATGTCCCGGCATAGCTGCACCACCTCGCTCATTGCCTTCTCTCCAAGATTTCTGAGTATTTCTATTGGGATGTTGTCAATTCCTTCCGACTTCCCATTCTTCATGTCCTTAATTGCAGCCAAGACCTCCTCTCTCATCACCTCCGGACCCATGCCGTCCTCCACCTGTGTTTCTTCCTGCTTCCTGTATCCATTCCAGCTGAAATGTCCTTGTCCCTTCCACCTTGTCTCACTTAGGGCCTAACCCTAGGATTGCTATGTCCAATTTCTTCATCTCTCCCTGAATCACGTCCATCTTTCCGCTCTGCATACTTCGCACGTTCCGTGTGCCCAACTTCATCTTCTGCTTACAGCTCAGGTTGAGTCTTTCCCCTCCGAATAGACTCCCCTTCACGACTGTACACCCCGATAAAAACTCCTTGTTTACGTAGAACGTCAATAACCTTGCGTTGACGTCAGCGACATAATTATTCTACAAGGTAAGCGTCAAATCTACAGTAACTGTTAACAAATTCATTCAAATTAATCGCTGGATTATAATTTATCAATCAGTTTTCACAATTTATCGATCATATTTATCTTTAAGTATAATATACCTTTTATTAACACACGATAGTTTCACAATTAGCGGACTCAAAATTTCGGCGTGTACCGTCGTCATAATGAGCACTTTATTACGCCCGAAGGCAGAAAGAACAAGTCAAATTACACAGTAGTAAAACACACGCTGCATAATGAACATAATATTATCTCTTTTATCAAACATTTAAACTTTCTCTATCCACAAGATATAATCACTATAAGTGGCTTTGAATCTAGAACGTAATTTTATAAGAATGTCGGTAACTTAATCGTAATCGTAAACTTTAAATTTCTAAGCGCTACTTTAAACTAGTGATGTTTTAGTTTTGCCTCGAGTTTTAGTTTAAGTTATTATTAGTTTCCCTGCTAGGTGTTTTAGTTATTATTAGTTTTCGTTTTTACATCAAGTTTTAGTTTTAGTTTTAGTTTTAGTTAACTAAAACCTTAAGTTATCGTTAACGAAGGTTTTCGTTATCGTTACCGTTAACGAAAACAACACTACTTTAAACCTGCTAATCGCAGGTCACCATGCAGCTTATTCACGAGCTTCGTAAACTAGAATGGACTTGCGCTGAAATTGGGCTCAATGGCGACCGATTGCTTATTATTTTCACTTTGGTTACAAGCGTGAAAACTGTCGACATCGGATCCTGCAGTGTCAGCGATATTGGATATGGATGCTTTTAAAATTTCCCATTAGTCTAACGGAGTTGAATTCAGTAAAAAAAATACGACGAGACTTGTACGTGTATATTGTGATCGCGTTTGGGCAGCCAAATAATTGTATGCAGATGTCGAGCAAGAAAATATTCATTAAAGCGGTTAATGAAGTGAGGAGAGAGTAATCAACCTTCTTGCTATTTATCAAATCGAGTTTATGTTGAGGACGTATCCCATCTGGTCCCCCAATCTATTCGAGCTTGGAAAGAGTGACTTTCACACAGTACTTTGCCCTCTGCTGGATGGACGGAAAACAGCTAGGTGAGTTAGATGGTGTACAACTGTACATGTTGATTAAAGCATGTCCTCAGAGAGTATGGAACCTGAATCAGCGTGGATTGCACGATTACTCGAGCAACCGAGCGCAGCGCATATGTAACGTTATGTTGCCATCCTCCACCTTTCACTATCGTCATCACTTCGATGGGTGTGTATGAAAAATGGCTGTTACTTATTTACTGTTTTGCCTTTTGCCTTCTCTACTTGGTGCTATAAGTTCGTGACCTATAAAAGCACATAAAGTGACCATTGTTTCACTTGCTCATTACATTTGTGTTCTTAATAACATTGTTGTCTAGCTTGGAGCTGAGAGCACCTCTGACTGTAGTTTCTTTCTCAAGTGGCACTCTCTAATTTTCTAATGATGATCAAAATTACAGGTCACAACTGTATCGAACAGCCTCGTAACACTTTCAAGAAACCGGCTAATCGGTAGTTGGAATGCCATAGGCTACTGAATAAAGACAGCAGAAACTGGTGTGAAGCTCTAATCATTTTGGTTAGCAATAAACGGTTAAACCATGTTAGAAAGCATTTACACGGAATATTTGTCTTGAAATTTTCGTATTTAAATGCTATAAAGTTCTTGGTGAATGAAAGATGAACAATTAACCAGTATGGCGGAAATCTTTAGCACGTGAAACCTGATGGCTGAAACTCGAACCCATACTAGGGAAGACTAAAACTGTGACTTATGTCAAATGCTGTTGGCACATACCTGTTGCTAAGATGTTGCCTCACAGGAGAACCCATACTGGAGAAAGACCATACAAATGTCAGTTATGTCAGAAATCATTTGGAACAGTTGGCCACCTGAAAAGTCATGTTAGATCTCATGCCGGAGAAAAGCCATACTTATGCCAGTTATGTCAGAATTCATTTGCGTATTTAAGCAATCTGAAGAGACATGCAAAGATTCATACAGGAGAAAGACCACATAAATGTCAATTATGTCTGAAATCATTTAGCGATGTTGGTAATATGACATGTCATATGAGAACCCATACAGGAGAAAGACCATACAAATGTCAGTTATGTGAGAAATCATTTACACAAGTTAATAATCTCAAGAGTCACATGACAACCCACACAGGAGAAAGACCATACAAATGTCAGTTATGTCAGAAATCATTTTCAACAGTTCGCTATCTGAAAAGTCATGTTAGATTTCATGCCGGAGAAAAGCCATACTTATGCCAGTTATGTCAGAATACATTTGCACTTTTAAGCCATCTGAAGAGGCATGCCAGAATTCATACAGGAGAAAGACCATACAAATGCCAGTTATGTCAGAAATCGTTTACACGAGTTACTACTGTCAGAGACCATGTGAAAACCCATACTGGAGAAAGACCACACAAATGTCAGTTATGTCAGAAATCATTTGCACATGTTAATACTCTCAAGAGTCACGTGACAACCCATACAGGAGAAAGACCATACAAATGTCAGTTATGTCAGAAATCATTTACACAAGAAAATAATCTCAAGAATCACATGAGAACCCATACAGGAGAAAGGCCATACAAATGTCAGTTATGTCATAAATCATTTGCACAAGTTAATACTCTCAAGAGTCACATGACCACCCATACAGGAGAAAGACCATACAAATGTCAGTTATGTCAGAAATCATTTGCAACAGTGGGCTATCTGAAAAGTCATGTTAGATTTCATGCCGGAGAAAAGCCATACTTATGCCAGTTATGTCAGAATACATTTGCACATTTAAGTAACCTGAAGAGGCATACAAGAATTCATAGTGGAGAAAGACCATACAAATGCCAGTTATGTCAGAAATCGTTTACACAAGTTAATACTCTCAAACGTCACATGAGAACCCATACAGGAGAAAGACCATACAAATGTCAGTTATGTCAGAAATCGTTTACACGAGTTACTGCTGTGAGACGCCATGTGAAAACCCATACCAGAGAAAGACCACATCAATGTCAGTTATGTCAGAAATCATTTACAGATATTTGTTATCTCAAGAGTCACATGAGAACTCATATTGGAGAAAGACCATACAAATGTCAGTTATGTCAGAAATCATTTACAGAAGTTAATAATATCAAGGTTCACATGAGAACTCATGGTGAAGAAAAACCATACAAATTGTGTGAGAAATCATTTTCATTCTCTAATAGTTATAGAAGACATATGATAACACATACTTGAAGAAAAACAAACAAATGCCAGTTAGTATGCAGGGTTAGGGTTAGGGTTGTAATATGTAATATTCCCAAGAGACAGATGAAAACTCATGCTAGTGAAAAAGATCCATGTGTATCTGAGATCTGTCACAAAACATTCCCAGAACCTAGAAATCTAAAGAAACACAGAAGAACCCATATAAATGAAAAGTCTTACACATGGGAGAAACCTTTGAACGAAAGTATTGATCAGTTCAGAATGACGGAATCCACCCATTCAGATATACCATCACAAGATCCCAAATTGAAAAGAAATGTAAGTGCTATCGTTTCTATTCAACGCATCTCATTAAGTTGTGAGGTGTTAATGATACAAGAAACGAACCGTTTTTGAGGAATGTGTTCCATGGCTGTAAAGAAACTGCAGATCTTCTGAAGAAGATTAAAGCTGTAAAATATTCGGATATGAAGAAATCGAAATCAAATTAAGATGTACAATCTTTTGTGGCAAAACCATATGGATGTGGATTATGTGATTGTTTGAAATAGAGAAGGAATTTCTAGAACATTTTTGTAGTCGTGGCTTTTCTCTATCTGATGACGTTTTCTTCTTTGAACTGTGCTGAATTATACATGCATATCTCTTCAGATTTGCAGACTGAAAAGATATTTAAACTTAAGTTATGTGCTTCCTTTTGGTTTCTTTCGTTTTTTGCACAACACAACTTCGAGCAAGAAAATGGCATAGCAAACAGAAAAAAACACATTGACTGAAAGAAAATAAAATGTGAACATACACGTGACCAACGAGAACTGAAATGTCTGGAAATGTAACGTTTCCAAAATCGCCATGGTTCCTGACATCCAGGGTTTGCATTGCTTTTTGTGAAACAGGAAAATAGTTGTTCGTTCGTGCAGGCAGCATATAGGCCTAAGACATGTTTGTCCACTTTTCGATTATGACTTTTGCGTTTGTGCTTAAGCAAAAGATTTAATTCAAGAAAAGACTGTTAAGCAGTTTCTTTTTAATTAGACACATAGGGGAGTATTAATGACATTGAATTGAGATTGTTTTCTTATATTAACTTTGAAAAATAGACGTTTGTTAAGCCTTTAGAAATGGTTAATTCTGTTCAAGCTTCTGGTATGAGCAGTTTTCGTTTTGTACTTGACGTTGTGAACATCAGTTCTTTTATAATGGTGCAATGTATAATTTTGGTGTTGTATTTGATTCGGACTTATGCCTATACTTCAGTGCTCTGGGTTCTCGATAGTCTAGTGGTTAACGTGCTGGACTGTCGATCGAGAGGTCAGAGGTTTAAATCCCCGCCAGGGCATAAATTTGGTTCGAGCTTTCTGCTCCATCTGCGTCACTAGCCGACTCGGCTATGATGAGAATGTCGCGCCGTCGCCTTCAGGCCCGCATTAAGGGTGGTGCTAAGGGTGCTGCAGCACCCGGGCCCACAGATTTTGGGGCCCGCATTTTCGGAAGTACATAAAAGAATGTTAATGTAAGAACAAATTCCCCAAAAAAGGTCATGAAAAATTCCCAAAAAGGTCATCAAAGTTTGTGTAAGAAGAATTCCAAGAAAGGTCATAAAAAATTCCCCAAAAAAGTCATGAAATTTTTCTGTGATGAAATTTGCCAGTCACAGCACCCGGGCCCGCACTAGCCTTAATGCGCCTCTGGTCGCCTTCACCTTTCCTCGCACCACTTCCGGTGCTAATTGTCGCACGTGCGAACTCCGTCGACGACCCGGCGCATCGCTGTAGAGCCTTAGGCCTATATGTAGGCCAGTCAGAACTATCTATGTATTTGGCTAGGCTGAGATCAGAGACGTGCACCGACTGTGGTGCACCGACTGTGAACTATCATTATCATTTTACCGGGCTGATGGTCGAGTGGATACGCGCAGCCGTCGGGTGGGCAGCTGCAGCCCCAGCATCGCTGGAACCAGGGTTCGCTTGTGACTCCACAGCGAATTTATTATGAGGCATTGACTCGAGGCGCTCTAAGCGTGATACCAGTATTTCAAGAATAGCACTCTGTCTCTCCATTGCAACACTGTCGTTCGGAGGCTTGCTCCTGGACAGCACTCATTCCTTCTAGGGCTTGCTCTTGAGCAATACCCAAACTTTCCAATATGGCACTCTGTCTTTCCATTGCAACACTCTGACTTTCCAAAATAGCACTCTGTCTTTCTAACACCACGCTTTGTCGTTCCGAGGCTTGCTCTTGCGCAACACCTAAACTCTCCAAAATGGCACTCTGCCTTTCCAAGGCCTGCTCTAGGCCTACTACTGAGCTAGAACCAGACTGGCGCGATACAGATCTGTCGTCTGTATCTGTAGTTTCCATATTATTCCATTTGGTACAATTTTGTAAGTTTATTATTAATTGAAAATAATACGTACAATCGTACTGATAAACTAAAAAGGTTCAATTTTATTATTTATAATGTTATTTCTAAGCTTAACACATTTAGCATACTATCTTACTTATAGTCAGGTTAGAGGTACAAGCTCATCTATAGAAGTTTTAATTACTATCTTATTTACAATCGAGTTAACAATACAACTAATTTATACAAGTTTTAATTGCTATCTTACTTACACTCTTACTTATCAGGAACAAGCTAATAATTATAATTTAAATAGCCTTCTATTGACTTGGAGTAAATGGGATTTATACTAAGATTTTCCCCGGCTGAAATAAAACTCGCCTGCCAACGGATTTTACAAGGCCGAAAGAACGATGCAATTTCTCTGCCTACCATCGATCGACAAGATTATTAATAATCCGGATAACTCCAATAAAATACTTATGAGAATTATCGCCTTTGCCAATACGTATCAATCACGATTTCCAGGATATCGGCCGCTTTCACAAATCGCCAATTTATCGAATTCATATATCCACAGACAGGAGCGGATCCAGGGGGGGGGGAATCCGGCCATGGCCCCCCCATTTGAAATTTTTCTTTATTTTTGACATGTGTTTTATGGGCGTTTTATGATGTTTACACAGGCGTGGCCCCCCTGTAGGCGTGGACGAGTAAAATGTACACAGAACGTAGATGTAGACTGAAGACATTAAAAAGGCTTTCTGGATCCGCCCCTGTCCACAGAGAACATGAATTATATTATGTTTTACCAGTATTGCATTCTACTTCTCATCGAAAAAATTTTCTCCCATTATCTCGATCAGCTTATCATTCGCGCCTGTAACTCTTCGTAATAGTCACCATTCTAATGTGAAGTTTTGATAGAACAAGGTCAGCAATATGTACCCAAATTTAATTAATTGAGGACTTCATTACAGCACACTGCTATAACACAGTAACTGATATGGCTCCAGAAGACAGTGCTATATGAAGGTTCCAGCGTACAAAGAATTCTCACCTATTTACACACTGTTCTCCACCTGGAAACAAACCATGCACACTACACAGAGAAAACGGTTCCGATCAACAAATATTAAAAGCCTTGCAAAGCACAATAAAATATGCACATAATCACGCTTTTTTATTTCATTTAATAAAAAATCAAATCAGAAGCTGTGACATAGTAAATAAAAATCATAATTTAGCTTTTGTGCGATACGTCCTTTAAAACTTGTCAACAGTCAGTGCATATATGCAAGACGCTTAACACTCTCAACACCACTCAATTATACCAGAGTGTTTTACAGTCAAATATTTACAGCAACGTCACAAAGCACCGATGGGCCTTGTGACTCGTTGTCCAGCCCAAATGGCCCATCAGGTCCTGCTTGCTCTTACCAAGAGGGGCGCTATATAAATGTCTGCTTATACTGCGCTGTTTGGTACGATATGCACAAAGTAGGTAAAAAAATGACGAGAAACTCCGGGAAGATAGATCTGCAGCTTGCCGTAGCATTTTGATTCTGTCTCGCACACATAGGCATAATGTTTGGGAAGAGCTTAAATTCAAAACTACACAAATGTTCACATGGACAAACAAAGGGGCAGAGTCTTTGCAAGCAGAACTGTAGCTAAAATAACGATCCCTGATCATATTATGGCCTATACATAATGAAATCTTCTTTCCCAATTGCGACGTCCAGCTGCGAGCTGCATTTCTGCAGCACGGCACAAAATTGCAAGAGCGCAACCACAAAGAAACGGCATAAAATCGGAATTTGTTTCTAATTTTCTCGCAGAAACTGGCAAGTCTTCAGCAGCAAATTTATTTTCTCAGGGCATACTAGGAGCTCCATGTAGACACTATTACTATTATGCATTTATTAAGGATCGCTATCTAGTGACCAACCATCAATAGATGGCACTGAGCACTTGGCGAGTGACAGACCTGCTTAAGGTTCCCACATAGTAACCGTATCAGAGGAGGAGGTTCGAATCTGTAGACTTCGTGTTACAAGGTGAGCACACTAGTCAATCGGCTACTGTGTCCCACAACACAAAACTATCTTCCATAGACCTTTTAGATGTGGTGTCAAACTCTGCCTGTATCAGCAAGTGCCATTTCTCATACTTTCACACGAGATGTAATTTATGTACGCCAATAAATGAAGAATAAATTGAAGTAAAATAAGTTTAATTCCAGAGGCCTAATTAGTATATGGAATGAATAAATTATGCGAGACTAACCCTAAAGCAAAAATTAACTAAAAATATAGGACTTTTGTTAAAAAGCTTTCACTACGTCCATCAGTCCAGAAACGAAGTATTGGCAGAATAAATATTGCAGGATGTCTTTTCGCTTTCAATTTTTAAAATAATTTCTCCAATGCGTGCGTCGTTCTCATAAGTACCACTCCTCAGCGTACGTAAGTAAGTCAATAAATACATGCACCCACTCAACTGGAAAATGTAACATTCGCTAGGGAACATGTTCGTAGCAAATGACAAAGAAGCCAACTGAACTGTCAATTTCTCAACAGCTTCTAATCAGAATAAAACACGCAGATTCATCAAAAAGAGAATCGGATGAATCACACGAATAAACAGACACACAGTAGCGACGCATAAGTCATCACACAAACGATGTCATATGCAGTAATGACTCGAATCAGTCATGCACAGCAAACATATCGGACTACGCAGAAATGACTGATGAATCACAGTTCCCGTCTCGGCAGCATCATGATTCATAAAAGTGTTGCACCAGCCTTCAAACAGGATCCTCTACTTATTACACCCACTGGGGCTTTCCACTCCAGAGTGAAGTCCCCCCTCTTCAAGAGTTCCTACCCAATCTATCCAGTCCTCCTCCACCTTCCAAGCTTTCTCATCTTCAACGAAAAACGCCTTAGCAGCTCTACTACGTCCTCTCTCTGATAACCGGACTCGGACCTTCCCCAGAAAACCCCTCCGACCAGGGCCGCATTAAGGCTAGTGTGGGCCCGGGTGCTGCGATTACCTATATAGCCATCAGCGCGGGGCCCAATTACAATAAAATTTTTTAATGTACTTCCGAAAATGCAGACCCCTCAAAACAGTGGTCCCGGATGCTGCAGCACCCTTAGCACCTCCCTTAATGCGGGCCTGCCTCCGACACTATGCAGCGTTCGTGGATAAGTTGGTGTCCTGCGCTTAGTGCCTTACAAATTTGGAGTTAACAGCTATGATGCAGAAACGGCCAGTGCCTCACCATTCAAATCAATGATGCGTACAGAGATGATGCAGAAACAACACAACGTTCAGACAGTGATGCATCATCAGAAAAACAATTTGATGCCAAACACAGAACTGATCGATTCGCGACAGACGCCTCACGATGAATCAGTCACGAACATTAACCACGGTTTGCATTACGTTTGGGATTTACAGCGTTAGAGTCAAAAACAGACGAGGTTGAACAACATTTTTTCACCGTGGTTGGAGGTGTGTCACCCGTTCTAATGCGTTCCAGCTGAAACAAAAAACTCTCATCATTTTCCATTGTATATATTTATGTACACAGCTTGTCATTTATAATTAGTAATTATCTAAACATCCAATATGGCTTCTGCCTGTGCTTTATTAACGATTACAGTTTACACTAATGATTACAATTTACACTACCAGCTACAATCTATAGTACAATTACAGTTTACACTAACAGTTTCGTTAACAATTACAGTTTGATTAATGATTACCGTTTGATTAACGATTACAGTTTATAATTAGTAATTATCTAGGCATCCAATTGTTGTTTATGTGATAATGTGTTTGCGCTTGTCGCGTCAACAATTCTCAGTACGGGAATCACCCCGGCATCTACTCTCTTGCTCAAGCCGTTTCTGTTTCCACGGGCTCCTGCACTGAGGGCGCCTCTGAATAGTTTGTACTGCGAGAGGCGCCTTATAAATTACTAGATACGATCCAGTTAACATCAATGCTTACAATTGCATGACTAGTTTCATTCACGATTGCAGTTTCATTAGTGATTACAGTCTCATTAACCTATCTACAGCAATAATTAGTCTACACTAACAATTCCAGTTTGCAAGGCATGACAAGACCTCACCTGGTGCTGCTGCTGCTAGTTGGCCACTCCCTGTGGCCGGATTTGTAGCCGCCTTCTGCTTTAGTATCGTCCAGTCGAAGACGTAGTCGTACTGGTGGTTCAGTGTTCGAAACAGTATGCGGAAGAGCTGCCGTAGGTACATGTAGTCGGGCGCCTCTTCAAACCGAAGACCTCGACAGTAGTTTAGATACATCGCAAACTCCGCGGGAAAACCCTTGAAAAAGAAATACAGCCAATGAAATTAACTGGAAATTCGCATCATGCTAAACCAGTTGGGAAAACCCATTCAACATATTGATGCACTTTGGCGCATGTCTGTATTGGCCTCGACTCATGCTGTGGTGGTTGATGTTACTGCATATGGAAGTATATGTCAGAAAGGGGCAACCTGAAAGCAGAACAATACAGTCCCTTTTTGGAGTTTACCCATTGAAACCCTTGAAATGCTATCGAAGAAGAGCAGTAATTTATTGCTAGTCATGAGGCAGCCATGAGTATGAAAGGTTAGCAACTTCATTTTCTAGGCCTCGGCATATGATGGTGGGTGGCCAGTCCTCTCCCGCACTGTCTCCCCTTCTCACCGACAGTGTACTCATTATAGCAGAGTTGGCTAGAGGGTGCAGGTGGAGCATAAATCTAAAAAATTTCTGCCCAGGCAGGGAGTTGAACCTCTGACCTCTCAATTGACAGTCCAGCATGCTAATGAATACACCCCTGAAATGGTATAACAAACTGTAATATGAACTTTTGTTTTGGTGATAAAAAAACCATATGAACTGAATTAAAAAAAGTACTGTTGACAGAATTGTGTAAGAAACAATAGCAATGCTGTATGCAAATCAAACAATGCAGACATCTGAAAAGTTATCAGCAAACAGGTTGCCTCACTTTACAAAGGACTTCGATGGCTGTAGACATCTTCTTCTCGCTGATTCGCTCGTATTTCTGCTTCTTTGTTGCTGCCTGAAACAAAAATATTAAGGCAAGGTAAGGTACGGTAAAGTACTGTAAGGTAAAGCAAGGTAGGGAAAGATAGATTATGGTAAAGTAAGGTAACTGCTTATCTGTTACACCATACAATAAAACACAATACAACTGTATTTTGACAACTGTTCTCTTTAGCCGTGGCTGAACTGGGAGCGCTCCTGAGTAGCCAGCCTTGAAGGGGCGCTATATAAATGTTCCTTAAATGAAATGAAAATTGATAGTGCCCTCCTTCCAAAGTTCAGAAGTGCACACGACCATACGACAGAACATCGATGGCACTGGGTCGCCATGCAGTGGTTTGATTCAAACTTGCGACCCTCCGGTTAAAAGGCCCAGAACACAGCGCTACACCACCGCGGCCCTCGCACATCTATTTCAACAAGTCTTCAGAGGAATGGCACTGGTACTCTGGCTCAAGAGCATGGATGACAAGAGCAACTGACCACATGGATAATCTCTCCTTATGAGTTGCAATGAATGGTCAGTTTAACACGGTGGAATCCACAACGCGATGCAGAGAGACAACAAATCAGCAACGAAGCCTTGACTTAGTGTATTAAAATTTTTCCATAATACTTTTAATAACAAACGTATAAAGGTTATTGGTATATTACTAGTACTATCATAAAAATAAGACTCTGAACTGCAGTCTTAAATGGACAAGTTTAAAAAAATAAATTTATAATCACAGATATTATTATTATTTGATTTTAATGCTATTAAGCTGACCACTTTTTAATCTCTGAATTCACATCCTACCAACTCCAGGACATCTCCATTTCTGAACAAAAATTAATAACAAACAATCCTAATCATAAAAATAAAATAGTAATACTAGTATTGTAATAACAGCATTGCAATAATAACATGTATTGTAATTATAGTGCTATTATGTAATAATAGGACTGTAATAATATAAATGTAATAATAGCATCATAATAACAGTATTGTAATAATAGTAGTGTAATAATAGTATTGTATTAGTATTGTAATAATAGCATAGGGTTAAAGGACAGAATTCCGACATCGTTATCAACCTTAAGGCCTTGCCAAGGCAGACTTCCGCGGTTGAAGTACATGATGACATAACCGAGTGACTCCATGTCATCGCGTCGACTCTGCTCGATGCCGAGATGTGCGTTGACGCTTGCATATCGAGCGGTTCCCGTCAGGTTTTTGTCTTCTCTGTACGGTATGTGCTGACGAGTTCGGTTGTCACGATATTTTTTGGCCAAGCCATAGTCGATCAGAAAAACCTGCATAAATCAATCTGGGGTGTAATCAACCAACATAATATCCGATATCCCGTCGCGTAACTGTGGGCTATCGCCCGTACCCGCCAGCGCTGCCAGGCATAGCCCGGCTGGTTGCCTGCATAATGCAGGCAGGTACATTGGTCCAGCTGATCTATGGACAGAAATGGATAAAGAAGTAGACAATAATGACAACATAGTTACCTCATGCGTGCTGCCGATTACAAAGATAATGACAAAGGCAGATTCAGAGACAAACAGACAGACAATCACACAGACAGAATAGAAAAGTACCCTGAGACAAGAGAAGTGCATATTTAATGCATCTATTATGTGTCTCCTCGCGCACGCCCTCTCTCTATATATATATGTATATATATGTATATATATATATATATAATTACTGGACCTATGGAATCTGTATACAGTGCCTCTATTGGATCTAACAAGGTAGTGTTACCAGATATATATATATATATATATATACATATATATATGAACTCACATTCTTTAGTCTAGGCCAATCAGCTTACACATGAAATATATACATATTATACACATCCTAGAAACTTACCAATTTTCAGCCAATAATTGATAGCCCAATAATATGTGTGTGGCTGTTGATTAGAACGCAATGTGTTTTGATCGGCTGATAGCAGATGGGCGTTCTAATCGAGTAATTGATATAATGAAATGTATGCAATTTGCCACAGCTCATATATATGTATATTTTAATTATTAAACATAACTGATATAATTGTATGATACTCTTATTGGACTAATTTATTGCTATGTGCTCGCGTGTATCTCTAAAGCAGAGTCCTCTTGCTCTGCCTCTTTGTGGGGTACACCGGTTGAACCCAGCCTTCGATGCAGAGTGCAGGCAGGTACACGGGTCCAGCTGACCTATCGACCTCTGGGTAGGAATCTTGAGTAAGTCCGTCACTCACAATTGCTCAGAGCCATCAATCGGTCATCCGATAGTGGCGATTAACATATACATAATAATAATTTTAACATACCAAGAATGCATACCAAATCTAATTCAGTTTTATAGCATCATTCTCGACACAGCTTGCAAAGGTAGCATTTCCAATATACCTGCTGCTCCAATACTGAAATTTGTTAGTTACTGCAATAGTATTTGTTACTGCAATACTATTTGTTACTACAATAGCAGTTGTTACTATTGGAACATCTAGTTACACAGAGCACCTTTCCTGAAGCTCTCAGTGGTGCCTCATACATGCTTGCCTACCGGATCTAAAAAAGGAGTACGTTAATTCTGGGAACTTGTGCACTTACTTTGTTGCAATGGCGGCCGATTCCCATGAGAAAATTGTCCGGTTTGATGTCGCGGTGTATGAAGTTCTTGTTGTGAACGTATTCGATGCGGCCGATCATCTGCGAAGCAGAATCAAATCTTCTCTAATCTAATCTTGTAAGGCGCTATATAAATGGCCATAGACATACATACATACAATCTACTGACTTCTACAGCAATGCACAAGGTATCAAACACTGTTTGCTTGAAGTCAAACCATACTCAAACTTTTTAATCTGTTAAAGAAGCCTTGTTGAAGATTGAAGCCAAGATAACAGCCGTTGCCTGAGACCATACTTCAAAGGTTGCTGAGAGAGGCACACCTTTACGGGAATTCCTTAAGTAGCCTGCATGATACAGATAATCGACCAGTAGTAACTGTAATAATAATTACTCCACCCCATCAAGATGGCACTCCACACAATGCATTTATTGTGTATTGCGTACTCAAACCCACCGTACGACCTTAAAAGTTATGGTACAGACATAAAAACACATTAAAACACCAATAATAATTTAACAATCAAATACACACTTGCCAGTAAAAAATAATGAATACACTATGATAATGGAAAATAATATTACACAATGAGTAATTCCCTTATCTTACCATAGCAATGAGGGTTGCAAATATAACTTAACATGACAAGTCTTTCTTTCTTGAATAACAACAGTTTATCCTTCTGGTAAAAAAGTAATGAAAAATAATAATAGAGAATGAATAATTCCCTTATCTTACCATACCACAGAAGGTTGCAAATATAATCAAAAGTGGTAGGTAAGTCTTGCCTGGTCAGCCAACATCAGTACGGTCTTCATGCTGAACCTGCGACCGCAAAATGTGAAGAGGTCCTCGAGAGAGGGACCCAACAGGTCCATCACGAGAACATTGTAGTCTTTCTCTTGACCGTACCATCTAACAGTTTCAAATAGTCATCATGTATAATACAGCCAACCTAATCGAATCCAGGAGCCTCCATAAATAAATGCATTAAGACTCCGAACATAACACAGCCCTACTTAACCTCTTCGCTGCGGATGACGAGTATGTCTCGTCATCGAAATGCTATTGCCATACGCGAAGGACGAGTATGTCTCGTCATAGAAATTATAGGTACCCATTTGATGCCCTGGTCATATACCACACATAAATACATACATAAATACATACTTACATACATACACGCAAACATACATACATACATACATGCATGCATACATATACACATACATACATACATTCGTACATACATGCATATACACACATACATATGTACAAAATTATACATACATGCATAATATACATATATACATACAAACATATATACATACATGCATAATATACATATATATATATATGCATACATATATACATATATACATGCATATATACATATATACGTACATATATACATACATACATAATTATATACACACATACATATATACATACATAATTACATAGATACATATTTACATACATACATATATACATATATACATACATAAATACATACATAAATGTGTACATACATACATACATACATCCATACCATACCATACCATACCTGCATACATACATACAAGCATACATACATGACGCACACGGGATTACAAGGCCGTCGCAGCGAAGGGGTTAAAGAGAAACTTATCAGAGGCACCCCTGACGTAACAACATGAAACTACGATCAAATAGAATGGTCTTCAAGGTAAAGCATGCATTTGTCAATTCTGCAGCATGGCTAAAAACACACAAAAAATCAAACTTTTGATAAAATTCTTTTCAAGCTGCTGGCCCTATAGTAAAGTTTCTATAATACTTCAAAGAAAGTAATGTAATTTAAAGCATTCTATCTGTAATATTACAAAGCCTATTCTAACAGAACAAACTTCACAGATGCCCACTGATAGGTCAAGCATTATATCGCCTAGGCTCAAGAAAACCTTTCCAGAAACCCCTTGCTAGTGATAATGCGCTGCTGTAGATTGCATTCATATCACAGCTCCAGGCATTCCTTTCACTATTAATTACATCACATTTTTAACACTTTAACAGCGAGCAGCATTGGTTTCCCAGTCGCTTTTAGTACTCTCATCATTAAAGTGTTAAACTTCAGAGCATTAAGATCTTTATACAAAATTTCCTGTTACAATTAAGAAGCACCTTGTAATGAGCCTCCATTGTATGTTTACTATACCGTATGTGTGGGATTCCCACTCCTCCTTGCAAGATTTTGTAGAGTTTGCTTTCGTAGAGCAGTTGTGGGTGTCGTGCCTTCTGCGACTCTAGCTTCACCGCCAACTCCTGAAAAGAAATGTGTTTCATGTGAAATGTGACATAGTGATTGGCTGGTAATTGTAATTGAATATTTATACAGCGCCACACAACAATTCAGAGCCACTCCCGACAGAAGTCAGTTCTATCACTAACAAATAAAAGGACTTCAGGTGTTTACGGTACAGGGAAAGGCTGAGGAGCTGAAGATGCAATTCCTGCGGAAGACGGTTCCAACTAGAGGGGCCAACATAGGCAAACCTGTAGACCGAGCAGTAGTCCCTCACATGAGGGGAACAACCATAAGGCCCTCTGGTGGCTGAGCGGAGAGACCATGGAGTGAAGATACCGAAGTGCAGAAAGTCTTAGGAGGTAAAAAGGTAAGGGTAACACGTTGTTTCCACACAAAAAAAGAAAATGGTTCTGTAGCTGCTATAGAAACTGTAGATGGCCAAGAGCATCATAGCAACCACAGCTGGTTATATTCCTTATAGGTTGCTATAGAAACTGTAGATGGCCAAGAGTGTCATAGCAACCGCAGATGGTTATATTGGTTATGGGTTGCTATAGAAACTGTAGATGGCTATGGGTTGTAATTGCAACTGTACATGGTTATTGGTTGCTGCAGAAACTGTAGATGGCCACAGACTGTCACAGCAACTGTAGATGGTTATTGGTTGCTATAGAAACTGTAGATGTTCACAGACTCGTAGCAACTGTAGATGGCAATGGGTTGTCATGGCAACTGTGCATGGTTATTGGTTGCTACAAAACCTGTAGATGGTTATAGGCTGTCAGTGTCTGTGGATGGTTGTAGGTTACTATTGAAACTGGAAATGGCCATCGACAGCTACAGAAATGTACATGGCCACAAGTTGCTTTAGAAACTTTAGAAAGCCACACATTTACTTAATTGGCTATGATATTACTACAAGTACTTTCACTGCAGGGCTAAGATCTCATTAAAATATGCAATTTTCAACACTTACCCATCACCATCTGTTTTCATATCACATATCACTGGGGCCTTCACTGCCCTCCCCCACCAGTTTCATTACTTTCTTATAATGTTAAGTTCTGCTAATCCACATGCTGTTATGAAATCAACAGGGAGTTATATATTGCGTCACATATTTTCATAGTGTTTCACGAAAACTTCTCAAAGATGATGACGCTCAAACAGGTCCAGTTTCTAAGCCACGCCTATACTTGTCGTCAAATGTCTCCGAAGGCTTGTCCTTTTTGTACGCGATGCTTGTCATGCTGTTAAAATGCACCCAAGTGAGGGATTGGTTAATTAATTGATAGATCCTATCACGGCAATCAATTTATTTTGCCTTCTTATGAACCTATTACGACCCTCAAATTAGCCTAAATGAAAAGCTACATTGTCTTAACAACCTTAATCTTTCTGAAAGTAAAAGCAAGTAGTGAATCACAAACTTTCTCTAGTAAACTACCTTTATGTTACCAAAACGAGGCGATATCAGCGTTACATTACGAAACACTATCAATTATTTAGACTTCTTTACATCACGATCACAAGATCGTCCTGATACATGAGAATCACTCCACTACATCATGATTTTATATCAATTTATATCACATGTTACCTACTCTTATTCCGATGAAATTCAAACATCTATAAAATAACAGGTATAATTTGGGCGTTGGTATTTTACACCACCTGTCGCCAATGGTGATGCGCATAACTTGCGCACAGCAGGTTACCAAGAATTACCAATATACCATTTCCAAATTACTTAGTAAAGAAATCGACTTCGTTAAATCTCGCTATGCTTACTTCGCCATTGGCCACATTAATTCCCAGATAAATATCGCCGAACGAGCCGCTGCCAATTTTTCGGATGAGACGGTATTTTCCATTCACAAGAAATTCGGATCTCGATCCAGTCGCTGACTGAGCCGCCATCTCAGTCCGCAAGTCGTCGGAAAGAACAAGAAACTTTGTCCCCTCGTTACAGATCCGTAAAATCGGTTAGATAATCGCCCCTCGAGCCTCCTTATTTGTCTACAATCACTTGTAGGTAGTCGCAAATTCTATCTTCCAATGGCCAACTCCGCCATATTTACGACGTCAGTTTCTCGACATTGGTGTCTATGTGGGACTTATTTTGTAGCGCCTTGATTTTGAGATTCCTGGCAGCATTCGATAATTATTGTTCTAGCAGTATCTATAGTTATCATAGGCATACAATACAAATTAGGACAAAACTTTAAATCGATCTTTTGTCAACTAACAAATGCTTCCTTCAACCTTAACGATTACTTTATCGCGTATACGATGCCTAGGCACAATACACAAGATCCTCAGGCAAATTGCGTACAGTATTTGCAAAGATCTTAGAGTCGTAGTCTACGACTCTAAGATCTTTGGTATTTGCTCGCACTAACATATCCGACAATTTTTTCTGTTACACACTGGATCAACCGCATAGGCTTACACGTAATTTTCTGCCGACAGTATGCTAAAACTGAAAAACTAAAACGCTGCTCTTTCATAAATCCTATCCCGATTCCTCTTCTTCTCTTTACCTCCCTATAGCTCGCAGTTTCAACCCTAAACACCCACCTTAGCCGTCTGACTGTCTGCCTGATTGACCCCTTTGGATCTTGACCAAGAACCTATTTCAACCCCCACCTATCAGTTAACTGAGCACCTGTGAATGAGCTGGTTCCCGTGACTTCGCTTTTTTGGGCGCTGTACAAATCTTGAGATTACGATTACTATTAGGCCTACTTAAAGTTGTGCTCACTGTGCACCAGTTTAAGAAATGCATAGTCGAATAGGCCCTACATTCAGGGTGAGAATTGTCGCGGGGTTTGGGGGTTCAACCCCCCTAGTCTTTCTTAGGACCCGTAGTAAAGTCTTCATTGCACACCCCAACTCCACGTGAATCAAAGTCTACCATTACGAGCAACATCACCAAAGTAACAATTAATTATACGTTTTGTTTCATTGTTTTTCATCAGTCGCACGGCTAGGCCTATAGTTAATTGTTGACCTTGAACTACTCAATAACAACCACGTAGGCCTACTGTAACACGTGTGGGTCCACGTTTGTCCCACAGCCGACCAAAGTTGTCACGAGTGGCACAATATGCGTGTCCGCTTTGGGCCCAAAGTTTTTAATGTATTTCATGAGGTTGCTAACTGGTGTAAAACTCGTTGACCTTACCGGTCACTAGGTATCGCCAGTATATAGAAGACGTCCAAACCATAAAGATCCTCCCAATTAAGAGATTTCATCACAATCCCCTAATGCGGTTCCTTAGCAGCCTCTTGCTATGCACAGAAGGCGATTTTTAGGCCTAGTAGGAAAATTTGGAAGATTCATCATTAGTCTACTGGGGCTGTCCGTAAGTCTAAGTCCCAAAATCATTATCGTTATTGTATACAAGGCTGTTTGGCGTGACCCTCGATCGGCACAGTTACTGGAGACAGCAGGATGGCCGTCTGTAATACTTTCGGGATGCTCGTCTGCGTTTTCTTTTCGGGGGTACTCGAGGTCCCCAGGGCTTCTTCTGTGAATCGTCATCCTCCGACCTCTCCAGACTGTGTCCGCTCTGATCCGTGGACCGCTCGTAGTTGATCGGGACCTTGTACTTGGCTCGCTGCTGATTCGGACCCGGGTCCGGAAACCTTGCAAACTCGAGGGGGTCGTCATTGGGGTCCGTGATGTAGCCTAGAAATGTAACGGTTTATTGACGTTTATTACAACAGGGAGTCAGTAGAAGCGGTTAATAATAGCGCGTTCACGTTTTTGAATGCTTGGAACATCCACTGAGTGTCAGCTTTTGCAACTGCCCACAGTTTCCCATTACTGCACAGTGGCGCTTAATAAATACGCAGTGATGATGATGACATTATTATTATTATAATATACCTCAATGTATCTTTGCCTATTTTAATATGTCAGGATGACGTCAGCTGGTGAATTAATTAATCAATTATCACAAGTAAAACATTCACTTCCATTCTATCTTGCAACAATTAGCAGCGTTCTGCCTGCATGATTGATTGAATAAACGAATGTACTTATATAAATTCTTTGTATACTTTGTATACTTCTGATCTGGTACCCTGGAAATCGGACTTGGACCTCTTTTGGACCAATCTCTGGAAACCTCCTGATCTGGTACCCTGGAAATTGGACTTAATAATCTATACATATAGGCCTAATATCCATATAGTGTCCGTCTGTCGGGGACGCTACGTCACAAACGGGTTCTGTTCTATTGTGAAACATAAACCGTTGTCTTGACGACGGCGGTCTTGACAATGGCGATAACCAACGATACATATAGGCCTATAATATGACGTCATAATATGACGGGCAAATACACTAGTAATAATAATAATAATCTTCGTTTAATATCTTAAAACTGCCAATAACGCAGTATGATTACAAATCAGTATGAACGGATGATCACAAGTTAGTACAGGAGTCGAATTTAACTGTACACGGCAGCCATGCAAGGCGCCCATCACGTCCTACATCTCATTTTAACAACTTGGACCTCTTTTGGACTACTCTCTGGAAACCCCCTCTGATTTGGTTTGGCCCTGATCTGGTAGCCTGGAAATCGGACTCGGACCTCTCTTGAACTACTCTCTGGAAACCCCTCTGATTTGACGTAACGCTCGTGAATAGGCTGGTGCCCTTCGCTTGGCCTTCGAGTGGCGCTTTAGAAGTTTGGAGATTACGAATTACGAATACTTCCTTATGTTTGCTTATTTTAATACATCATGAATTACGTCATCTGACAATGATGAATAATGCATCGATGTGATGTTTAGACCGGTAGGCCCCTAACTGTTTATGATACAACTTTTATTTTAGTTTATTATAGTTTTGTAAGTTTTTCTATATTCTATAGGTTTATGATAATATATCTTATTAGTAGTTTACGAAGCGTCACTTACAGAGTTCTGCCTTTTCCGCCCAAATCTCTCGATTTCTCGTACAGCCGACAAATAACGGCTCAAGTCGTGGTTCAATCGTCGCCAAGCCCTGTAGAAGTACATTCAACGCTTACAATAAATTTTGAGTGCAATACAACACATTAACTGTAATTGTAATAACTAATTTGTATAGCGCCTCTTCGGAGAGAGACTCATCAGAGGCGCTCTCCACCTAACGACAATTGTAGGGCCTATTATACATAACAATTGTTATGACGGCAGTGTGTAGGCTATAGGCCTATATGAATATGATTATGTCGTTGGTTAAAATGCTCTGATCGCCGTCGTCAAGACCGCCGTCGTCAAGACGTCACACACGGTTTCTCTTTCACAATAGAACAGAAACCGTTTATGACGTAGCGTCCTCCGACAGACGGACACTAAATGGATATTATATGTATAGATAATTATAATAATAAAAATAATAGTAATGATAATAATAATAATATTATTATTATTCTTTATTATTTCAAACCGACAGACGCAGTAAGATTACATTGAAACATGAAAGTATAATCAAGATCTTAATTAAACACACGGTTTGGCAGCCATGCAAGGCGCCGCCCTATAGAGGGGGGTTTCGGGAATCGATCAGCGAACCTAATGCTCTCCTGTCCAGGAGTGTTACCATTACTCTATCCCACTCCCAATTTCGCATTTCGCTTTAATACAGTAAAACACAGCACAGTAGGCATACAATACGCTATTCGACCGTGGTTGGGCTGGGAGTGCTCCTGAGTAGGCAATATTGAAGGGGCGCTATATAAAACTACTTTAAAAATAATAATAACTGTCAAATAAAGTACCGAGGAATACAATACAGTAAAATACAGTAGGCTACGGTAAGGCCTGCAATATATTACACATTACAAAGCAATACAATAAAATGCAATGCAATGTGCAGTAATTCAGCGTTCTTTTAAAGACGAAGTTTGGAGATTACGCTTAAGTACACTATTTTCTCATATTTCAAGCTCCAGTTCAGTGCTAAAACACAGTCCTTAGATCTTAGCAGGCCCGCCGAGAGGGGAGGGCATGGGGGGGAAATGCCCAGGGGCCCGGCGCCTTTTTAGGGGCCCGGGCCGGGCCCGAAATCAACTTAAGGAAAAATATTATAATCAGTTATAAAAAGTTTATGATTTATGCCTTTTAAAATATATTAGCTGATGCTTAACTACAATCAGTTTAAACTTCAAGCATCTGAATAAAATCACAGTTGTATAGGCCTATATATAATTATTTTATATAAATATTTTATTATTTCAGTTTGCGTGGTTTTTTTTCGTACGACCCTATGATATAATATTTATATAAAGCCTAAAGATAGTTTAGAAGCCCGTAACTGCTCTGCCTAGGGGCCCTTGACTGTTCTGACTAGGGGCCCGCGACTGCTCTGCCTAGGGGCCCATGACTGCTCTGCCTAGGGGCCCGGAATTTCTGTCGGCGGCCCTGGATCTTAGGCGATGATATGTCTGGCAACCAGACTTGGATCTCCATTTGACAGTTCTCTCTAAACCCCTCTGACTCGACGCAGCTCTCGTGAATAAGCGCTGGTATCTTGGGGGCTTTAGAAAATTTGAGTTTGCAATTACGATATCGGATTCAATTGCCAAATAGGAATGAAATAGCGTATACTCGACTATCAGCTTTTACGAGAAGGCGATGTAGAATACCTTGAAGAGAGGTATGCAGATGGTCTCAATGAAGCCGACTTGCATACGAGGCAGCTCGTCCTTCTTTCTTCTATCCATGATTGCCTTGAACATCAAGAGATGATAAAAATGTTAGGTGACGTTACTGACGTAATGTAATGTAATAATGACGGTTGAAACAGCCTAGGGCGGTGTAGCATAGCATACAGTCACGCTCACACCAACACATTTGGACAGTGTTGCCCAACATTGTCAAAACATGTTTGTGCTGGTTGGGTAGTGTAATACCAAGGTATTGTATTTCATTGTATTGTATTTGTATTCTATTGTTCTGTGTTGTATTGCAATGTGTATTATATACATTATCAGGGCTTTTTTTCAGCCGGAACGAGCCGGAACGGCGTTCCGGCACCTTTTTCAGCTACTAAAAAATTATTTATTTATTTTAATTATTAAAACAATAATTTAGTTATTTTAATTTAATTTCAGTGTTTTTGAACTGTTTTCAGTGTTTATTGAGACCCCTCTCAACCCCCAATCCAATTTTTCTCGTGATTTTAGCCACCCCATAATTGTTGCGTTCCGGAACCTATTGTTCCGTTCCGGAACCTTTTTTTCTAGAAAAAAAGCACTGTACATTATATTATAAGTATAGGGCCTATAGGCTTATATATTAAATATATACAAGTGTGGTTGACTCGAGTCCAAGTTTCCTTTGTAGTCAGGCTATTGTATATTTATTTTTATTATATTTAAGATATTTATTAATAGCTTACGATTGGCTCCAGTCCGAGTTTCTTTCGTTCGAGGTCTCCTTGTGCGAAGAACTCGATGGAGACGAGCTCGGCGACTTTGAGCTGGATCTCCCACGGCTTACAGATAGCCGCAAGGTCACAGGCGGTCATCATCATGTCCCTATGACAAACCACCATCACCATCATCATCGTCGTCGTTATTATCTTTATCATCATTGTCATCATTTTCACATATTTTGACCCATACTGTCATCCAGCCGCGGTACCACCGTGGCACACAGGTTGGAAAACTATGTATTATCATCGTCATTATAATGTATACGGGCCTAAGCGTCATTATCTTCGTTATCAGTCATCATTATCGTCATTTGTAAGTATTTTCATTAGCATTATCTTTGTGATCGTCGTCGTTGTCATTATGATTATCATATTTTCAATTATTTCTTCTGTACTTAAAATTAGGAAGAGCATCAAGAATTAATGACATCAGTGCTGCAACAATAACAGCTGCAATGACAATAACAATAATAATAGTAATAGTAGGCCTAGCAATTAGCAGCAAATAAATACATGAAAATAAATACAGTTAAAAACAAGAAATAGTTAAATAGTTAAATAAATAAATGTAAAACCAATAAACAGAAAGACAAGACGCAACAGACCTAAGGAGATTCCGGAACTGCATATGTTTCCAGTTCGTCTTCTTATCGGTGACGAGATTTTCGAAGTTTGGTCTCTTCCTTCAAACAACGAAACTCAACTCGTTCACTTAATATTATTATTGTAAGGTAAGGGGCCGTCCACATATTACGTACGCACTGAGGGGAGGGGGTCGGATTTTGGCGATTTTGCGTACGAGTGCGAACGGGGGGGGGGGGAAGGAGGGGTCCAAAAGTGTACGTACGCAAAATAAATTTCTAATTATGACGTCCACATTAGCCTATTTATAACTCTGTATTGTCCTATAGTCGTCCGATGGCATTTTATTACATCATATAAAAGCCATGTGCAGTTATTCTGTGCTGTGAACGAGACACCTATAATTTGTCTATATTGGCCCTCACTCATCCTTCAATCTGGCCTAAAGTGCATGCAGACTGTCGAGACACTTTCTGCAGCTGGTCTTCGGGGGGGGGTGCGTCAAGTGTACGTACTCGGGGGGGGGGTGTGGAAGAAAGTACGCTTGCGAACAGGGGGGGAGGGGTCCAATTTTCCCGGATTTTTGCGTACGTAATATATGGATGGCCCCTAAGGTAATGCAAAGTTTCGTAATCGCTCAGTTCATTAAGAAAATGACGAAAGCAGTGACATTCTTGACGCTATTGATGAGCTATTGATCTTCATCTGGTACTAACACAAAGCCAATGACAATATTGACGCTACTGTTGAAGACCTATTGATCTAGACCTGATAGGCTACTAACACAGCCAATAATTCACCCAATGACAATAATTATTGAGCTATTGATGAAGATCTATTGATCTTCATCTGATACTAACATAAAGCCAATATTAATCCATATTGACGCTATTGATGAAGCCCCATTGATCTTGACCTGATACTAACACAAAGAAGAGCGCCAAATCAGTCGCTAGAATCGCCTGTTCGATGAACTTGAGCATTCTTCTGTAAGATTCGGATGACAGATTGGCAAAGATGTTATTACCCTGAGCCAAAGAAAAACAACAACATAATCAATACAACACTTTCAATTCATTACCTCTTTCACTCGTTCGTTCATACACTCATTCACTCATTCATTCATTCATTCGTTCAATCATTAACTCATTCATTAACTCGTTCATTCGCTCGCTCAGTTATTCGCTCATTCATTCGTTCACTCATTCATTTGTTCATTCATAGATTCATTCGCTTGTTCATTAAATGAATCATTCATTCACTCATTCGTTGATTCATTCACTCGTAATGTAATGTGATGCATTTGTGTAGTTTGTCTAGCGCCTCTATAGCACCAACCTCGCTGTTGAGTATGAAGACGCAGTGGTCGAAGTGATGATGTTCCATCGTCGAAGTGGAATAGAGAATGGCAAGCGGATGCTCATTCCTGTACAAAACACCAAAGTTGTATGGTAACAGGAGTGGTATAATTATGGTAAGGTATGTGGTACAGATGAGGTTGAAAAATCTACCGACTTAAGGATGCACACGACAGAAATTGTCTGAAATACCACTTTCTTACCTGGCTTTGAAAACGCAATACCTGTTTTCGTTGTAATCGTCGTCGTCATCATCGTCATGTCATCGTCATCATCGTTATCACTATAATCATCATCGTCGTCATTATCATCATAAGCTTTATCATGACCTTCATCGTCGCTGTCGTTATCATAAGTTTCGTCTTCGTCGTTTCGGCATTATTGTGGTCAATACCATCAAGGCCGCCATCATCATATTCATCATCACTATTGTAGTCGTTCTTACGGCATCATCATTATTGTCATTATCACCGTCATAATCGTCATCATCATCTTCATCATCATCGTCATAGTCGTCGTCGTGATCGTAATCGTAATCGTAAACTCCTAGCTTCTAAAGCGCCACTTGAAAGCTACGCGCAGGGCACCAGCTTATTCACGAGCGTTGTAATCGTCCTACTTGAGTTGGAAGGAGTTGTTTGTTCCGCGATGGTCGAGGTCATGGCAAAGGCAGGCGACGACCAAAGCACAGCGCTCGAATTCATCCATGTAGACCTTCAGGTATCCCGTCTGAATAAAACGACGTACAACACAATAATAATCAATTATATAAACGAACAGAAATGTTATGATATCATGCAGTGAACATTTGCATGTTACGCTCCTCTCATTGGCCGCTTCCAACTAATGAATATTCATGACAAATGACGCCCCTGTTCACAAATGGCGACATTCCAACGTTCGGTTCACACTTAATTCAACGTAAAATTAAATATACCGTAAACGGCTGCTCTGTTAAACTAACGGCTTCAAACGGGAGCTGATAGTAGATACAATAATATGACGTTACATTATAATATTACAAGTGAGGGACTTACGAAGAGTATGGCGAACATGGACTGAGCCACATTCAGTCCGTGTCTCCAGTTGTGGTACTGGACAGGGCGATAGTTCTTCTTCACGCTCATTATCCACCGACACAACGTCTGCAAGACACACGACGAACGCGAGGAATGACTAACACGTACCACAGATGGCTAGCACATGCTGATGGCTATCAACATACATGGCTAACACAATCGGATGGCTAATACCATACATGGCTAACACATACGGACGGTTAACAACATATATGGTTAATACATGTGGATGGCTACTACCATACTAGGCTAACACATACGGATGGTTAACAAGATATATGTTTGATACATGCGGATGATTAACTCCATACATGGTTAACGCATGCATTTGATTAACAAACATAATTATACGATTAACACAGGTGGATGGCAAACTCCACACATGGCTAACACACATGGATGGTTAACAACATATATGACTGACGCATGCACATGGCTAACATCATACATGGCTAACTCATATGAATGGTTAGCAACATATTAGACTGACGCATGCAGATGGCTAACATCATACATGGCTAACACATGCAGATGGCTAACAACGTGTAATAGCTAACACATGCGGATGGCTGACATCACACATGGCTAACTCCATACATGGCTAACACATACGGATGGCTAACACAGTGTGCTGATATATGTGTGTACTAAAGTATGTATGTATATATGAATGTAAGCATGTATGTATGTATGTATGTATGAGTATAATTATGAATATGTATGTATCTGAATATTCATATAGCGCCTTTAGTTGACACTGTAGAGTGGCTTTGACAGCTTACTTCGTATGGAATGGAGAATCTCTTCTGAACTCCCATTTCCTGGAAGAGACAAACGGCTGTCTTGGCCGTCTCCAGGTCGTCCATCGCTTGGTCAGAAAAGTCCCATTCGTACAGTCTGTAGTACGCAGCGTCCTGGATCTTGGCGCCCTGAAAACGACCACCATCATCATCATCGTCGTCGTCGTCGTCGTCGTCATCATCACCATCATCATCATCATCATCTTCGTCGTCGTCATCATCATCATCATCATCATCATCATCATCATCATCATCACCGTTAACATAATTATCATCGTCATCATCATCGTCATCATCATAATCATCATTATCATCAACATCGTTACATGTGTCATTTTTTCACCCTCATCGGCTAACCTCTTCGTCATTGCATCATTATCAGTCACCATCATCATCTTCATCTTCATCCTCATCATCATCACCTTCATCATCATCGTCATCATCATCACCTATGACATGTAATCTTCCATACATCTACTTTACCATGCCGTACGTAGGTTGACGGTACACTTACATCTGGCTCCACTGTTACCTCTGGAATCCATCTATCGGGTTCCACGTGTCTGCAGGGGCTCCCAGAGATGACTCTTTTAGTTATCTGATCGCGGTTTGCTTATTAATTGACAAGGCAATTCTTAAAGGCTTTAACATCATCTAAGCTGGCTCAGTTAGGGCTCTTGTGAGGTACTTTAAAGGCGCTATAGTAATTGTCTAGATATGTACATACATGCCACGAATAGCAACATGGTAGCCCCTTGGTTAGAGCGCACCATCCGTTGCTAACTGATTCGGATGGCTAACACGAGCCATTGGTAACTGATGTGGATGGCTAACACAATCCATGACGCGGATAGCACGTGTTCGAACCTACCCTGAGACAGTTACTGTGTAGTGATCTTGAGCAAGTCATTTGCTCACAGTTGCTCAGCACCATCTATTGATGCTTGGTCATTAGATAGTGGCGTCTAGTAACTGCACAATAGTAGTAGTTGTTGTAGTTGCTGAAGTAGTAGTTGCTGCAGTAGTAGTTATTATAATAATAATAATAATAATAATAATAATAATAATAATAATAATAATAATAATAATAATAATAATAATAATAATAATAATAATAATAATAATACCGGGTGTTGCGCGCAGCGGCACGCCTTATTGGTCGCATCCCGAGATTTGGCCATGTCACCGAGTACATGCGGGATGTTTTGCATTGGCTTCCTATCCCGCAGCGTATTGCCTATCGGGTCTCTGCCCTAGTGTGGCGCTGCCTTGTGGGTGAGGCCCCTGTGTATTTGCAAGAGCATTGCCGCTCCACCCTGAACATCCAGCGCCGTAGTTCCCTGCGCTCTTCTAAGAAGGCTGAGCTTCTAGTTCCCCGCTCACGGACCGTCCTTAGGCAGCGCCGTGATTTTTCCATCGCTGGCCCTGCAATCTGGAATGGGCTCCCTGTAGCGCTTCGCTTGGTCCCAAGCACCCATTCCGCCACATTTTATTCAAATCTCAAGACTGTGCTCTTCAGCCGGGGTTGGGTGGGGAGTGCTTCTGAGTAGATAGCATTGAAGAGGCGCTATATAAATTCTCCATATGAATGAATGAATGAATAATAATAATAATAATAATAATAATAATAATAATAATAATAATAATAATAATAATAATAATAATAATAATAATAATAAGCCGTTCCAGAAAAACATCTATCTTTCTCCGGACATTAGCTTTGACAGTCTGAGGGATTAATGCTACCTCGGATAAAAAAAATAATAATATAAACACATACACGTATCCATACATACATGAATACACACGTATACACAAATGCATGCCACATTAGGGTGCCAATGAAACATACATGAAAAAAATAAGTTTTTATTTTCTGTGGTCTCACTCTCTGAAAATGTTCATTTATATATGGAAGTTAACTAGGAAAAAAATTTACAAAATATTTAAATATTTAGAGGTGGCACAATGCTCCCGAAGGGATATGTAATGATATTTGTTGTAATGCTAGTGAATTTCTGGCATATTGGTCTGCTCTATCATTGAAATTTGTTAACTTTGTGGAGTACTAAGCAGTTTTGGTTATATCTGTGCTTTACATCTATAGTTCTATACTATATCATATCTATGTTTTATGTTTAATCTTTATGGCACTGTAATTGTAATTGTAACCGAACATTTACATAGCGCCACTCAAATCAGCAGCGTTATCGACCTGCATCTTTGCCAGTATCGGCAAAATGAAAGGTTTTCAAGCGTCAACAGAACTGAAGAAGAGAGAGGACAAGAAACTCTTGGCAGAGGGACTGGGGAAGACTGTCCAGACTGAAGGACCCACATAGGCAAAGCTCCTGGATTGGGCCGTGGAAGAGTGCATACGCGGAACAACCATAAGGCCACGGGCCGGGATCGCCAGGGAGCCCTCTTGGGCAAGGAAGAAACCGGGGTGCAAAAATTCTTTAGGTATGACGGAGCAGACCCAGTAAGGCAGCTGCGCATGAAGGTGATGGTTTTGAACTGAATTCTCTGTTGGGCAGGAAGCCAGTGGAAGAGTCACGAATAAAGGCAGAGATGTGGGCAAACTTAGGAATATCACCAATAAGACGGGCAGCAACATTAAGAATAGACATATTGGAGGAGGAAAGGCAAATGTACACAGCGTCGCCAAAGTCAACCCAAGTGCAGATCAAAGCGTGAACCAGTGTAGTGACAGCATGGACCGAAAGACACCTGCGGTTGGATCGAAGCTGGCGTAGATGATAAAAGCAAGATCGCGATAAAGGTTAACTTGATCAGTGAAAGAGAGGGTAGGCTCGAGGACAATCTCTACGTCACGAACAGAGGAGAACTGAATGACGGGATCTTGAGATAAAGAGATTCCAAATCAATCTTGCCGAGTTGGAGGTGACCACCAAGCCAGATAAACTGAGTCTTGTCATGGTTCAGATGCAAGCGATTAGAAGAAAGCCAAGCATACAAAGTACAGGAAGCTGCCAAGGTGCGCTCAACCATTTGGACAGCAGAGGAGGCCGGACCATGCAGAAGAGATTAGGTGTCGTCCGCATAGTGGTGGGCGAAACACCAAATGGCTGTAAAATCCCCCTAGGTCCGAAGTATAGAGTATGAAGAGCAGAGGAGCGAGAACCGATCCTTGCGGGAGACCATAAGGGATAGTGACCCAATTAGTGCGATGTGTTCCAAAGACCACATAGGTGGATCTGTCAGACAGCAAAGAGCGGAACCATGAGAGAGCACTGTCAGTGATACCAAAAGATATACAATGTAGATAACCGGGTTAACAGAACAGAGTGGTCTACTGTAACAGTGTCAAATCCTTTTGGAACACCAATGAAGCATACATCACAGCACAGGGCAGGGTAAAAAACTGAATGTGGTAAACGACGCAGCCGAACGGGGCGTCGCACTAATACAGACATTCAATTCCGCTATAGCAAACCAGGAGGAGCAGAAGCAATATCTGCTTCAGGCAGATGAGAGCCATCGCCAACAGTTTCCAGAACCCCCAAAATTTACTCGTTCAAAAAATGTGCAGCCGGAAATATTTATCAAGCAATGTAACAACGAGGAACATTGCCTGCGTAGATAGCGCCTTATGTAATACGATATTGCAGTGTTTGAAAACTTTACAGGTCTTGTGCCACCAGTAAATGTTATGTGATTGCTACAAAACTTGACGTATAACAGTTTTATGGCTAAATGAACAAAACTAAGGGGTGAGACCTAAAAAACTGCAAACTTTGTTTTTCATTGGCACCCTAATGCCACATACATCTATACATACATACATACATACATACATACATACATACATACATACATACATACATACCTACCTACCATAAATGTATGATCAGCGCCATTGATTGATGCTTGATCATCAGATAGTGGCGCTTGACAAATACGTAACAATAATGATAATGAAAATAATAATAACAATAGTAATAATAATATTTATAATAATAATAATGAAACCATGAGTCGTTGCGTTTCCTCGGCACTTGCGACGACGTGGTAAGAGAGGACTTCGAGGTCGACCTTCTGCTTGGCCATCAACTGCATGATGTCTTCATACATGTGACAGTTGTAGATTCCGTGGCCACAGTAGATCGCAAACGTCTGAAGCATCCAACCAGACATTTATGTATTAGTCATTCGTTGTACGGAATCGTGGTCTATTCGGTAGCGCCCTCGGCCTGTATTCTAACGATTGCGGTTCTGAGCCTGCTGAAGGACTTGCGTGTAGTGACCCTGGAAAAGTTGTCACCAAGCGTACGGATGGCTGACACCATCCATAGCTAACTTATGAAGATGGCTAACACCATCCATAGCTAACTGATTCGGATGGCTAACAAGAGCCATAGCTAACTGACGTGAATGGCTAACACAATCCATAGCTAACCTATGCAGATGGCTAACACCATCCACAACTATCTTACGCGGATGGCTAACACCTTCCATAGCTAACTCATGCGCACCACTATCGACAATCGTTGGGAAGTTGAAGAATCGTTTGGGAGAAAACGGAAACAGATTACTACATCGAAATATGACTACAGATGAAATTTATATAGCGCCTCCGTCGTACTTCTACTGAGTTGACGTCCATGCTGTTGAATCCGCTGCCGAGGAATTTGTTGATCATCTGAACAACTCCGACGACGTTCTTCTCGAAGTTGATGACAGGAACAGTCAGGACGTTGACGATCTTAAAGTTGTCGTGGTCCAACAACTGCAAGAACATATTAACAAGTTTTCTGTAACAATCTTAAACCAATGAACTGATCGGGTGAGATCCTTCACCACTGCTGCCCGTTTGAATGAGTGCCACGCCATTAAGGTCTCTGTGTATGGACCGTGCTAGAACGAAGGAATGGTCTCGACCGTGCTCAGTTTTCAATGAATTCACCAGATGAGATCCTTCACCACGGGTGCTACGACATGTAAGGTTTACGTGCACGGACCATACCCGAGATTTAAATCTCTCAGATAATTCGCCATCCAAACCGACACACTCACGACCTGCAAACCCTTGACGAACCCTTAGGTCAAGTCAAACCAGGTAAGGCAGAGAAGGTGTAGTAGGTCACGTAAGGTACGACGGTATCAGGTCAGGTAATGCCAGGTAAGGCAGGTGAGGCGAACTGAGGTAAAGAAGGTGAAATCAGGCGTAGGCCTACCTGGTAAGGTGAAATCAGGTCAGGTCAGGTGAAGAAGTGTCGTACGGTAGGTTAAAGCAGGCCGTGGATGGTGGGATCAGTCAGGTCAAGCGAGCTGAGGTAAAGAGCGGCGTATGCATATCAGGTCAAGTCAAATTAGGTCAAATTGTTTGCAAAGCACTTCGCAATTTCTCTTCTAGTGCTTGTGCAGTATATATATATATATATATATATAAATATATATATATATATATATATATATATTGTTGGGAGTTGGCCTTCAGCCATCCCGCCATTATCATCCTCACGTGCACTTACTAACCTTAGTTAAGACGCACCTCGTTTGAAGCTAAATGTAGGATGGTCTCGTTGACTATATATAGCAGTGTTCTTGTGTCTACAGGGAGACCGGTTTTAGTTAAGTAAGGCGTAAGACGTGCACTGGTTGTGTCACGCATTGTAAGTACCCTTTGTGGTCGTTTTCCGAGAGTGTACCCTACGTGGTCGCTACTCATGTTTAATTGCCGGTTCTCGAGTTGTATCTTCCTTTGTGGAGTTTGTGCAGGCGTCTTCTCGGAGAGTCTGTCTTTTGACGTTTCGTTTGTCTTGTATGTGTGAGTATCGTTTCAATTTTGTACATAGTGTAAATATACGTTTTATCAATATTGCGAAAGTCTTCGTTTTTCTTGTCATTTCTCATATCATTCTAACTCACATTTCACCTCTAGACTAACAAGCTAACAATATATATATATATAATTATAATTATATTCTTTATTATTTCAAACCGACGGACGCAGTAAGATTACATTGAAACATGAAACATCGTAATTAAACATACGGTTTGGCAGCCATGCAAGGCGCCGCCCTAGAGGGGGTTACGGGAATCGATCCGCGTACCTTATGCTCTCCTGGCCACGAGTGTTACCATTACTCTATCCCCCTACATGTATATATATATATATATATATATATATATATATATATATATATATATCCGTGAACACTTCTGAAGCGCATATCGAGAATTAGGACTGACCTGTTTTCCTTGGAACCAAGGATCTTTGTGAGTATCAAGAATTCGAAGCTGAAAATGAGAATTAAGCAGTCTGATTAATAGCTGGAAACTAAGAATGTGGCGCCTCTATTCTCTCTCTCTGTCTCTCTCTGTCTCTCGCTCTCTGTCTCTCTGTCTCTCTCTCTCTTTCTGTGGCTCTCTCTGGCTCTGTCTGTCTATCTGTCT
Source organism: Allolobophora icterica (assembly GCA_963556255.1). Lineage (NCBI taxonomy): Eukaryota > Metazoa > Annelida > Clitellata > Crassiclitellata > Lumbricidae > Allolobophora > Allolobophora icterica. The sequence goes on from OY744611.1 coordinate 50,195,251, forward strand.
GTCTGTCTCTCTCTCTAGCGCTCTGTCACTTTGGCGCTCTGTCTGTCTCTCTGGCTCCATCTGGCGCTCTCTCTCTGCGCTCTCTCTGGCGCTCTGTCTCTGTGTCTCTCTGTGTCTCTGTCTTATTGTCTCTGTCTGTCTGTCTCTCTTTGTAAAGGTAAATAACAACGTCACTGTTAGAGGTTCACGCTATAATTATCAAAGAATTTTTGTGTTTCTCACAGAACTCCAGGGACGTTACCTCTGGTAAACAAAGTGATTTCAAGTGGCCCAAGATGTAAGTTATGTTACAACACTGTGAAGAGAAGTAAACAAATGGTTTCAAGTGGCTGTAAGTGGTAAGAGATGTTGCCTCTTCTTTTGTAAACAAAGTTGTTATGGAAGGAGGTAACATCAGTTACCTCTTGAGTTCTCGCCACATCTCGAGCGATTGTCGACAGCCGTGACTTTGTAATATCCGCTTCACTAAATCAAACGAAAGCGATAATTAATTAATTAATTAATTAGACCCAAAGGTCATTTTAATTGACTTACATGGCAACTATGGGTCAGCAATGGTCTAGTGGTAAGCGTGCAGGACTGTCAATCGACAGAGAGGTCTGGGATTCAAATCCCACCCAAGGTGAATTTTTTTTAGAGATTTCGACTTCAACTGCGCCCCCCCATCCAACTCAGCTATAATAATTACACTGACAGCGACCGTACACTGTCGGTGGGAAGATGAGACGATAAGAGAGAAGACTAGCCAACCGCCCTCATATGCCGAGGATAAGAAAATGAAGCCGCTAATACTTCATACTTGTGGCTCCCTCTCATAGTTAGCTAAAGGGAATGCTCTTCGCCTTCATATTCTTCTCCCTCCTCCTCTTCCTCTTGCCCTTCTTCCTCTTTTTCTTCTTGGAAGGTCATTTCTTTCGTAAGCTAATAATAGGTAAATTTTATCCATGGAAGATCTTTTAAAACGTTTAATGTTCATCAGACTAGTAATTAGAAATTACTAGCAGTTTCGTAGGCCATCGTCGTCGCCGCCGCCGCCGCCGCCACCACCACCACCATTATTATTATTATTATTATTATTATTATTATTATTATTATTTTTTTTTTTACATATGGGTATAAAACATACAATTGAATGAGAACGGTTGATGACTGATAATGCTTGAGTCTCAATAGATAGAAATCAAGCAGTCTTCAAGTTTTTCGTAAATAGATTAAGGGTGGGTTGACATAGTTCAGATGTGATGGATTTTCGGTTGACTCCTCTTGTAGATTTTCAGTTTGGAATACGATGATGGGAACTTCAATTCTGAGCATGCCTTGGGCGCTTGAGAAAGTAGGAAACATACTTTCAATTGTTTTTGCTGTGACATTTGCTACCGTTTGGATTTGTGTTACATTTTATTATTATTATTATTATTATTATTATTATTATTATTATTATTATTATTATTATTATTATTATTATTATTATTATTATTATTATTATTATTATTATTATTATTATTATTATTATTATTATTATTATTATTATTATTATTATTATTATTATTATTATTATTATTATTATTATTATTATTATTATTATTATTATTATTATTATTATTATTAAGTGATCGAAAGTAGTATTAAACCTTGGTTGGATGATTTCGTTGTCGCGTTCTTCGTTCATATCAAAAGCTTGCGTTATGTAAATATCCTAGAAAAGCAATCATATAGAAGCTAACTAACTAAGTAACTAACTGAGTAAATATATAATAAATAAATAAATATAATTGGAGTTAACGTCTAAGGTTTAAAAATTTAATTCATAAATAAGTAAAATAAAATATAGTAATGGAATTGATTTTAATTATGGCAATTAACAATTTTGGAGCAATAAGAGAGTTCACCATGTCAAAGGGCTGACCACTGGCTAACCATATCAAAGAACTGGCTACAGGCTGACCATATCAAAGGGTTGACCACTGGGTGACCATATCAAAGGACTGACCATTGGCGGACCATATAAAATAGTTGACCAGGTTGACCATATTTTAACTAAGCGTAGAGACCTCGGAGGATTCCTTGTTGACGAGATAGATGATATATCGCTGGCACTGGATCAGTCCGGATATCTCCATCAGGATCCTTTCCACCATTTTCTCCAGGTTCGTCTGTTCCAGGAAGATGCCGCGGGCCAGATTCAACAGCAGCTGAAGAGGAAACAAATCAGCTTCTGCAAGACCTTGACACCATAATGTCTGTCAGATGGAGACACCAGCGAAAATGTCTGTAAATTTACATTGAAGAATATAATTTCTTTGGGAGACAGTCCAAATCAGAGGAGATGTTACTATGTTCCCGTTATAATTTTGGATCATATCCGATTGCCAATATAGACGTCAGAAGAATTCGATATTTCTTCTGGTCTTCTTCTGGAGAAAACCTCAGTCGTTAGAATGTCGGATTAGCATTTAGTTTGGTACCTTGTGAAACACGATAGTCGATTGGCTATTAGAGCTCGCCTTGTAATACAGAGAGTACGGGTTTAAGCAGCCTGCCATGAGACGGTTACTGTGTAGGGACCCTGAGCAAATCCTTCGCTCACAATTGCTCAGCGCCATTGTTTGATGCTTTGTCACCAGATAGTGGCGCTTAATAAATGCGTATAGATGATGACCTCTACCTGATTCTGCATGTATTGGTTGACGGACATCTCAAAGAGTTGTGCGTTTGTTAATCCTATTCCGCAGAAGATCAGAAAATCTTTGAACAGCTACAAACAAAAAATTCTAGGTCTACATAAAATCGTCAATTCGCTTCATCATATGAGCATGTGACATCGCAAACGCAGGTTCGGCAGAGGAAAAAGCAGCTCGTAGCAGAAGAAAAAGAGCAGTCCCTTAAGCCACCCCTGAGGCAGCCATGGGTAGGAAGTGTTAGCGACTTCATTTTCTTGGCCTAAGAATATGACGGCGAGTGGTCAATCCTCTCCCTCACCGTCTCAGGTTCCCACCGACAGTGTACGATCAGTGTACTCATTACAGCTGAGTTGACTAGGGGTGCAGGCGGAGCAGAAATCTCTAAGCAAATTTCGTAGCTTGTGATAAGGAATGCAGATATGCTGCTATCTCGCAGTCACACCATGTCGTCCCTGTTGCAGTCCGAGTCACTGAACTTTGTCCAAGGACTAGGAAGCAAGACTTCAGCGGTGACCATCCATCTGCTCCAGCGCCTATCAGTGGCCTTTCAAATAGGAAACGGTGTCTGTTTTGGATTGAAGCAATTAGGAGACAGATGGCAACCATCGACTAAATGACGATTAATAGGTACAGTTAACTGAAAACAGTCAATTTAATTAGTCTGCGAGTTTATTGGCTTCATGAAGAAATACAGTTTTTTTTAATAATTATTATTATAGTAACAAAGCCTGAACATCTAGTTTATAAATAGGAAGACCACTTTCCTCCATTAGTGCTTATCTCCATGACTATCAAGCGCTTCATTTCCGTAGCTTGTAGCAGCACCTTCTTTAACCCGCTAACACGAAAAATGCTGTCAACTGTCTGCTATCCATCTTTTTGCTCCCTTGGCATTTGAAATCCTGGGCCCAATAAACAACGAGGACTTGACCTTTGCTTCTAGGGCAGAACCTCAGCCCCACTGCTAGCGGTAACTTTCGAGAAACCACTTTTCTGTTCCAACGCCTTGCGCTGGCGATCCAGCGTTTTAACGCTGTGGCCTTTAAATTAGGAGTAGGCCTAACCTTACCAACTTAGACCTTGACGAATAGGGGTCATTTCAGACAAATCTGCGTTTCTAAATAATATTATGGTCTCTGAGGGATCTTTTTTTTATCCCAAAATGACAACGAGAAGAAGAACAACGATAATAGTAAATTCGTGACGACTGGTTGAATGATAGAAGGGTCAAAAGGTTGCTGTGGCTCTGGTCCTACCGCTTCATCGTGTGCGTTAAACATTTCCGTTCCGTCGCTTTTGTTTATGATTTCGGCCACTCCTATTACTTCACCCTCCGAATTGAGAACGGGCATACAGAGCAGTGACTTCGTTCGGTAGCCCGTCTGATTATCCACCTCCTTGTTGAACCTCGAATCCTAATTCACGAATTATATCAAGCAGTAATTAGTAACTTAAAAGGTTCAACCGTGGCACACCTAAGTCGAAATTAGGTCACTATTCAGAAGTAGGGTAACAATAAGATACACGTTACGCAATGCAATACAATGCAATACAATCAATGCGATACAATACAATGTAATGAATACAATACTGTACAAATCACAGTACAATGCCTCATCTTACGCCTGCATCGATTACACTTCCAATCTTACATCACATTCTTTGCATACTTTTACCCTGCTATATAACGTTACCTTGTCTGTTATTACCTCATCTTTCAATTGCTCAGCGCCATCGATTGATGGTTGATCATTAGGTAGTGGCGTTTTAGAATGCACAAAAAAATAAAGATAGTAGTAGTAGTAGTAGTAGTAGTAGTAGTAGTAGTAGTAGTAGTAGTAGCAGTAGTAGCAGTAGTAGTAGTAGTAGTAGTAGTAGTAGTAGTAGTAGTAGTAGTAGTAGTAGTAGTAGTAGTAGTAGTAGTAGCAGTAGTAGTAGTAGTAGTAGTAGTAATAGTGGACCACTGTTACTACAACCACTATTAGTGGTACTAGTAGCAGTAGTAGTAATAATAACAATAATAATTTTCCGTAAGCGCTTGATATTGTGTTGTCAGGTCTCGATAGGCTCTGCCCAGTCAACATTGATGTGGGGAAATATAATTCTTTATCACAATTACAACTACAGTTACCCGCTTTGCCCTCATGTGACCTTGTCTTGAACGATGAACCTTTTGACTCTGACTTGACCTAATCAGCATTTGACCTCTAGACCTTGTCTTGACCTAACCAGCATTTGACCTTGTCTTGACCTAACCAGCATTATTTTGACCTTGTCTTGATCCAACCAGTATTTGATCTTCTCTTGACCTAACCAGTATTTGATCTTGTCTTGACCTATCCAGCAGTTGACCTCATGACCTTGACTTGACCTAATAAACCAGCGGCGATTGCTAACAGCCTACCTTGTAAGCATCTCGGATGTTGATCGTCTCCTTCTTCAACGCTACAGTTCCTATCACTCCCTTCCCGAACGGCACAACGATCATGTTCTCCTCCGTGTGCAGGGATTGGTACAGGGTCGAGGTCTCGCTGACGTCGAACAGCTTTGACACGAGGTACTTATCGTTCTTCGTACCCCTCACGAGGAACAGACTGGCCCGGTCGCTCTTCGTCAAGATACAGACGCTCCAGAGGATCTTGTAGCAGAGGAGGTTGACGTCCAGCTCATGCGAGATGTCGCGAACCAGTTCCATGAAGAGGTCCTTCTCCTTCATACTGACCAGCTCGAGGCGTCTGGTTTCGAGGTACTGCCGCGAGGGGGCGACCGACTGGCGACGCCCGACGACGAACTCGGTGAACAGTCCCTCGGTGATGTAGTCGACGTGGTTGTCCTTGGTGCGCAAGTGGAGGGCCGGATCGGAGAATGGCTGCTGCTGCTGCTGCTGGGCGGACGAGGGAGATGGGACTGTTCGTTCCTTGAGCCAGGAGTCGAGGACTTGCGTCGAGACGTTCGCTCGTATCCACTGGCGCAGGAAGCTCGGGTTCGTGTGAAGGAACTTGCCGACCGATGAGGGACTCAAGTGGTCCGACATAATCGGTTCTTCAAGAGACAAAAGGTAACAGCAAACTGTCTGATAATAGGATACAGGGGAGGTGAGAATAGGTAAAGCCAGATGATTGCGCCAAGTATACGGTAAGAATACGTCGAAGGTAAGGAATTTCGAAGTCATGTGAAGTAAAGCAAGCACACTGGGGTCGTCGAGAGTAAGACAAGGCATATTAAGGTAAGGTAAGGCGAGGCATATCGAGGTCATTTAAGGAAAGGTAAGGTGAGGAACATTGAGGTCATCTAAGGTTAGGTAAGAAAAGGCATTTTGAGGTCATTTAACATAAGGTAAGGCGAGGCATATCGGGATCATTTAAGGTAAGGTAAGGTGAGGAACATTGAGGTTATATACGGTAAGGTAAAGTACATTGAGGTAAATACCACTTAAGGTTATTCTGCAACACGGTGGTCCATTCGGTTAGCGCGCTGGGTCTGCCATCCAACGATTGCGGTCGCCAGACTGCTGAGTGGATTCCGTGTAATATACCCTGAACACGTTGTGTGGGCACACGTGCCTTTGTCATGAAGCTGGATGGTCTGTTACTGGCGTAAACTGAAAAGTAAACGGCTAGCCGCCCTACGATGCACTGCATCCCATGTCCAAGAGAGTTGGATATTCGGTCGTCCAGTGAGGGCCGAAGAGCAGAGGATGGGCGGCCCTTTACGATCCACTACGGATATGCAAGGGAAGATATGGCAAGGCGGGGTCAAGACAGGTATGTTAAAACGACTACCTAAAGCAAGGTGAGATAAGGTAAGGTTACGTGAAAAGAGGTGAATCAAGGCCGACAGGGTAGGCCTAAAGGGAAGCAAGGTACCTTAAGTATACGGTTAGGTAAGGTAGGGTAGGGCGTTGTAGGATCAAATCACCTACCGACAAGGGACAGACGAAGCACATGGCCTGCCTTCTCGTGAAGGCCACTCCCAAAATGATTCTCGGTCATTCTGAATTCTGCTCACTTTGGTTCATTACTCTAGGCGCCTAGGCCTAATTTTATACGATTATTAATCTCTAATAAAATATGATGACAGTTTTAAGAAGTTTAAACGAGATGTTTTGTCGAGCTTCATTTATGTCCAAGTTATGTAAATGAGTATCGATAAATTATAACAATGAATACAAAAATTAAAAATTATTGACGAATTACGTTCCTAACAAGGTCAACATAATGACGTCATGGAGTCAGGCAGTGTACTGACGTCATAAGCAAGGTTTGGTTGGTTAGTTGCTGTGTAACGTCACTGTGTGATGACAAAGATGTACGTATGTACACTCGTTTATTTCAAATACAACAGACAGAACGCTGTAATTTACATGGAACATGTTCAGTGGTTTGAGTTTAATATAATGTTTTTGAACAACATTCGAGGAATAAAGTTCATCGAGTCCTTTTATCTGGCAGAGAGAAGTTGTGCGTCTTTTATCGGAGATTCTATAGTTACAGATCATTATCGTCGCCCTCCTCCATTCTACAGGCTTGGGACTGGCACTACCATAGTCAGGGTAGTGGTGGAGTTTCATGTTTCTCCAATTAATCTATTTTTATGGTTACTATATTAGTAGATGTCAGCGATTTGTCAGCTTTCCTCCCAACTCCTTCTGCGTGATCAGTTGTAATGTCATCGAAAGTTGATTTCGCACCGATTCAATAAAACTGCTACGGAGTTTCTCTCTTATAGGGGCGTTAGATAATTTGTCGACTTATAACTTGAATCATGCAGTGTGTGTGTGTGTGTGCGCGCGCGCGCGCGTGTGTTGTGCGCGCGCGCGCGTGTGTGTGTGTATGTGTGACTTACCAAAAACTGAATCTATCCGTTGGCCAACTGCGACATATTTTATGTTGTGTTGTTTACTTCTCCGCCTTTCATTCTCTCTTGTCCTAAATGTAATCCGCCTAGGAGTTCTTCTACCTTCTTCTCCCTCTCTCCTGTCCCTTATCTCTACTTATACATATATACATATTTGCAGATTTATTTGTGTGTTTATGAGTGTCTATGTGCGTGTGTATGTGTGACTGGATCCTTCCCTCAGCCAACGTGCTTCTTTTGCTTTCCTCAAAACTTATTTCTTTTCACGTGGCCTTGCGCACTGGGAGCGCCTCTGAACGGATCACCCTTCTCGAGGCGCTTTATAGGCCCTAAATATGTAAATACAAATATTAATAACAATAGCAATAATAATAATGATGATGATGATGATAATAATAATAATAATAATAATAATAATAATAATAATAATAATAATAATAATAATAATAATAATAATAATAATAATATTACACTCCGGGGATGAGGACCACGTACTCACTGGCGTAAACTTGTCCAAAATATTGGTGGGGCAAAATATTGGTGGGGCAAAATATTGGTGGGGCATGGGGTCTGGACCAGAGGTGCAAAGAAAGTTTTTTCAAGATGAAACGTTGTTGTTGTTTTTTCGGTTTTTTGGTTTTTATGGTTTTTGCTGTTTTGGTTGTTTTTAAGTTTTTCTGATTTCGGATCATAAAAATCATGGAAAATTGCATGAACAAGAGCTCCAACTCAGTAAATTCAGTTGCGATTTCCGAAAATTTAAAATCATTTTATCAATGCTATTAAAATAACTTCTACAAAAATAAGAAATTTATTTTTTTAAACAAAACAAATGTTGTGGTTTTCTTTTTGTTGTTGTTTAAAGCAAAATCCGAAAAAACTTTTTTCACCTCTGGTCTTGACAGTCAGCAAAGACTTCCGGTGTTACGTTAATGCGTATGAAATAGGTGTTTTGTTTACATGTAAATTTGTTTCACATTGAAAATATTGAAGATAAAAATAAATCTTTGTTTCAATTATGGATTTCTGATAGTATTTCAGTTCTGTGTCTCTGTTTTTCTGTTTCTGAGAGAATTTGTCTCTATTGAAACATAATATTTTAATATTTGAAGAAATTCTCCTCTCGATTTTGGGGGGCATTGCCCCGGCTCCTCAATTATTGGGGGGGGGGGCACGTGCCCCGGCTGACCCCCCAGAGTCTACGCCTATGCACGTACTCCAAGCTTAAATTTTCAATCACTGTTAATATCTTAGAGCCTGAGGGATCTTATTTACCTCGGGCGCATAAAAAAAATAATAATAATAAAATAAATAATAATAATAATAATGTCCATCTTACGTCCATCTTACGTCGATTGCAATGGGAGGAGCGGCGGAACATGCTGCCGAACGTAAGCGCATCAAGTACACGTCTCTCCCCGCCTCGCACGAGTTTATCCCCGTGGCCATGGAATCACTAGGCCCCATAAACCGCACAGGATTAGAGTTTTTACAAGAGGTGGGCCGCCGCATCACTCAGGCCACGGGCTACCCCCGCGAGACGACTCATCTTTTTCAGCGCCTGTCTGTTTGCACTCAACGGTTCAATGCCGATGCATTTAGAGGCTCTTTTGACCAGCACATGGGGGACGAGAACCTCTAACTTGATATAGTTTCTTAGCGCCTGAGGGATCCTTGCTACCTCGGGCGATAAAAAAAAATAATTAAAAATAATAATAATAAAAATAATAATATAAAGAGCAATTATGACAGTAATGATGATAATAATAATTAAAATAATTAAAATAATAACAACAACAATTATGATAATAATGATGATAATGACCAGTTCATCCTCATATCTCACCTCTCTCTCGTTCCTCAGTCACTACTCGCCTCAAATTCTCCAACCGATCCATATCCCAGACTGCGCCTCAACTCTGGAACGAATTTATCCCCGAATTACGCATCCCACCTAATGTACAAATTCACAATCTGCACGCAGGGCATAGCCTCCTAATAATAGGGATTACTGCTGAAAATAACAAACCGATTACGTGTGCCAATTAAAACCATTGTTCTTTTTTTTATCCTTCTATAAAGTTCCTGCGCGTGAAGTGAAGTTGTCCTGTTTTCAACTAGGCCTATTTATATTTAACAAATCTGCGGTGGCTCATAAAGAGGCCCGTGCGCGGAGTTTTAGCAAAATGCAGGCTGTCGATTAAACGTTTAGCGGGTTATCAGCTGCATAACAAGCTGTCTAACAACCTGCGACATGAGCTTCTCAGCCTCTCTTTGAAACCATTTTCTTCGGTCGTGGTCATAGGCCTAGACTCTGGGGGGGGGAAGGGGAGGCAGCCGGGGCACGTGCCCCCAATAATTGAGATGGACTGTATTTTGGACAAGTTTACGCCAGTGATCGTGGTTTCGTTGTGTTGGGTCGGGGCGCCTCTGATGAATCTCTTTTGAGTTTGCGCTATAGAAATTTACAACTATCATTACCATTACCAGACCAACACCTTTGAATAACGTTCTTCAATAACACTAGTAGCTCGCTGTTGTTCGACAGAAAACAGAATCTAAATCGCTATGCTGCTTGATGTCATAATTATACATAGGGCTCACATATCACATACATGTACGTGTACGCAGAAAGTTGCCGACTGTATCCTTTTCCAGAATGCGTCACACGGAACAACAGAAACAAGGGACTGTTTATAAGGTCCAAATAAGGCAATAGTGTGTGTGTTTGTGTGTGTGTGGTTGTGTGTGTGTGTGTGTGTGTGTGTGTGTGTGTGTGTGTGTGTGTGTGTGTGTGTGTTTAAACGCGCGTGTGTTTTCTTGGTGGATGGTGTGCGAATGTGGGTGAATGGTCTAGAAATCCGGAGAGATGGGTAGCCCGCATTATCGAATCACCACACGCCCGCCTGGCTAGCTCGTTCAGCCAATATTTCATCGAGGATGACGAAACCAAAAGCAAATACTGATGGCAAATAAGACACTCGCGTGAATGTATTTTAATGCATTTCAAACTAGCAACTTATGAAGAAATTTCTAATCGCCGTTAAGAGTTTGTAATTATCTGTTCACAAGTTTACAAAATCAAACTAAATTGCAAGAAGCACTCTATCAAACGCTTTATAGATAAGCAATTTTCGTCCATTTGGAATTTGAAGTTGTTATAGGGTTAACTCAGACTTCATTCCTTAGGTGGCAATTGTAGTACAGATGGGCGCCTTGCATGGCTTCCCAAACAGTGTAATTCGCCTTCTGTTAAACTTGCTATCGACTGTTTCTACTATAATATCATGTAATCTTACTGCGTACTTTTCAGTTTGAATTAATAAACGAAGATTATTATTATTATTATTATAATTATTATTATTATTATTATTATTTTTTTTTTGCCCCGAGGTATACACTACAGGATCCCTCAGGGACTTCAATATTAACTAATGTAAAAAAAAGTGTCCGAAATGGCCCTATTCGTCTGTTTCCTGGCTGGCGAAAGTATTATTATTATTATTATTATTATTATTATTATTATTATTATTATTATTATTATTATTATTATTATTATTAAATATTAAACTGATTTGATGACGTTTCGCTAAATTATTAAAAGCATTCTAAAAAAAATGTTTCGTTCTATACGAAGTATTCCGGACTTCCTGCTCTTGAATCTGTATGAGGCGTTCGTGTAGAACACGGTCAGTCATACATCGTAGGCTACATCCACGGGTGAGCCGTTTCCTGGCTCACGGTTATCCCATCGTAAGACACACGGACCACTCTGTTGTTGATGCTGATAAAGAGCTGGACTCTTCCCTTCATATAGTCACTCGATTCTTCATCATACTCTTCCAATACCTCAATCTAATTTTAAAAATACACCATTGTAAATTAAGTAGCTCCGCGTACAACATCTCAGTTTAACAGAATTTCCGACATAACACGTGACTCTTAAGTTTGACCTCTGACCCGTTAAACTATTTATATTAATAACAAAATTATTATTATGATTCTCATTTATGTTTTGGATTATTATTATTATTATTATTATTATTATTATTATTATTATTATTATTATTATTATTATTATTATTATTATTATTATTATTATTATTATTATTATTATTATTATTACTATTATCATTATCATTATCATTATCATTATTATTATTATTTTTTTTTTTCACCGAGGTACATATGATCCCTCGGGAGTTCAAAAATTAGGGGGCATTGTTCTGGAATGGCTAGTCTTCACAGATGGTTTATTATTATTATTATTATTATTATTATTATTATTATTATTATTATTATTATTATTATTATTATTATTATTATTATTATTATTATTATTATTGTTATTATTATTATTATTAAAATTATTATTATTATTTTTATTATTATTATAATTATTATTTTTTTATTTTTTTTTTATTTTTTATATTTTTTTATTTTTTATTTTTTTTATTTTTTATTATTTATTATTATTATTATTATTATTATTATTTCATTCATTCATAAATTTAATTCATTCATAAATTTATATAGCGCCACTTCAAGGGAATTACTCAAAGGCCCTCCCGACTCCAGCACGGCGAAAAAGAGCAGTTTCAAGGCGGTCATAGAAGGTACCAGAGGAAGACCTAGGCGATTATTATTACAAAACTTTTAACGCTCGCGAAGACACAGACAAAATGATGCCAATCGGAGGCGCGATTAATGACTCTAGATGAAGTGCAGTTAGATATCCAGATGTTTGAAGGCCAATGAGAAATCTTGCGTTCTGAGACTTTTCTTCTAAGAACAAAAGGAGTTCGAGCAATGGATAAACATTGGGAGTCGATTCCATTCCCTGGGGGCAGCAATAGGAATGCACGAGAGACCACGAAATGATGAATCGAGGTTCAAACAAAAAACCATGACCAAAGGTCGCAGACTATGGGGCCGGAGGAAATGAGAGAGTAGTGGTTGAAGGCAGGTAGGAGTGTTCATTGTGAGGATTTTATAGGTTAGATTTGTAGGTTTAAATCTTTTTGAAAAATCAACAGGAAGCCAATGCTGCTGATCGAGCATAATTAAGGAGTGTACTGCAGCACAGTGCGAACCACACAATTTTGGATGCGCTGAAGCCTCACACACACACACACACACACACACACACACACACACACACACACACGCACACGCACACGCACACGCACACGCACACGCACACGCACACGCACACGCACACGCACACGCACACGCACACGCACACGCACACGCACACGCACACGCACACGCACACGCACACACACACACACACACACACACACACACACACACACATACACACACAAACTTTAAAACCTTAGTTACATAATTTTAAGTTAGGATGGTACTTACCTTTGCGTCTGGAACATCCCTCAGAACTTGTGCTTTGGCCTGTTCGACCGACTGTTATTAAAGTTGAACATCAAAGCATGTAAATAAGTCTTTCTATCAAACGCAATTAAGCACACGCAGGCAATAAAGTAACCAATTAATTATATGGTAAGTGTAAATCACGCATGCAATAAAGTAACCAATTAATTATATGGTAAGTGTAAATCACGCAGGCAATAAAGTAACCAATTAATTATATGGTAAGTTTTAATCACCAAAATTTCTCAGCGCCAAGACAAAAGCCGCGTCACCGACCAGATTATTTGGGCTGTTTAGGTGACAGGTCAGAATCTGGGAGTAGAATCCGTAGTGTATTGTGCCAAAGAGTGAAGTAGCGTGTATACAAAGTATTTCATTTTCTGCATCTTTCCACAAAAATCACGTTGTCTCGTGTGTTTAATGATTGCTTAGGGGCCATCCACATATTACGTACGCACTTAGGGGGGGAGTCGGATTTTGGCGATTTTGCGTACGGGTGCGAACGGGGGGAGGGGGGGTAACAAAATGTGTACGTACCCAAAATAAATTTCTAATTATGATGTCCACATTAGCCTATTTATAACTCTGTATTATCCTATAGTCGTCCCATGGCATTTTATTACATTATATAAAAGCCATGTGCAGTTATTCTGTGCTGTGAACGACACCTATAATTTGTCTATATTGGCCCTTCAATAATCTGGCCTAAAGTGCAGACAGGCTGCCTGGAGACACTTTCTGCAGCTGGTCATCGGGGGGGGTGCGTCAAACGTACGTACTCAGGGGGGGGGGGAGGTGGAAGAAAGTACGCTTGCGAACAGGGGGGAGGGGGTCCAATTTTCCCGGATTTTTGTGTACGTAATATATGGATGGCCCCTTATTCACCTTCCTGTTGCGATGTTTAAGAAATTGGTAGTGTAATATGTAACCTAAGCTTGAAGGCCATACGTACGTTGACGCAGAAATTCTAATGCATCTGTTCCAAAGCTCTGCCCAACACGGATACAAACGCGTTCATGCTAACTACATTAGAACTATGGCGAAATTTGTTTTCTTATCGCCATATGATATTACCTACCTTTCCTACCCAGTTCTCCATTCTAATCTTCGGCTGTGACATCCTTGTTGTTAGCGCAGCCTACACTCAGACAAAAATAAAAGCAAAATAACAATTTGTAGTGACAGCAAAGGTTCTACAGCTTGTATACGCATCACAAATCGTGTAGGTCCTACCAACAGTACATTACTATTACTTAGCATCACTAGGCCCTATTTGTAACATATTGCTGTTTGTCAATGTGAGTCGATAATAAATAATAATAAAAATAATAAAAATCATTCACATCCTGCATTCAGGTCATGGACTGCAGTAAAATTTAACTGGAGTAGGGGCCTACATGACGCGTTTAAGTACTAACTAGATGTTTGCCCGTCCTAAGACGGTGAAGGAAATTTGAAAATGTATTTTCCAATTTTACAGAGAGTATTATATATCGGCGCTATATCAAATAAAGTCGCAAAAATGATTTTAAAACAATTTGAAACTGTAATTTTTAGTGTGCGAAATAAGCTCTGTTGTGAAGTTGCTGCTGATTAATGTAGTCAATAGTAGCGGAACATATTGAATGCGTCTAAGTAAATTGACCAGTTTAAGCGTTTTCGCATCGTAAGTAATACATGCAAATAAAAGTTTAATCCCGTTAAAGGAATTTGGCCGTTAATTGGACCGTTGAACCCGTTAAGCTCTCTTTTTTCAGCGTTTTATCGACGTAGGTTGATCCCGTTTATATATATCGGCGCTATATCAAATCAAGTCGCGAATGCCGTTTTGGGTCGGATTTAACTTAAATTCGCTATATTTGTGGCACGTCAAGTTGTTTCGATTCAGCGTTTTAGCGATATAAGTGAATTATTTTAAGCGCGTTTTAAACCGCTAGCTTAAAAGAGCCGCCGTTTAACATATATTGAAATTTACTTTGAACGAAGTGATCGTCCCGTTTGTGACGTCATTGGTCATGTGACGTCATCAATTAGTTGGAGGCAGCCAATGAGAGAAGCGTAACATGACCTACATCCAATACTGACATCCTGGCTACATTTCTGTTCATTTCTATTACTAATTATAGTCACTGGGTTCTTATTGAGCTGTAAGTAGGGCCTCGCTCTTCCTCCTCTTACACAGGTTTTATGAGGCACTCAATATGGTTCACTTAATTGTTTTGATACATACATACATGTACATACATACATACATACATACATACATACATACATACATAAATACATACATACATACATACATACATACATACGTACATACATACATACATACATACATACATACATACATACATACATACATACATACATACATACATACATACATACATACATACATACATACATACATACATACATGCATACATACATACCAGGGCTGTACCGAATAGGTGATTATCACTATTCGGCTGAATACGAATACGATTAGTGTACAAAATAGGTCTGCCGATAACATTCAAAAATACGTTAATGTTCACTCACTGTACACAAATAATGAGACTACTGACACTGCGATACCGCGGTTCAGGCAGTAGGCAACGCCTGGCTGCAACCACAGCATATATTCAGTCCACTCGCTACAGCAGCCGCATATGCAGAAACAGATGTCACGTGACCAGTATTCGTATTCGGCCCGACCGTTTCAATTATGAAAATGTCTATTGTTATTAGGTTGAAATCTAGATCATATATATATATATATATGTTAAGTTGCTGACTATTCCTTTTGAGAACGCGTTTGACGGATGAACTGGTATAAGACATCGTTTCAACAACGCCTGCATGCTTATATAGCTACAGTGGTTGTGTGTGTGTGTCTGTGCGTATGTGTATGCGTGACTAAGCAAAAGCTTAACCCATCCGTAGGCCAACTGCGACTTATTTTATGCTGTGCTATGAAACATTACTCCGACTACCAGTCTCTCTCGTCCTAAATGTAGTCCTACTCAGGGTGTTCTCTGCCTTCTTCTCTCTCCCTCTCTCTACCTATATATAGACAGACAGTCAGAGAGGCGGACAGACAGACAGACACAGAGATAGAAAGACAGACAGGCAGGATACAGTACTGTCGGTAATGAGCTCTTCTGGACGTTGTACGGAAGACATTATAAAAGTTCCAAAAGTCTTCTTATTGTGTATTCTATTGTATCGGCCATTTCCCCGAATTTCTTCTACCACGGGCACACATCCAAAGTCCATTCCAAACTGAACTGCTGCGACATGGATACCCGGCCACTTTATCTGATATCTAGTTTCTGGATGACATTGTCGAAATACTCCGGACTTCGTGCTGTTGGCTCTGCATGAGGTGTACAACTGTATACATGGACGTGTACACATCTCGATGTAGGACATCGTAAGACTAGTCCCTCCCACACTCAATACGAAACAAGATGGTCGGAGGAATTTTCTGGCTTTCACTTTCAGTATCAGACAGACACTGAGATAGAAAGATAGACAGGCAGAGGGGAACGAGTTCTGCAGCTTGTATGCGCCCAATACGCCTTGAGTACACAATCACAATGATACCCGGCAACTGTATTTAATATCTAGTTTCTGGATGACATTGTCTTGACGTATTAAATTTATAATTAATGAGACGACTTCGTATTGGCTAAAAACTAACGTCAACTGCGCTCATGAGTGACGTGAACAACGGGACCCGAAAATCGACGATTCATGTGATACTAGAGTATTTGCCCGTCATGTTATGACGGTGGTGTAAATAGGCCTATATGTATCGTTGGTTAAAATGCTCTGATCGCCGTCGTCAAGACGGCAGTACTGACGTCACAAACGGTTTCAGAGCGTTTATCGACAGACACACGCTCTAGGGATATTATTATAGAGACACTGCCCCATGCGATGCTACTATCTACGGTGCTTCATTCGCTATTCTATTCTCCGCAATACTGCGGTGTTACAATAGGATACCTAGGCTACATTAAACACACACACAAAAATACAAGTACACGTCAATTACACACCTATTACATACCAATTACATACCAACTATGTAATAAATTACATATCAATTACACTCTAATTGCAAACAACCTATATATGCCATTTACATACCATTTACATACAATATGATACGTACATAGACACACAGACACACTCAATACAAACATATTATTATCTCATATCCACATGCATATATATGCATCATAGATATATGCATATACACAAACGTACCTACATACATACATGCATACCACCTACCGACGTATATACACACAATTACATGCGTAAGTATGTAAGTAGGTAAGTAGACATTATTTGCCCACACCTATATTACTAAACCTATATTACACCTTAATCTTTCCCTATATTTCCTATTGTAACATATCATGGGGTGCAAATTATAAGTCAACCCTAAATTCCCTAGGCAAATTACAAAAAATTGCGATTCGCACTGTGTTTAATACCCATTGGAGAGCCAGCACAAAACCCATATTTAGAGAAAATAACATTCTAACCTTAACTCAAATATTTATGTTCCAATGTAGCGTATTCATGTACCGCTTTCATTACAAACAACTACCGTCATCCATGAACTCCTACTTCAGTATGGGTTCCGCTCATCATCAATACCAAACTCGAAATGCTTCAAAGTATCGACCTGAATTTGCCCGCATAAACGTAAAAAGGTTTTCAATTAAATGCCAGGGCCCCAGACTATGGAATGCCCTACCTATTGAAATAACCTCGGCCTTGCACATTAAACGGTTCAAACTGTTACTAAGATCCTACTTAATAAATCAATTTGCAACACCCATCATTCCCATTTGAATGAACCCAAATAATGAACTGACTGATTAGCTGGTATGCTTCAGAATCCATTGTAAATAATATAATGTACAGCAGATAGACACCTTCAGCTTATAATGGTTCGACCATCTACGGTGTAAATCTAATATACAGTTGTTGTTATGTACATAATTGCAATCACAATCTAATTTTGAATTTAGTTGATTTATTAGTTAAGCTAGTTAACTCTTACTAGTTATCATAAGACATACATATCCGTTCTGCCTGTGATCGTGGGGTGCCCCAAGTAGCGGGACTTATCCCTTGGGGGCATCCTGTTATAACACCCACTACACTACAAAAATGTTACTGTTTTGTCTTGCACTACTGGGTTGTATTAATAAACGGATTTTTGATTTGATTTGATTTAGCCTATATTTGCCACTGACAAAAGGAAATGCATTAGATTGCATAAAAAAATAAATGCATAATGCATATTCGATATAGACTACGATAGAAGTATATGGACACACATGTAAAACTAAGTATAACTAAAGAGATGTCATTTCGCAATACATACATACAGACGCATGTATATATATATACATTATATACAGGTATATATATATATATATATCACCGAAATACCTTTTACGAAGACGTCTGACGGATGAACTGGTAGAGTAACCTGACTAGATCGTCTGAATAAGACATCGTCTCAACAACGCCTGCTTATATAGCTACAGAGGGGGTGTTAGTGTGTGAGGGTCTGCCTGTGTCCGTCTGTGTTCATCTGTGTGAGTATGTGTGCGTGAGTCATCGTGTGTTTGTCTGTGTGTGAGTGACTCAGCAAAAGCTGAAATCATCCGTTGGTCAACTGCGACATATTTTATGTTTGTGTTGGAAAACACAAACGTCCGCGCTTTCCATTTGCTCTCGTACTAAATGTAGTCAGCCTCTGCCTTCTTCTCCCTCCCTCCATCCCTTCTCTCTACATGACACTTTTATATTTGTTTGTGTGGGTGTGTATGTGCGTGTGTCTGTGTGACTGGATCTTTCCCTCCACCTGTGCGTGGCGAAAACAGCTGCCCTCAGAGAAAATTGCAAATCATCGTGATACGATTCTACATAATATTTTTTAAATATTTTGAGCAACTTCTGACACAATTTATATTTTCTATGGTCGATTCTTGTACTTCGATTATGTTAACGATTCTTCAATTTCTCTTCGCAGGTATTTAAAATCAAACTAAGTTATGAAAAATATCTATCAAACGTGTAAGACTGACAGATAACTAGACATCGTTTTGCCATTTGAAGCTGATATTTAAATTATACTGAAATCGATGATATTATCGCTAAATTAGAAAAAAAACAATCTATGAAAAATGTCTCTTTTATATTCGAAGCATTCCGGACTTCTGCTGTTGGTTCTGTATGAGGTGTGATGGGACAGAGTAAGTCTATGTCTTCACACACAATACGAGACAAGATAGTAGGAGGCATTTTCTGTCTCACGGCTACCCAATTTGAGGAACATCAACCACCTTGTTGTCGTTGTTGACGAAGATACGGACTCTGTCGAGGCGGTAGTCGCACGTGGTCATACAATCTTCAGGAATTACGTCAACCTAATTACAAAAATTCACGATTAGATATTAAGAAATCATAATCTTTATAATGCACCTCAGTTTAACCTCAGTAATAAACGAAGGAAGGTAGACATAATTAAGTAGGCAGATAACTAATTAAATATTTTTGTGTCACGTGGCGCATCTGATTAGCTGAGTTCAGATGATATTAACCTCGACGTCTGGCCTGTCCTTCAGAACTTGCTCCTTGGCCTCTTCACCATCCTGTAAATAAAAGCGAACACAAATGCAAGTAGGTGGTTCACTCAAAATTATTAGGCATACACAGGCAATAATGTAATGTACTGTGAAAAGAATCGCGTAACAGTTTCTTGTTATTGCAAATCTTTCCAAATGTTCATCACCAGCATCAAGAAAATGGTAATCCGAGCGATGTGCTAGCGTTTTGAGTCTTCACCTCAAATAATTATGAACTTTGATCAATTAATTATCTTGGTCGGTCACAGAAGCTGACGTTCTATTGATAAATCCGTTTAGTCGTCTATCACTTCCTAGAGAACTCGGCTATGTTGTGTACACTGAACGTTCAATGTCGGTGGGAAGATGAGACAGCGAGGGAGAGGACTTGTCATCTGGACTCATATGTCAAGGCTAAGAAATTGAAGTCGCTAAAACTTCATATCCCTGGCTGCCTATCTACCTGTCTTGAAGGAATGCTGATGCTTTTCTAATGGCTCCGTCTATTCATCAGTAAATGGTTCATCGAACTTGCAGGGAGCAAGATGTTAAGCAATCCACACTGGGTAAATCATAACTCTGGCATGAATAAACATGGCTTACCTTTCCAAGAAGCTCCGGCCATTCCTGCTTCCTCGTCACCGCCATCTTGGTTAGTTCTGCTTATGATACTTGGACATAATATGAAAGAGAAAGCACTGCGTGACTGCCATTATTAGCGACATCGAATGTTACATTAAATGAATGCACAGCAATCCCGATATGAAGAAATCCCGGATTATAACTTGGTTCGAGTATACCCATTACATATCAGTTACTCGCTAATTACTCACTAATTACTCACTAACAACTTACTAATTTCTTACTAATTACTGTCACCGTGTTTCTGATTTGACGATTTGTATTCTTTGTTGTTTGTGCGGTGTAGGCGTTTCCCTCGCTCTATCAAACACTACCATACTTATTCGCTAGTGTTCTTACTTACTTACTAACTACTTATTACTGTACTGAATACTGACAAATGCGCTGCGTAATTATACATGTTTCTATATTATTTAAATAAGGTAATTAATAAACTGACATTCAAACGTTGTGGCCTGTCCGCGACACAATGTCATAGATACTTACATACATACATGCATACATACATACATACATACATACATACATACATACATACATACATACATACATACATACATACATACATACATACATACATACATACATATATACATACATACGTACATACATACATACGTACATACATACACACATACATACATACAAACAAACATACATACGTAATGAATGCTAACATACATAAATACATATAATACATACATACATTGCATACATACACGCAAATATGTATGCAGATTATACCTTTCGAATTAACTGGAGTTAGGAACACGCAACCTCTATTATACTCATCACTCGGATTCACAGGCGAAAGAATCTGTTTCAAAAGTCCTATTAAGAAATTGTCAGTGCCTGCTTATATAGCTGAAGTGTTTGGGTTTGTGTGTGTGTATTTGCATGTGTGTTTGAATGAGAGATCGTGGATTCAACCCAACACCTTAACGCCATCGTATGACACTGAGATCATTAAGGTCGAGATGAAATATATCTTCTATAGTTTCACCGTTAACTACTGATTCAGCGTTTCAACGGCACCTGCTTATGAACAATCATCTCGGCAGCACATGTTTATGAGATCATCTCAGCAGCACATGTTTATGAGATCATCTCAGCAGCACATGTTTATGAGATCATCTCAGCAGCACATGTTTATGAGATCATCTCAGCAGCACATGTTTATGAGATCATCTCAGCAGCACATGTTTATGAGATCATCTCAGCAGCACATGTTTATGAGATCATCTCAGCAGCACATGTTTATGAGATCATCGCAGAAGCACTGGATTCTAAGAGATCGTCTAACGAGCACGTGCTTTACAGCTAACGACGTAGGTGTGTGAGTGTCTTAGCATGGATGCTGTGACTCTTGATGAGCTCATGAGCATCCTTAGAGATGGGCGCGGGGGACACCTTAGCAGCTGGTCTGAGGCTCTGGGATTCGCTTCCCAATCCTGTTCGTTCAGTCCATTCTTCGATATCATTCAGCTCTAAACTTATACTCGACTCTTTCAACCTGCATACCCACCGTAGCCTGGCTGCTGGTCTCTCTGGCTTTTCCAGTTGGTTTTGACCTTTGATTGTGATTTAACTCGAAGCGACAATCGACTGATGTCTTGGATATGATAACATACATAAACACATATACACAACCACACTTTTAGTATCTCTGGGATGCCCCTCTGACATGCATGACACAACGCTTATGAATAAGCAGATGCAAATAAAGGAGCCTTTATTTGCGTCCGACAAGCGCCAATACACTACAATATATAGGCTATTACATACGCTGCATATACATGTATGAATAAGCTGATGGTCGGCAAGGCTCACATCGATAAGATTGTACGTAATATTGTTTTAAAATGAGCAACTTCTGACACAATAATGTTCTCTGTGGTCGATTCTTCTAATTCATTTCTGTTAACGATTCTTCAATTTCTTTTCGTAGGTATTAAAATCAGACTAAGTTATGAAAAGTGATCTATCTAGATAGGCAGACATCTTTTGCTTGCGATTTTAGACTGTTAGTTACATTTAAACTGAAATTGAAAATATCGCTAAATTATGAGAAGCAATCTATAAAAATGTTTCGTGTTATCCGAAGTATTCCGGACTTCCTGCAACGTTGTTTGTTCTGCATGAGGTGTACGTGTAGGGTCTACATTTCCTGACGTGGGACATTGTAAGACTAGTCCTTCACACACAGCACGAACAGGCCAGTCGGAGAAATTTTCTGGCTCACGCGGCTACTAGGTATGAGTAACACGAACCACCTTGTTGTCGTTATTGATGAAGATACGGACTCTGTCAAGGCGGTAGTCGCTTGGAAGAAAGTTCAGCATGAGAGATCTTGCTGACATCTTCCGAGTGGTTTTCAGATTCGCACCTTCAGGCGGTTTCTTAGGTCGCAACGTTTAACGTGTATATGTCAAAGGCAATTCGTAAAACCAGGGATTTTGTAAAATGCCTGAAATTTTTAGGCAATTTGTAAAAATCCCTGATTCACTCAGGCACTTTACAAAATTCCTGAAAAAACCAGGGATTTTGTAAAATCCCTGAAATCAGACGATGAAAATTTGACAGATTGCCTGAAATGAAAATGACGAACATAATCGACGTTTATTATGCAAAAAAGTCCGATTTGCAAAGGATTAATATTTTTTGAAAAGTTTGGAAAAGTTTACCCCAGTGATCGTGGTTTCGTTTCTGATGAGCCTCTCCTGAATTTGCGCTATAAGAATTTGCAATTATCATTACCATTACCAGACCAATACCTTTGAATTACACTAGTAGCTCGCTGTTGTTCGACAGAAAACAGACCCTAATTCGCTGTGCCGCTTGGTCATACATAGGGCCCACATGTCACATAATAGGCCTACCTTGATCCAGTGCTTAAAGCGGATGGACTTGACGCTACTAAACCAACCAATTTTAGGCCCATTGCTAATGTTACATTCTTGTCTAAAATAATTGAGAAGATTGTTGCTGCGCAGCTCATGTGCTACCTGGACAAATATTGTCTTCTCCCCACCTTCCAATCGGGTTTCCGTAAGGGCCACTCCACAGAAACCCTATTAGTCCGCCTCTTATCGGACATATATGGGGCCACTGACAGATCCCAGGTCACTCTCCTTGCGCTGTTCGATGTGAGTGCCGCGTTCGACACTGTCGATCACGACATCCTCTTGCAGCGCTTATCCATTTCCTTTGGCTTCTCTGGTAATGTTCTAGGTTGGCTTACTTCATTTCTGCAAGACCGCTCCTTTATGGTGGCTCACGGATCCACTAGGTCCCCTTGGGTTCCTGCTCCTTTTGGCCTGCCTCAAGGC
This sequence comes from Allolobophora icterica, assembly GCA_963556255.1. Lineage (NCBI taxonomy): Eukaryota > Metazoa > Annelida > Clitellata > Crassiclitellata > Lumbricidae > Allolobophora > Allolobophora icterica. The sequence continues at coordinate 50,218,792 of OY744611.1, forward strand.
TCCGTCCTTGGGCCCCTTCTTTACATAATCTACACTGCTGACCTGGGGTCCTTGTTAGCGGCTGGGTCAGTTTTTAACCAGTCCTATGCTGATGACCTGCAAGCCTATGTACACTGCCCTGCTGTCCGGGCTGTTGCAGCTGTGGAAACCATGACCCGTGCCATGGAATCCCTGCAGGCCTGGATGTCTGCAAACCGCTTAAGACTTAATCCGGTTAAGACGCAGTTTATATGGCTTGGCACACCCCAGCAGCTCTCCAAAATCGATTTGACTTCCCTTGCCTTGCAATTCCCACACCTTACTTTTTCGACCTGGGTCCGGGACTTGGGAGTCATCCTGGACCAGGAACTTGCATTTACGCGGCACATAAACCTTCTCTCCCGCGGTTGTTATTACCAGCTCCGGCAGCTGAAGGTGATTTCCCGTTCTTTGTCCTCTGGTGCAGCTTCCACACTTGTCCATGCATTTGTTGTTTCTCGACTGGACTACTGCAGTGCCATATATAACGGACTGCCGGCTTGCCGGATTGAGCCCCTGAATAGAATCCTGCGTTCTGCTGCCCGCCTTATAGGCCGCATCCCCAAGTTTGGCAGAGTCTCTGCGTATATGAGGGATGTCCTACACTGGCTCCCCTACCCGCAACGCATCACTTATCGAATCTCTGCCTTGGTTCGGCGATGCTTTGAAGGCGTGGCCCCTCCATACCTGCGGGAGCTCTGCTGTCCCACTTCATGTTCGCAACGTCGTTGCTCTCTCCGCTCAGCTGCGCAGGCTGAACTCATTGTTCCCCGTGCGCGGACAGCCATACAACAGCGCCGTGCCTTCTCTGTGGCTGGCCCCATGGCCTGGAATGGGCTCCCTACCAAACTCCGCCAAATACCGATTGGTCATTTCACCTTGTTTCTTACTGTTCTCAAAACTGCGTTATTCGACCGTGGTTGGGCTGGGAGCGCTCCTGAGTAGGCAATCTTGAAGTCTTGAAGGGGCGCTATAAAAAACTGCTTTAATAATAATAATAATAATAATAATAATAATAATAATAATAATAATAATAATAATAATAATAATAATAATACATGTGCATGTACATAGAAATTAGCCAACTGGATCCTTTTCCCGAATGCGTCACACGGAAGAACAGAAACAGGCTGTTTATAAAGTCATATAAGGCAATAGTGTGTGTGTGTGTGTGTGTGTGTGTGTGTGTTTAAACGCGTGTGTGTGTTTCTTGGATGGTGTGCGCATGCTGGTGAGTGGTCTATCCAGATCAGAAATCTGGAAAGATGGGTAGAACGCATTATCGAATCGGCCAGCCAACCGACCACCACACGCCCGCCTGGGTAGTTCGTTCTGCCAATATTTCATTGAGGATGACGAAACCAAAAGCAAATACTGATGACAAATAAGACACTTGCATGAATGTATTTTAATGCATTTCAAACTATCAACTTATGAAGAAATTCCTGATCGCGGTTAAGAGCAGGGACGTCATTTGGGGGGGAAAGGGGGGGCATTTTCCCCCCTGATTTAAAAAAAATGAAAATCTGGAACAAGAAAAGGAGGAAGAAGAAGGGGTAAAAAAGAAAATAATGATACTCAAATTCATGGAATTATTATATACTATTAACAGAACTAGAGTCTGCAAAGACTTTTTCACAAGACCACACCTTTTCGACAGTGGGGGAGGGGCACATTATGGATTTTTTTCCCAGAAAATTTGGAAGAAACACCCAAAAACTGTGAAAGTTTTTCGCGCGGAGCGCGAAAAATTTTTTTACCTCTTTTTTGACGTCCTTGCCCCCCTGAAAAAAGCTGAAATGACGTCCCTGGTTAAGAGTATGTAATTATCTGTTCGCAAGTTTAGGAAAACAAACTAAATTCTAAGAAGCACTCTATCAAACGCTTTATATATAAGCAGTTTTCGTCCATTTGCAATTTGAAGCTGTTATAAGGTTAACTCAGCTTTCATTCCATCGGTGGCGACTGTAAAATGATCAGTAGGACAGATGGGCGCCTTGCATGGCTGCCAAACAGTTAAATTCGACTCCTGTTAAACTTGTTATCGTCTGTTTCTATTATATCATGTAATCTTACTGCGTACTTTTCAGTTTGAATTAATAAAAGAAGATTATTATTTTTTTTTGTCCCGAGGTATCAATGGTCCCTCAGGAATAGAAAAAAATTATGTTGGGAGCAGGGGACAGTGTCTGGAAAATCAAACCTCGTCGTCCGGAGGCGCTGGGAATGTCCCGTTGAAGGCAATAGAGTTGTAGCGTTGTATGCAAATAGATAGACGCTGAAAGAGAAACGAAGCCTCACGGCGGTCGCCACTGATGGTAGAAAGGCGACTACCTATATTGCTGATGAAAGCGGCGCCTGAGGGATTGACAGGGCCCAAGGTCTCAAAAGCAATTGCCTGGAATCTGTGGGTTGGTGGCAGTCCCAGATATTTTTGCTCCTTGCGTTCAGCCGCCTGGGCTGATGCAGGCCGCCTGGAGCTGGCAGGGTGGGTGACATAGGAAAGCGCACACGTGTGAACCACAGAGGCGTCCCATGCCAGGTATTATTATTATTATTATTATTATTATTATTATTATTATTATTATTATTATTATTATTATTATTATTATTATTATTATCATCATCATCATCATCATCATCATCATCATCATCATCATCATCATCATCATCATCATCATCATCATCATCATCATCATCATCATCATCATCATCATCATCATCATCATCATCATCATCATCATCATCATCATCATCATCATCATCATCATCGTCATTATTATTATTATTAGTATTATTATTTTTAAAAATTAAACTGATTTGATGACGTTACGCTAAGTTATTAAAAACATTCTATAAACGATGTTTCGTTCTATACGAAGTATTCCGGACTTCCTGCTCTTGATTCTGTATGAGGCGTACTTGTACACTCCAGGATGTAGAACAAGGTCAGTCACACATCTTAGGCTATACCCCACGGGTATAGAGACGGACCCGTCGTTATCTTGCTCACGGATATCCCATCGTAAGACACGCGAAAAACCTTGTAGTCGATGCCGATAGAGAGCTGGACTCTTCCCTTCATATAGTCACCCGATTCTCGATCCCACACATGCAATATCTCAATCTAATTTTAAAAAATACACCATTGTAAATTAAGAAGCTCTGCGTACAACATCTCAGTTTAACAGAATTTCGGACATAAGTAAGTAAGTAAGTATATTCTTTAATAAAGCCAGCTGCCAAACAGCACTCTGGTGAACAAGCACACGCATACATAATTACATACACCAGGATAAATTAATAAGTGAATAGCATTCTGACTATAAATGTTTTGCTCATTTGATTTTTGGCAGCACCCACTCATGGCGTCTGGGGCGCAGGCTGTACACCGCTGGCTTAATTGGGGGAGCAACCCATGAAGGACATGTCCCGGTTCTTCGAGAACCGCCGAAAATAGTCGGGTATCGGCCACACGGCACATCTCTTCGATCTTTGGGCAATCACCAGGGAGGTACCTCTGTCGTATTAGCCTATTTACAACTGCCTGGAGCCTTCCTTTTTTTGTTGTCCAGCATATTCCCACCATGCCGGAGCGGCAAACAGCAGACGTGACAGCGTAGTAGCTCGCACCACATCATACAGCTTGGTGCCAGGTTACATTTACCCGCTCATTGCGCTACATGATCTAGTGCAGCCGTAATAGTGGCACTATTTGAAGATGTGCCTCTTAGGTTTGACTTCTGACCCGTTAAACTATTTATATTAATAATAACAACAATAACAAAATTATCATTATGATTCTTATTTATGTTTTGGATTATTATTATTATTATTATTATTATTATTATTATTATTATTATTATTATTATTATTATTATTATTTTTTTTTTTTACATTTGTTTATCAAACAAACAAAACATCACTCGACAAGTTCTGGCCGCATGAAAGTTCCTATGAAGGCAACAGCATTGAAGCGTTGTATGGTGATTGACAACCGCTGGAGTAGATAACAAGTCTCCC
>OY744611.1:50227832-50245332 GCA_963556255.1 Allolobophora icterica
TATTTTCGAGATTCGATTCGAATTCGAATCTTTACCCCCGATTCGATTCGAGATTCGATTCGACTGAAAATTTGTGATTCGCAGGTCCCTAATATATATATATATATATATATATATATATATATATAATATATATATATATATATATATATATATATATATATATATATATATAACTCGCTCTGCTGTCCATGGAGACATATTGCTTCCTCGTCGCATTAAGGTTGTATCGTGCATTGGACACTCCTCTTGGAGCGATCCTCCATATATTAAGCGAACCTTTTTTTACTGATTAAGCACAATATACGTATTATAATGATAGACTAAATCTTTTATTACGCTACACTTCACTGCACTGGTTACTAAGCATCCAAAATGGCAATGGTTCTTTCACAGGCTACACGTCTTCTGCAGAATAACTTTAAAACCTTAGTTACATAATTTTAAGTTAGGGTGGTACTTACCTTTGCGTCTGGAACATCCTTCAGAACTTGTGCTTTGGCCTCTTCGACCGACTGATATTAAAGTTGAACATCAAAGCAAGTAAATAAGTCTTTCTATCAAACGCAATTAAGCACACGCAGGCAATAAAGTAACCAATTAATAATATGGTAAGTGTGAATCACCGAAATTTCTCAGCGCCAACACAAAAGCCGCGTCACCGACCAGATGATTTGGGCTGTTTAGGTGACAGGTCAGAATATGGGAGTAGAATCCGTAGTGCATTGTGCAAAAGAATGAAGTAGCGTGTAGACCGTATTTCATTTTCTGCATCTTTCCACAAAAATCACGTTGTCTCGTGTGTTTAATTATTGATTATTCACCTTCGTATTGCGAGGTTTAAGAAATTGGTAGTGTAATATGTAACCTAAGCTTGAAGGCCATACGTACGTTGACGCAGAAATTCTAATGCATCTGTTCCAAAGCTCTGCCCACCACGGATACAAGGCGGATATAAAAACGCGTTCATACTAACTACATTAGAACTATGGCGAAATTTGTTTTCTTATCGCCGTATGATATAACCTACCATTCCTATCCAGTTCTCCATTCTAAACTTCGGCTGTGACATCCTTGTTGTTAGCGCAGCCTACACTAAGAAAAAAATAAAAGAAAAACAACAATTTGCAGTGAGAGCAAAGGTTCTTCAGCTTGTATACGCATCACAAATCGTGTAGGGCCTACCAATTCACACCCTGCATTCAGGTCATGGACTGCAGTAAAATTTAATTGGAGTACATGACGCGTTTAAGTGCTAACTAGATGTTTGCCCGTCCTAAAGGAAATTTGAAAACGTATTTCCAATTGTAAGAGAGTATTATTTATCGGCGCTATAGCAAATCAAGTCGCTAAGACGGTTTAAAAACATTTTGAAAATGTAATTTTTAGTGTGCGAAATAAGCTCTGTTGTGAAGTTGCTGCTGAGTAATTTAGTCAATCGCCAGATGGGTTATAGTAGCGGAATATAGGCCTATCGAATAAATTTATGCGTCTAAGTAAATTGAACAGATAAAGCGATTTCGCATCGTAAGTAATAAATAAATTTAATTCCGTTTAAGTAATTTGACCTTTAATTGGGCCGTTGAACCATTTAAGCTCTCTCATTTCAGCATTTTATCGACTTAGGTTGATCCCGTTTATGTATCGGCGCCATATCAAATGAAGTCGCGAATGCTGTTTACATACAGTAGAATACGTACATACACGTACAGACACACATACATTACACACCTATTACACACCTATTACATGCCAATTACATGGTGACTATGTAATAAATTGCATATCAATTACATTCTAATTACAAACAACGTATATACCATTTACATACCATTTACATACAATAGGATATGTGCATGAACACAAAGAGACACTCAATACAGACATATCCACATGCATAGACACACATATACGCATCATAGATGAAAGCATTATGCACAAACGTACATCAATCAATCAATCAATCAATCAATCAGTCAATCAATCAATCAATCAATCAATCAATCAATCAATCAATCAATCAATCAATCAATAACTTCATTGTGTCAACTGACAATCAGGAACAAAACATAGTTACAGGTAACAAGAAAAATTATTCAATTTATAGAGCATTCGTATACACTCAGGAGACTTTGTGCAAGACCAGAATAATCTTCAATTGGGTTCCATGACATTTAAACACACGACAGATAATCACGCGACACTTAAACACAGACACTTAAACATACGACAGATAAACACAGGGACACTTAAACACAGCGACATTTAAACACAAGACAGGTAATCACGGGGACAGATAAACACACGACAGATAGACATATGGACAGATAATCACAGGTATTCATTGTATTAACTGTTACAAACAAAGTTTGTGCACCACTGTGTGCAGTGCCTGACTGGTCATTCAATGTGCCTGTCCTTCTTAGACTACGACTTTAGTGTACGAACATCTTTAACAGAAGCCGAGACTTCACCTGTTACACTGCCAAGTAGAGATTCTAAATTGCGGACAGTTTATCGCATAAAATTTTATTATTTATTACGATATTCATTATATCCTATATATATTGTGTTTGGAATTCTCGCGTTAATATGCTTAAGTGTCGCGTGATTATCTGTCCATGTGTTTATCTGTCGTGTGATTATCTGTCCATGTGTTTATCTGTCGTGTGATTATCTGTCCATGTGTTTATCTGTCGTGTGATTATCTGTCAATGTGTGTATCTGTCGTGTGTTTAAGTGTCTGTGTTTAAGTGTCGCGTGATTATCTGTCGTGTGTTTAAATGTCGGCACACCCTTCAATTGAATACTCAGTACTAATAATCAGTTAAGCATGACAAGGATAACAAATAGGATGCAGTATAAGTATTGATACATTTAAATTTCTATGACAGAGATTTTTTTATTTGCTATTTTTAGACAGAGCTACATTTGCCAGAAGACACAATTAAATCTTCCCTTTGGGGCCACCTTTTGCCTCAACAGGCGTGACCTGCTACTTATTCTTGTTTTGTTTTTTTCGATTGATTGTCATTACGTCTATTGGGATGCAATAAATGATTTGAATTGAAGTTGGTTAGGATAAAGATGCGTTACTTACCCTTAACTATACTTAACTAGTCTTAACTATCGGGCGCTGGGTGCTCCCATATATATACATACATACATACATAAATACATACATACATACATGCATACCACCTACAAACGTATATACACACAATTACTTGCGTAAGTATGTAAGTAGGTAAGTAGCCTTTATTTGCAACTGACAAAAGCAAATGCATTACATTGCATAAAAAATAAATGCATATTCGATATAGACTATGATAAAAGTATATAGACAGACATGTAAAAGTAAAACTTAGTATAACTGAAGAGACATCATTTCGCAATACATACATATATACGTATGTATATATATACATGCGTATGTATATATATATATATAAAAATACATATGTATCTATATACATACGTATGTATCTATATATACATATATAGAGTCACCGACAATACCTTTTACGAAGAAGACGTCTGACGGATGAACTGGTAGAATAACCTGACTATAGATCGTCAGAATAAGACATTGTCTCAACAACGCCTGCTTATATAGCTACAGTGGAGGTGTTAGTGTGTGAGGGTCTACCTGTGTGCGTCTGTGTTCGTCTGTGTGAGTATGTGTGCGTGAGTCATCGTGTGTTTGTCTGTATGTGAGTGACTTGGCAAATGCTGAAATCATCCGTTGGCCAACTGCGACATATTTATGTTTGTGTTGGAAAACACAAACGTCCGCGCTTTCCATTTGCGCTTGTATACTAAATTTAGTCCGCCATACGAACTCCGCTACCTTCTTCTCCCTCCCTCCATCCCTTCTCTCTACCTATGTCTACGCTTTTATATATTTGTTTGTGTGGGTGTATGTGTGTGGTTGTTTATATGCGACTGGGTATTTCCCTCTGGATACGCGTGGCGAAAACAGCTACGCTCAGAGAAAATTGCAAATCATCGTGATAAGATTGTACGTAATATTGTTTTTAAAATTAATGAGCAACTTCTGACACAATTTATGTTTTCTATGGTCGATTCTTGTAATTCGATTCTGTAAACGATTCTTCAATTTCTTTTCGCAGGTATTTAAAATTAAACTAAGTTATGAAAAGTGATCTATCAAACGTCTAAGTCTGACACATATAGGCAGACATCATTTGCGATTTGAAACTGATATTTAAATTTAAACTGAAATTGAATATATCGCTAAATTATTAAAAGCAATCTATAAAAATGTTTCTTGTTATCCGAAGTATTCCGGAGTTCCTGCAACGCTGTTTGTTCTGCATGAGGTGCACGTATACATTTCCTGACGTGGAGATGGTAAGGTTAGCCCTTCACACACACCACGAAACAGGGTAGTCGGAGGTATTTCTGGCTCACGCGGCTACCCAGTACGAGGAACACCAACCACCTTGTTGTCTTTGTTGACGAAGATACGGACTCTGTCAAGTCGGTAGTCGTCCGTGGTCATACTATCTTCAGGAATTACGTGAACCTAATTTAAAAAATACACAATTAGATGTTAAGAAATTATAGTCTTTATAACACACCTCAGTTTGACCCAACCTCAGTAAGAAACGCAGCAGGGCAGACATAATTAAGTAACTAGGTAATTAATTAAATATTTTTGTGTCATCTGCATGGTGCATCTGATTAGCTGAGTTCAGATGATATTAACCTGGACGTCTGGCCTGTCCTTCAGAACTTGCTCCTTGGCCTCTTCACCATCCTGTGAATAAAAGTGAACATAAATGCAAGTAGGTAAGTAAGTAGTTCACTCAAAATAATAATGCATACGCAGGTAATAATGTAATCTATTGTGCTAAAGAGTCGAGTAGCAGTTTTCGTTTCGTTTTTGCAGATCTTTCCAAATGTGCATCGCCAGTATTCAGAAACTGGTAATTCGGGTGATGTGCTAGCGTCTTGAATCTTGACCTCAAATAATTAAAAACCTGATCAAATAATAATCAGCTATGTTAGGCGCATTAGCTAGCGTTCTAGTAATAAATCCCCTTTGTGCGTCGATCATTGTTAACCGAGAGGTCGGGATTTCCCCGCCATGGCAGAAATTTTTGGGGATTTCTGTTCCATCTGCGCCCCATAGCCAACTCGGCTATTGTGTACACTGACCGTATAATGTCGATGGGAAGATGAGACGGCAAGAGGGGGACTGGTCACCTGTCCTCATATGTCGAGGCTAAGAAAATGAAGTCGCTAAAACTTCACATCAGTGGCTGCATATCTACCCGCCCTGAAGGAATACTCATCCCCTTTAATGGCTCCGCCTACTCGTCAGTGAAAAGGTTCAACGAACTGGTAGGGAGCACGATGTTAAACAACCCACACCGGCTAAATTATTACTCTGGCAAAGATTTCTGAATAAAGATTTCTCGCGATCGTATATAAAATATAGCTTACTTTTCCAACAAGCTCCGGCCATTCCTGCTTCGTCGTCGCCATCTTGGTTAGCTCTGCTTACTATATTAGGACATTATATGAAAGAGAAAGCATTGCATGACTGCTATTTTTAGCGATGTTGAATGTTACCATAACTACAATCCAGATAATTATGAAGAAATTCCGGCGTTATGCGCCGATGATATAACTTGGCTCGAGCATACTAATTACATTTCAGTTTCTCAGTAATTACTCACTAGTTGCTTTGAACATATGTTGGATTGTTTATTTTCGACTTTGAGCGATGGATAATCGATATATTTTTAAAATAAAAAGTCTACTCTTTGCCGGACCTTTGAACAATATTGGACCCACGCTGATGTCACGTGAGTGCCTTAATGGCCGCCGCCTTATTTGCCGATTGAGTCAAATAATATCCGATTGAACAGTTACTCTCACAAAATAGTTAACAAAATGTTGGATCCTAAACCGCTGACACTGAGAGATGGTCAATCGATATAATTTTAAAAGTCTACACTCTGCCTTTCAATGCAATATTATGAAAAGTCAACACTACGCTGCTCGTTTCTCAACAGTTTCAGACCCACGCCGATGCCTCATGCGTGCGGAAATGACAGCTACTTATATTCGACGCCTATAGGTTGATTATTGTACCATCAAACTTCGTCTGGAATAATGAAATTGGACAAACATTCTTCTTCAAACCCATTCTTCTTCATCGGCCCATGCTGACGAAATCTTTGCCTACTTGGACAGCCTAAGAGTCGCAACAATTGACTGCCACCTCTGTGCAATCTTTGTGGAACTTTATAACCAATCTGGCTGCCAGTCTTATCGGATATTTATAGAAAATACGCCGATTATGTCATCGTTCGTTGTAATCAAACTGTATGTGATATAATTCTATCTTTTTTTCTATTTAGTCAATTTTATTTAATCATTATCTCGATAATGATAACAAAATTATCTGATTTTTGGCATTTTATAACTATTATTATGATTTATTATTACTACCTTGTTTTATAATTCTTTGTTATGGACAATTAGGTTTTCCTAATACATAACTGTGACTTACATGTATGTAAACCAAAGAGCGGTTAGCAATTGGTACAATTAAAGGATATACTTACTTACTTACTTACTTACTTACTTACTTACTTACTTACTTACTTACTTACTAATTATTGTCGCCGTGCTGCTGTTTTTACGGGTTGTATGCTTTGTTGTTTGTATGATGTAGGAGTTTGTCTGGCTCTACTATACACAACCATATTTAATTGTTACTTACACGCTAAAATACTTACTCGCTTACTAACTGCTTTTGATTGAACTGCATACCCACAGAAGCGCCGCGTACATAGTGTTTCTATATTATTTAAGACAGGTTATAATTATTTACAACGAAACTGACATTCAGACTATGTGGCCTGTCCGCGACACAGTCACACGCAGGGCTGTAGTGGTAAAATTTGAGGTGAGTATACGCTACCGGTGACCAGCGGCGTAAAAAAAAATTTGAAGACCTTTTTTAAGGAAAAATTTCTGACTTTTCACCAATTCTCAGAAAATTTTCAGACTTTTTACGATTTCGTCTCTGAAAAAGTTGATGACCTTTTTTTTTTTTTTTTTTTTTTTTTTTTTAGTCATTCGCCCTAAAAACCGTTGAAAACCTCTCTTTTTCGGAAAATTTTATCTACAGAGGTAAGTATACGCTGTATACCCGCGTATACCCTCATGGGTATACGCTCTCAAATTTCTCTAGAGGTAAGTATACGCTGTATACCCGCGTATACGCTCGACTACAGCCCTGGTCACACGTACATACACACCTGCACGTAGATTCATACATACATACAAACACATATAATTATCTCTTCTGGAGCGACCTCTACGCTTGTCCATTCTTTCGAAATCTCCAGCCTAGACTACTGCAGTGCCATATACGATGAACTCACGGCCTATTGGCTGTGGTGCCTTGCAAGGGTCTGTGCACGGCTGCCTGACTCGTCGGTGGCATTCCTGAGTTTGGTCGAGTCTCGGGGTACATGCAGGACACTCCACTGGCTCCCTTACTCGCAGCGCATCGCCTATCGGGTCTCTGCACTAGTCCGGCGATGTATTGAAAGCCTGTCTCCTCAATATCTGCGGGAATTCTGCTGTTACACTGTGGCGGTCCAGCGCCGTTGCTCCCTTCGCTCGGCAGAGGGGGCAGGGCTCCATGTCCCTCGCGCGCGGACTGCTATGCAGCAGCGTCGTGCATTCCCTGTGGCAGGCCCTTCGACTTGGACTGGTGCCTGGTTGCATTGCGTCTAATACCGGTAGGTCACTCGGCCCTGTTTCTCTCTGGCCATAAGACTGTGATGTTTGACGGAGGTTAGGCTGGCAGCGATCGTGAGTAGATAATCTTGAAGAAGCGCTATATAAAACTACTGTAATAATAGTAGTAGGGAGTAGTAGTAGTAGTAGTAGTAGTAGTAGTAGTAGTAGTAGTAGTAGTAGTAGTAGTAGTAGTAGTAGTAGTAGTAGTAGTAGTAGTTGTAGTAAGAGTAGTAGTAGTAATAGTAGTAGTAGTAGTAGTAGTAGTAGTAGTAGTAGTAGTAGTAGTAGTAATAATAATAGTAATTATAATAATATGCATAATACTAACATACAAGCATACAGACACACATGCATATACAAATACAATGTCCGATTAAGAGATCGTCATCGCGTGGTTATATATAGCTAAAATGTGTGAGTGTGTGTGTGTGTGTTTGTGTGTGTGTGTGTGTGTGTATTTGTGTGTGTGTTTGTGTGTGTTTTTGTGTGTGTGAATAAGAGGTTGTAGATTGGACTCAACATCTCAACAGCATCTTATGAGATCTGAGGTCCTTGAGGTCGATATGAAAAATGTCTTCTATGCTTTCACCGTTAGCTACTCATTCAGCTTTAGGTGATCGTTTCAACGGCTTATGAACAATCATCTCAGCAGCACATGTTTATGAGATCATCGCAGAAGCACTGATGGCTTCTAAGAGATCGTCTAACAAGCACGTGCTATAACGCCATCAACGTAGGTGTGTTAGTGTCTTAACATAGTTACGTAGGTGGCTGGTTGGTGTTGGTGTGTCGGGTCCTACCATTGGAAGGTTTGTAGGTCACGTCACCCATCGAAACTATTTACACTGTCCTAATCCCACTGGCTATTCCACTGGTTTCGGGCATGCAGACTTGACTGCTTTAACTCACTTTTCGTTTATATAGTTAAAGGAATTCCGCAAACACTATAAATGGTGCAAAACCCCTTGTCAGGGCTGTGATAAATACCCACAAATGTCATCATATTGCGCTCAAATCGCATTCATTGCACTGGTTGTCCAATGAGCAAAGAATCGATATAAAAGTCTGACTCACGGTTCACTAATAACTGTATCTCAACCAACTATTTCTATAAATATCGCACTCGATTAATGGATGCTGTGATTCGTGATGAGCTCTGCAGCATCCTTAGAGTTTTGAGCACGGGGAACATCTCGGCTTCTGGTCCGAGTCGCTGGGATATTCGCTACCCAATCCAGTTCGCTCTGTCCATTCTTCCAAGGCATTCAGCTCTAAACTTATACTCGACTCTTTCGACTTGCATACCCACCGTAGCCTGGCTTCTCGTTTCTCTGGCTTATCCAATGGATTATGATTTCTGATTGCGATTTTACTCAAAGCGACCATCGACTGATTTCTTGGACATTTTGATAACGTCGCTATAGAAGTCATTAAATTAGATTAGATATTTATAGAAAAGCAACGTCGGTCATTAAGAATACTACACAGCTCATCATATAGTCTTTTTAGGTGACCCGTCAAAAGAGCGACCGACAAAAGAGCGCCGACAAAAGAGCGCCGACAAAAGAGCGCCGACATAAGAGCGCCGGCGAAAACTTTATATCGAGGACTCAATACCGAAACTTGTATTAGCAATCAAGCTTAAGGGACAGCTGAGAGATTATCAAATCACTTAAACATTTTATCAATGATTGTTACCAATTGCGTTGTATCAACTGGTATGGGAAATAAACAAGTATTTATTTTATTTCATGTTACATAGTTGAGCGCCGACATAGCCATTAAATCGCACGGATGACGCGAACAGAATCCTGGTATTCGGAACGGAAGAAAACATGATTTGCTTTGTAATCTTTTTTGTTGCATTCCGCTAATAACTCTTTTCTCTTTTTTCAATGCATTCCATTAAATACAGTGAATTTTTATTATTACACTTCGGTTCCAAGACAAATGCTTCACCGACGAATGGTTCACGGACAAATGGTTCACGATGAATAATTAATATTTTAAATAATCATCGAGAATCCAGCTTCTACTTTCAGCTATATTTTCATCGATCTTCCAGCTTCTAGTTTGAGCTATACTTTCATCGGCCATCCAACTTCTAGTTTGAGCTTTATTGACGATGAAAATATTGCTCAAACTAGAAGCTGGATTATCGAGGAAAATATAGCTCAAACTAGAAGCTGGGAGTGCGATGAAAAGCGTTGAAAATATAGCTCAAACTAGAACCTGGATGAGTGATGAAAATATAGCTAAAACTAGAAGCTAGATTATCGATTAAAACATACTCAAAATAGAAGCTGGATGAACGATGAAAATATAGCTCACACTAGAAGCTGGATTATCATCAGTGCTCGAAATGGACCGGAACGCACCGGAACGCCGTTCCGGTTCGTCAAATGAATTAGCGTTTCCGTTCCGGTTCGTCAAATGAATTATTGTGGAAAATACTATGAAATTAACGTGAATGCTCCCATATCTTTGACTAGCGTTCCGTTTCGTAAAATTTTCCATTTCGAGCACTGATTATCATTGAAAACATAGCTCAGACTAGAAGCTGGATGAGTGATGAGAACATAGCTAAAACTAAAAGCTGGATTATCGATGAAAACATACTCAAATTAGAAGCTGGATGAGCGATGATAATAGAGCTCACACCAGAAGCTGAAAGAGCGTGAACCTTTCGTCAGTGAACCATTTGTCGTGAACCATTTGTCGTGAAACATTTGTCGTGAACCATTTATTCGTGAACCATTTGCCGGGACACCTTACACTTCTTGTCGGCGCTCCTATGTCGGCGCTCTTATGTCGGCGCTCTTTTGTCGGGCGCTCTTTTGACGGGGTGCCTCTTTTTACATTGGCTTGGAATGACGCGACTAATCTTTACCATTACCGCGTCGTTAAAAAACGTTATCATATCGAATGAATGACTAAAAACACTCACAAAAACTTATTTCAGAAACACACAAACATTCGCACAAGCACACAAATATATGCTTCATAATTTGTGTCGTGTATTATAAAGAGTCCAGATATGACATATTTTATTTTAAATAAATATAAGAAATTAAATTATGTATATCTTCCTAACCTGATCGTTCCACATATCCGCCTTTCACTGACTGACTGACTGACTGACTGACTGACTGACTGACTGACTGACTGACTGACTGACTCTCTGACTCACTCACTCACTCACTCACTCACTCACTCACTCACTCACTCACTCACTCACTCACTCACTCACTCACTCACTCACTCACTCACTCACTCACTCACTCACTCACTCACTCACTCACTCACTCACTCACTCACTCACTCACTCACTCACTCACTCACTCACTCACTCACTCACTCACTCACTCACTCACTCACTCACTCACTCACTCACTCACTCACTCACTCACTCACTCACTCACTCACTCACTCACTCACTCACTCACTCACTCACTCACTCACTCACTCACTCACTCACTCACTCACTCACTCACTCACTCACTCACTCACTCACTCACTCACTCACTCACTCACTCACTCACTCACTCACTCACTCACTCACTCACTCACTCACTCACTCACTCACTCACTCACTCACTCACTCACTCACTCACTCACTCACTCACTCACTCACTCACTCACTCACTCACTCACTCACTCACTCACTCACTCACTCACTCACTCACTCACTCACTCACTCACTCACTCACTCACATCAAAACAAATACTCCGTCATATCTCTCCGACCTTCTTCACAACCACATGCCCTTGAGAAACATGCGGTCATCTGGAACCCGAACCCTTCTCCTTCATCGGTGTCGCACTACAACTGCATCAAAATCTTTCACCTCGTCCGCCCCTCGAATCTGGAACAACCTACCATCGAACATCAGGATCTCGAGTCTACTCTTGCCACTTTCAAGAAAAACTTAAAGACCGAACTTTTCACACAGGCCTATCTGGACTGATCTCCATGCTCCCAGTGCTTCTGAATCGTTGCATCGATTTCCTTTCGACTGTTTAAGAACTATGGCACTTAAATCTCTGCTATTATTATTATTATTATTATTATTATTATTATTATTATTATTATTATTATTATTATTATTATTATTATTATTATTATTATTATTATTATTATTATTATTATTATTAATATTATTATTATTATTATTATTATTATTATTATTATTATTATTATTATTATTATTATTATTATTATTATTATTATTATTATTATTATTATTTGAAGTGGCGACATCGGACGTTTGAACCTGCCTGAAGGTAGAGAACCTGAAGACGTAGTAAGTTTCAAATATAGCAATAGCTGTCTGGGAAGTTTTGCTTATGGGAATTCCAACGCAACATGCAACCTCTGTGGAAATCCCAGTGAGAATATAACGCAAGCTAGACGATGGACGAAGCGAAAAGCGAAAGCACATAGACATGATAGACTGTCCTTTAAGTTTGTCACACGTATTATTAGTGGGCAGGTGTCTTGTTAGGCTTTAGAGTGGGTAGGCGTGGTGTTAATGTAAATTATGAAAATGATTATATAGTATATTGTATTGTATTATATTGTATTTATGCATTTATAAAGCGCCTCTCCCAGTACAACCTAATCAGAGGCGCTCCCAGTGCGCAGAGCTCCGTGAGAAAATAAAAGTCATAAGACATCTAGAAGTAGCAGAAACTCCCCCAGTTAGAATCTGAGAACGAGTCAAAGGAGGCAGATCATTCCAAAGGGACGGGCCAGCA
Organism: Allolobophora icterica; assembly: GCA_963556255.1. Lineage (NCBI taxonomy): Eukaryota > Metazoa > Annelida > Clitellata > Crassiclitellata > Lumbricidae > Allolobophora > Allolobophora icterica. Next base: position 50,240,382 of record OY744611.1, read on the forward strand.
GATGCGTAGACACGGTGTTGAGCCATAGAAGTCCGGGTCCGAGGGACCAAGAGGTCATGTCGGTCTAAAGAACGGAGAGGACGACCAGAGGCAACCGACAGAGGTCGACAGATAAGTATGATGACAGTTTATATATGTATAAAACTCTACTATGATTGGATAATTAATACTTAATATAGTTCACACGGCCTTAGCCAAGCACAAGAGCTCTGTGCGTATGACCACAAAATGTAGGCCCTACTTTGTATATAAAGCTCGTTTCTACTATTAATAAGTCAGTCTTAAGTTGTGTGTGACTCGTGTTGTTGGTCGGTGAGGCTTACAAAGTTCATCGCAAAGTACATGACTTTATGACTTTGGTGGATTATTAAACTTATTTGGATCAAGGTAAAACATTCAAAAGCCATTTGTTCACTTACATCATATGTTGAATTATGGGCATACACTATAATGTTAGAAACAAAACGAAATAGATCAGCGAAGTTTTCATATTTCGTACATCCGTTGGGTCACACCAATTGATCCTATCAATTGACCTAGTTCGAATGTTGTCGAATATTATAGATATTTAATTTTAAAAATGCAACTCAGTGTGATTTTTAGATTTTAGCCTAAAGTTATCCATAATGTTTACTGGCGTAGGTAGTCACTTTGTAGGGCATTCGCATTTATAATGCATCCTTTTATAATTATACGAACAAGGAAGAATGAATGACGATCGCGATAACATTCAGATGAGTGGTAATAAATATTAACTAGTAACCTATAGAATAGCGCCGCTCTATAATGCACAGGCATCAATCGAAGGCTCACCAAACTCAAGCTATAACCAGAAAGATGTTAGCATTTCGCCTAATCATAGGAAACGCATAAAATGGCGATGAAAACCTATGCACCTAAATATGGACGTAGTGGATCCGTTCATGCTCCAGGAACTAAATTCACGCCGGTGACGCTATTGGCTAAAGCATGCCACGTGAATAAATTAGCCTACATCTTTGAATCGGTTAGGGTCAAGGCAGGCGTCGTGAGGGTCGGTTAGGGCTTAGGGTCAGGGTCAGCATTGGAAAACATCTGGCGTAGAGTGCGAGAGGTACAAGGATCGAGTCCCATAGGCGGACATGCTTTGTAGGCTGCAATTTGCGCCGTGTATTGCAGGCTGTCTGTTCTGTTAGTAGTTAACTAGTTAAGATTTATCGCATAACATGTACATGTACAGCGCAGTGCGTTTGCAGGCGCTTAATTAAAGAATAAATATATATAATATATGTATTCTGTAAAAAGCTCTAGCTGCGAGTGGAAGCTAGATTTTTCATTGAAGAAATTTAATACGGGTGAAATTTGACACTAGGCCTAGTACCGTAAAATCACGTGACATTCATTGACCATTTACGTAGCGGGCTTTATTCGAGTCCCGTGTAGGCTATAGGCTCACGTCGGGCGTGACTGTATCCACGACCAAAAGGAATGGAAGAAAGTCGTAAAATAGGGAAGAATTATGGATGCTTAGCTTTGAGACAATTAGGTTTAAATGTGCTTCTCGCAGTGTAACCAGCCGCTAGCGGCATTAATTAAAACTGTGTTTCTTTACTAGCAGAACTTCATTTGAACTTATAGGTTTTCATCTCACATAGGATTACCAAAGCACAGTCGCTATTGTGGTCCTAGGCATTTCGGCTGATCCACTGATATCACCCATGCCGTTTTATAACGTAACAATTGTTCCTAGATACATAGGCCCTAAGTAAGAGAAGTTTGTCATTAATTCCAGTCAGATTCCATTGCATATATTCACTACATTGGTAGCTTGGTTGCGTACGGTACCGAAACAGTTTATTTATGGTTTCATAAGAAATGAACCGAGAGGTCGTGGGTTCAGATCCTCGCCAGGGACAGAATTTCTTTTTTCGAGATATCTGCTCCACCTGCATCCCTAGCCAACTCGTCTAGATAGTGAGCGTATACTATCGGTGGGAAGATGAGATGCGAGTGAGAGTACTGCCCACACGCTCTCATATCATTCATACATGTATGCCGATGTTTAGAAAACGAAGTCGCTGACAGGTCATACCCTTGGCTACATCAAGGCTAGCTTGAGGAACTGTTCTTCTCTTCTCCTTTCTCTTAGAGGGTCTGTAGCTTCTTGAAATGAGCAAACTTTCGAGAGACACAGCAAAATCGAACTCTAATAATCAGTAGGGCCTATCTGACATTCAAAAGGTACTGCATAGTACCCGGAGTCAGTCGCTAAGGAGTTTCCGACTGACTTGATGAGTTAGCGACTGACTTAGCGACTCAGTCGACTAAGTCGCTTGCTTATCGACTGACTAAGTCGCTTAGACTTATCGACTGACTTAGCGACTTGCTATCGACTTCTCAGGTAATTCAGGTATGTCTATTGGACATACCTAATTACCTAACAATATAATGCGTTTGACCGCATTCTATACTGACCGTACCATCATTTGCATAGACATCAGAACCCATGGAACAAATATGGGCTCTATACGGGTCCAATATGAGAATATGGGCTCCGCTCCATGTGGGCATGCTGACGGAGGACAGGCCGATGACTATAAAAAAATTAATGTAAATGTGAATTCGTGAAATTGAGCGCTTGGTAAATCGAATGAAGCGAGGAGGATTTATAGTAGTACCCGATCTTCAGGCCAACCAGTTGGCCGAAACTGCTGGAGCGTGCCTCTTTCAGGCAGTAGCAGAGAACGAGAATCATGTAAGCTTACTCCGGAACTTATTCCCAGTGTGAGAATTGTTAATTCAGTTTTGCAACCTGATGACAGCGAAATTTGAGAGCAGCAGAATTCAACGCTAGCAGTCAAACTCGAATCAAAATCAATTCCTTTGTTAAGAAAATTCAAAAATGCATGCATGATACACCAAGTAAATTTCTTCTCTTTGTCAGAAATTCAGAATTAAGTAATGCTAAATCACACCAGCACAACTGAGGGGGATGGAAACGACCCCTGGGGTGTGCAATGAAGACTTAACTGTTGGGTCCTAAGAAAGACTAGGGGTTGAACCCCCAACAATTCTCACCTTGTTTATTCCTCCCTCTTCCTAATCATCAACACCATCTTCGTAATAAAACACATAAATCCACTTTACCAAAAAGGACAACAACAACTGTATATCCCTGTATTCTCTATAAGAACTTTTATAATAGAGCAAACTCTTTCTCTTATAAAGTACCAAGTTGCGGCATATCAGCTTGTTTTCCTCAACAAAGGAATACTGTATTGCATTGTATTGTAAGTGTTGCTCATTTTCTGCTGCTGATGTCTTAGTACAATCGAAACTTGGAATCCGCGATTTAAAAAAGCAAGAAAAATATTAAGTGAACGAAGTCGCTAGCAGTCGATAGCTTAGCGACTGGTTTCGACTTGAGGCCTTAGCGGCGGCGGCGGATGGCGGCGGCGCCGGGGACTAGTACTGCACACGAGCAACATTTCTCGTCTAATGCTTGTAAATAACCTTGTTCAGTTTGATTTATGTATTAATGAAGAAGAAAGACATGACGTCGCGAAGAACTTCAGCAGATAAAGGTAATCTAAATTTGTAATTATGCTTTCGCGTCGTCATTGAAGAATCACCTTCCACTGAAAATGCGCACTGTTCTTTCACATTTTATCTTTTATGTGATTCGCTCGGGTAGTCGTGTTTTCAGGGTCTTCTTGATGTTCTTAATAAATGGATAGATCTATATTTTTTGATGCATTTTGTAAACTAATACAAGCAAACCTGAAATTAACCTGATTGTTATTAGCGAACAGGCGCATACTTTTTCATAGTACATAACTGTGACGTGCCTCTACATGATGCAACAAGATTAAATTATTTCGAAATAACCAACAAAACCAAATCTGAAAAATAAGCCATAGCCTCAAAGTAAGAACTTAGCGCAGCGGCTGTAGTTGCTGCATAGCTTGAAGTTAGTAGATATTCCGTGATACGTTATAATAGCAAACAAAATTTCCAGCATAATGTCATGTAAGTCATGTTACGACTCTTTTGTGATTATTAATTCCAGAAGAAATCAAATTGCGGGCAGTTTATGACTATGACCCCAAAGATATCAGATACAGACATAAAGTGCAACCCGAACATCTTTTAAAGAGCCAAGAACTGATGAATGAAAGAGACAAAATTAAATTCATCAATACTTTACAAAAAAGAATGCTGATAGAATCATTGAGCGTTAGGAAGAAAATAGTTCGCGAACAACGGCATGTGCTAGGTCCAAATAAAAGGCATAAGCAAGGAATTGAGAAGTTAGAAATGAGAAAGCATGATGATGCAGAATATGCCACAGAAGTCAGTCACTGGGAAGATGATGGAAATTCACACGAATTTCTCCTGCTTCCAAAGCAGGAGAAATATATCAATCCGGGTAGTGAATTAATGACGACAAGAAACAGTGGTTACAGCATAAGAGGAAAAGCATCTGACATTCAAAATGAAGAAGAAGCAATCCAGTTGGAAGCGCTTGAAATGGTCGAGCAGAAGGAAGAGCTGATCACTTGCCAAGAAGGTCTGCATAACACGAGTCGCTTCAACGAAAGTTCAAAATCGAAAACGGTGGATCTTTGTGATGTGGCGCTTAAATATAAAAGAGGTGACAAAATGCAGACAATTCTCCCTACGAACATCGGGTGAATATATGTTATACATCATATAATATGCATTTCGTTAAATACAAACATAATAAGAGTTCTTCATAACAAACTATGCCTCACTAACACTTAAGAGTACAGAAAATTATTATATGTCAATTGGCAAATTTTATATAATGAGAAAAAATAATTGAAAATTTGGGTGATTATTTCTTAAAACATTGTAATATACTAATAATATCAATTAAAATCAGGTTATCAATTAAAAATATAAATTTATGGAAATATACGTATAAATGAAATAATACAAAAAAGGAAAC
>OY744611.1:50250332-50260332 GCA_963556255.1 Allolobophora icterica
CTCAGCACTAGTCCGGCGATGTATTGAAGGCCTGTCTCCTCCATATCTGCGGGAATTCTGCTGTTACACTGTGGTGGTCCAGCGCCGTGGCTCCATTCGCAAATATAATTATCTTAGGTCCCTCGTGCGCGGACTGCTATGCGGCAGCGTCGTATATTCTCTGTGGCATGCCCCTCGACTTAGACTGGTGCTTGGTTGCAGTGGGTCTAATACCGGTAGGTCACTCGGCCCTGTTTCTTTCTGGCCTTAAGACTGTCATGTTTGACCGGGGTTAGGCTGGCAGCGATCGTGAGTAGATAATCTTGAAGGAGCGCTATATAAAACTTTTGTAATAATTGTAGTAGTGAATAGTAGTAGTAGTAGTAGTAGTAGTAGTAGTAGTAGTAGTAGTAGTAGTAGTAGTAGTAGTAATAGTAGTAGTTATAATGATAATAATAATTATTATAATAATTTGCATAATATTAACATACAAGCATACAGACACACATGCATACACAAATACAATACATACAGTACATACAAACGTATATGCATACATACACATGCATACATACATACAATACATACATACATACAGACCTGCACACATATATACATGCAGACTGTATACCTTTCAGGCTAACTCGAGTTACGAACACGCAGCGTTTATAATTACATTCGTCACTTGGATCTACAGGCGAAAGAATCTGTTTCAAAAGTCCTATTAGAAGATTGTCAGCGCGTGCTTAGTCTTATATGTATACTAAAGTGTGTGAGTGTATGTGAGTGACTGAGTGTTCGTTGAAGAGAGATCGTGGATTGGACTCAACAGCTTATGACATCATTCTGGTGGCTTTGAGATCGACATGAAAAATATCTTTATAATTTCACCGTTAGCTACTGATTCAGCTACAGGTGATCGTTTCAACGGCACCTGCTTATGAGCAATCAGCTCACATGTTTATGAGATCATCGCAGAAACACTGGCTTCCAAGAGATCGTCTAACGCAGAGGTTTTCAAACTTTTTGGACCAGGGACCCCTTTTTTGCTAGGCATATAGCTCGCGGACCCAAGTATTTAAAAAGTAAAATTTATCACTTCAAATTTAATCAGAATAACAGGCAGACTATTTCCACAATACAAACTTCTTATGCCGCTGAGGACGATTATAATATAAAAAGTAACGCTGAATAAATTGTTATTAAATTCCTGCAATAATTATGGAACATATATTCATTTTTTAAGAAATCAATAACATCGGTTCCACAAAAACCAGTAGGCCGAACCGCCGAACTTATTTGGTGGGATATGTGCTTGCTTTACTTTGGATAAACTGTCAATTCTTGGTCCTATTTTGGATAAGCACTGTTTTCTAAGGTTTCAAAAAAGTTATCCATACCGTACGTTCTACAAACAGCAAAATTATAGGCTATAATAGTTAGGATATTACAGCGAACGTATGCAAAGAATAACTACCAGCAGCGTCACCAAAACGAAATGATGATTGTGATCATCGAATACCCGTATGGATCATACAGTTACAGGTATACTATAATAAGTGTATGAATTTGAAAACACAGGCTATTAATGCTACAACCATGCAGTGTTAATCATTAATGAATAGTTTCAGAACGCTCTCGCGGACCCCGCCATATCCTTCGCGGACCCCTCTTGGTACGCGGACCACAGTTTGAAAAACTCTGATCTAACGAGCACGTGCTATACAGCTAACAACGTAGGTGTGTGAGTGCGTTAGCATAGGTAAGTGTGTGAGTGGTGAGTGTCTTATCCTTGGAAGGGTTGTAAATCACGTCACCAATCGAAGCTATTCACACTGTCTTAGTCCCACTGGTTACTCCATTGTTTTCCAGCAGACTTGACTGCTCTAACTCACTCTTCGTTTGTATTATTAACGGAATTCCGCAAACACTATAAATGGTGCAAAACCTCTTGTCAGGGCTGTGATATAGACTCACCAATTTCTGAATATATTACAACGCCCAAATCTCATTCATTGTCCACTGAGCAGAGAATCGATGTAAACATCTGACTCACATTTCAGTAAGTAAGGTATCTCAACCAATTATTTCTATAAAGATCGCACTCGGTTAATGGATGCTATAACTTCGATAAACCCAACGCCCTCAGAGTGTTGGGTGCGGAAAACGTCTCAGCCTCATTGGGTTCGAAGCTTTAGAATTCGCTGACCAATTCAATTTGATCTCTGAATTCTCCGATGTCATTCAGATACAAACTAAACACTAATCTCTTTCAATTTGCATACCCACCGTAGCCTGGCGTCTAGTTTCTCTGGCATTTCCAATGGATTGTGATTTCTGTTCATAAAGTCCAAAGAAAGCAATAGTGTGTGTGTGTGTTTAATGGCGCGTGCGTGTCTCTCTATCGTGCATGGTGTGCGAATGTGGGTGAATGGTCTAGAAATCCGGAACTACGGGTATCCCGCATTATCGAATTAGCCAGCCAATCGATCACCCCACGCCCGCCTGGCTATAGTTCGTTCTGGCAATATTTCATTGAGGATGACGAAACCAAAAGCAAATACTGATGACAAATAAGACACTTGCATGAATGTATTTTAATGCATTTCAAACTAAAAGTAACAACTTATGAAGAAATTTCTGATCGCGGTAAAGAATTTCTAATTTCTTTTTGCAAATTTACCAGATCAAACCAAATGCGAAGAAGCACTCTATCAAACGTTTTATAGATAAGCAGATTCACAATTTGAAGCTGTAATTAAAAATTAAAACTGAATTGATGACGATTTGCTAAATTATTGAAAGCAATCTGCATAAAAATGTTTCGTGTTATCCGAAAGATTCCGGACGTCCTGCTGTTGGCTCTGTATGAGGTGTACATATACACTTCTGGATGTAGGACACTTGAAGGCAGTGTTTTAGTTGTCGGGGGGGTTGGGGGGTTCAACCCCCCTAGTTCTCTTTCTAACCCCCTCAGCTAAGTAACTGAAAATATGTTGGGGGGGTTACTTTACTACAAAAAACTGGTGTTTGGTCTATGTGATTATGTGATTTAGTAATCTGCAAATTTTTGACCCCCCAGTTGTTTTTGGACAACTAAAACACTGCTTGAAGGCTAGTCCTTAACACACACACACACCTCGTAACAGGATCGTCGGAGGTATTTTGTGGCTCACGGCTAGCCAGTGTATGCGCGAACCACCTTGTTGTCGCTGTTGACAAAGAGACGGACTCTTCCCAGGTCAAGGTCACGCGTTTCTGGATCATGCTCACCATACACCTGAACCTAATTTTTAAAAATACGCCATTTGAAATGAAGAAACTCTTCCTACAACAATGTCACATTAGCACAATTTCCGACATAACACGTGCTTCTTAAGTTTGACCTCTGACCCGTTGAACTATATATATATATATATATATATATATATATATATATATATATATATATATATATATATATATATATATGTATATATATATATATATATATATGCCACAACAACAACAACAACATCGATATTGTTATTTTCATTATTATTAATATATATATATATGTGTGTATATATATATATGTGTATATATATATACACACATATATATATATATACACACATATATATATATATATTAATAATAATGAAAATAACAATATCGTTGTTGTTGTTGTTGTTGTTGTGGCATATATATATATATATGTGTGTGTATATATATATATATATATATATATATATATGTGTGTATATATATATATATATATATATATATATATATATATATATATATATAGTTCAACGGGTCAGAGGTCAAACTTAAGAAGCGCGTGTTAAACGTTAAAGTGACGAAAATAACAATATCGTTGTTGTTGTTGTTATTATTACTATTATTATTATTATTATTATTATTATTATTAATATGATTATTATGATTATTATTATTATTATTACTAGAGGATTTCCCGTCATATATGACGGGGAGGGAGAGCGAGAGGCAGGGCGTATTGGACGTGACCAATAGGTGTTTCCACCCTCAACCTATCGTCAGATCGTGTGCCATATTGAGGGACTGACGCCGAGAGGGAAGGAGGGAGAGATGGAGGCAGTGACAGAGATTGGTATGGATGGAAGGAGTGAGAGCGGGGAGAGGTAGAGGTAGGACGAGAGTGAATTTCGGGCGCCAAGGCCGGCAGCCTGATGCGTCGATTGCAGCCACTAATCGACTGCAGTCGGCCTACGGCCACTGAAGCAGCATGAGTCACAACGTTTGTCTTATGCCAGACAAATGTATACACAGAGCTGAGAAACTATTACCAAGGATTATTATTAAGTACAATTATCGAAACTGCATTGACTCCTTGTTCAGGGCCTTTGACATTCTACAATTATTATACAACGAGGAAAAAATTACCTCGTTATAAGGCGAACATTGCTGGAACGTGGCATATGTCATGAAGTTCTCGAAACATGAATTTGATATAATTATACGGAATTTTGAGCGAATTATGCTCATCTGAGAGTCTCAAAGGAAAAAGTCCCAAAAGAAACATTAGATCTTGGACTTATGCAACCCATGTGACAATCCTTCCAAATGCGTGCCATGTTACTTCAAAATGGAAACTGGATTACAATTCCACAATTCTGTTTTGAAATAAACTTCTCTTCTTTGTATCTGTCTGTCTGTCTCTGTCCATCTCTTTTTCTGTCTGTCTGTCTCTGTGTCTTTGTGTCTGTCTCTGCGTCTCTGCGTGTCTGTGTGTCTGCGTGTCTGTGTGTCTGCGTGTCTGTGCGTGTCTGTGTGTGTCTGTCTGTCTCTGTCTGTCTGTCCGTCCGTCCGTCCGTCCGTCCGTCTCTCTCTCTGTCTCTCTCTCTCTGTCTCTCTCTCTGTCTGTCTCTCTCTGTCTGTCTGTCTGTCTGTCTGTCTGTCTGTCTGTCTGTCTCTCTCTCTCTCTCTCTCTGTCTCTCTCTGTCTCTCTCTGTCTCTCTCTCTGTCTCTCTCTGTCTCTCTCTGTCTCTCTCTGTCTCTCTGTCTCTCTCTGTCTCTCTCTGTCTCTCTCTGTCTCTGTCTCTGTCTCTGTCTCTGTCTCTGTCTCTGTCTCTGTCTCTGTCTCTGTCTCTGTCTCTGTCTCTGTCTCTGTCTCTCTGTCTCTCTGTCTCTCTGTCTCTCTGTCTCTCTGTCTCTCTCTCTGTCTCTCTCTCTGTCTCTCTCTCTGTCTCTCTCTCTCTGTCTCTCTCTCTCTGTCTCTCTCTCTGTCTCTCTCTCTCTCTCTCTCTCTCTCTCTCTCTCTCTCTCTCTCTCTCTCTCTCTCTCTCTCTCTCTCTCTCTCTCTCTCTCTCTCTCTCTCTCTCTCTCTCTCTCTCTCTCTCTCTCTCTCTCTCTCTCTCTCTCTCTACTAACAACTACAGTCCGTTCCATCTAAATTCAGACAGGGGCCTCAACAGAGATGGTGCTACTGAGACAGATTTCTGATATATGTGATGCCATTGATTCTTGATGTGTCACGCTGCTTGCTTTTTTGGATATAAGCTCGGCGTTCGACACCGTTGACCAAGACATCTTCTGTAACTCAAAGTTCCTTCTACTTGGACGATATCAGCGATGGTCGGTATTGCCTTGGCATTACATCAAAGCATGCACCAGAGCTTTCTGTTGAAGTTTTGAGTGAGCTTGGACGCCGATAAACTCGCTCTGCTGCCCATGGAGACATACAGCTTCCTCGTCGCATTAAAGTTGTTACGTGCATTCGACTCTCCTCTTGCATCGATCCATCTTTTAATATACGAACCGGTTTCAGTTGATTAAGCGCAACATCGTTCTTTGCTAACCTGAAGTTGCATTTGTTTCGAAGAGTTAGATAGGTGTCAAAGTAGCGCTTTTGAAAGGGCGCTATATAAATCTTTTATTATAGGCCTACTATATTTCACTGTATTGGTTACTAAGCATTCAAAATCGCAATGATTCTTTCACAGGTTACAATTATGTATTCTACGGAAAAACCTGTAAAACCTAAGTTGAGTAATGTTATATAATTTTGAGTTAAGAAGGTACTTACGTGTAGGTCTGGATATTCCTTCAGAACTTGTGCCGTGGCCTCTTCGACCGTCTGTTATAAATGTTGAACATCAAAGCAAGTAAATACAATGTAAGTCGTCGTATTAAAACGTATTTAAGCACACGCAGGTAGTAAAGTAACGAATTATGGTAAATGTAAATCACAAAAATTTCTCAACGCCAGCACAAAAGCCGCGTCACTGACCAGATTATTTGGACTGTTTACACGTAGGTGATAGGTCAGGATCTGGGAGTAGAATCCGTAGTCTACTGCCAAAAGAGTGAAGTAGCGTGTTACTGCGTGTATATTACATTTTCTGAATCGTCCCACATAATAATATATAAACCTATATAGCCTAATTATTGGCGTTGTCTCGCGTGTTTATAGATTACTTACTCACGTATTGCGAGGCTTAAGAAATTGGTAGTGTATTATGTAGGCAGGGGCGTCTACCCCCCCCTAAGTCATTGGAGCAGCGTCCCTTTTCGCCCTCTTTTCCCCCCTACCCGTTCCTCCCCCCCCTAAAATGGTGGCACACACACTGACAGATCTTTTCCCCCCATATTTCTTGGATGGAGCATTTGCTCCAAGGTTTCTATGGTGTAGACGCCTCTGTATGTAGGCCTAATATAAAGCTTGAAGGTCCTACGCACGTGGACGCATAATTTCTAATGCACTTAATCCAAAGTTCCGCCCATCTCGAATACAAGGCGGGTATAAAAAACGCGTTTATAGTAACCACTCCAGAACTCTTGCGAAATTGTAGTGTGTTTTGTTACCGCAGTATAATATAACTTACCATTCCAACAAGATGCTCCCATGTCGGCCTTGGCTTCTGCACTGGAAGTGTCTACATTCAGACACAAGTCAAAGAAACACCACAACTATAGTAGCGATAGCGAAAGTTTCACCACTTGTATACGCGTCACAGTTCGTGTTTAAATTCACACCATGTATGCCGCTCATATATAATGTACATTAATTTTATATATTCATTCGGGTGATTGTGAGTATGTAAGCCGTAAGCGGGTGTGTATTTGTGACTGGATATATCCCTAAGGCAGTGATTCTCAACCTTTTGGTCGCGACCCGCAAGTGGGTCGCAAAGAACGTCCAAGTGGGTCGCCAATTTCCCCCAGAAATCGAAATTTTTCTCACTGAAGCACTGATAGTTCGTGTTGGCCAGGAATGCATGGATGTGTTTCCATGTTTGACAGAATTTCTTATTTCAGCTGAGAATGAAACTGGCGAAATTCAGGCCAACCTTAATAAGTACAATTTTTAGCCATCTGAATCAAATCAAATCAAATTTATTTGAATCGAATACAAGACCAGTATCTGATTAACAGACAATAACATAAAGTGCATTGTCTGCATCATATCTATAAACAAGATATTATATAATGTAACAATGCTACTGCAGTGACAATCTTTCAAATGTTATGCAATAAGAGATTCCCGGAGAGAAGAAGCTGAATAAGCTTATCTAGTCATCCCCGTTAGTATTTTATCAAACGTTCGTACAGTCAATAGGATGTATTAGACTTACGGTTTTGCCAATCATTCTGTTTTAATATGAGATAAAAATAAAAGATCCGTAGATGACTTGTACATTGATCGTAATGCACGTGTATTAGGACTAATGGAATTCCATAATTGTGGGCACTGTTCTGCCTCCTCTCTCTGGTGTATCTGGAAACCGGATTCGGACCTCCACTAGACATCGTTCCAGAGTTGAGGTGCAGTGTGGGACATGGATCGTTTGGAGAACTTAAGGCGAGTAGTGACTGGGGGACGGAAGAGAGTGAGATAGGAAACGATTACCGATTGCCATTCCTCTAACACAGGTTACATGTTTTCAAAAACACTTGCAACCTTTGTACGACAATGTTGTGTTTTACGGTGCATTGTGGTGTAATGTATTTTCTTATGTTATGTTACATGTATGTGAAGTAGTGAAGAAACTTACATAGGTGTCTGGTAGGATCTGAAGTGGCACCGTCGGCTCTTCGGTCGTCTGTTCATAAAGGTAAACATAAAAGCAAGTAAGTAGTTCATCCTCTCAAGCGTACTTAAGCATGCACGGCAGACAGTAAAGCCATTGTAGCATAAATGATATCCCCAAAAAATAAATAAATGATATCCCACTTCTGTCGTCAATATACCCTGCTTTTTCATTTTCATCCAGTGTTCAGGATTTGGGTGTCACCCTTGATAGTACCCTATCGTTTTCTGAACACCTCTCCCACCTGACACGTTCCTGTTTCTATCATCTTAGGCGTTTGAGGGCTGTAAGAAGATCAGTTTCTCCTTCAGTGTTCACTACTATGGTCCATGCCTTCATTTGCTGCCGCATTGACTATTGCAATTCATTGTTTGCTGGGCTCCCTAAAGCGCGCCTTTCATCTCTGCAGTCTGTTCTGAATGCGGCTGCCAGGCTCATTGCCCGTTTTCCTCGCTTCCCTCACATAACTACCTTTATGACTGATGTACTTCACTGGCTTCCTGTTGCTTCCCGCATCCAATACAAGGTTCATCTCCTGGTCTCTAGGACTCAACTGGGAAAAGCTCCTAAATACCTCTGTGACCTAATGCGCAAACCTCTATCTGCTCTGTCTTCCTGCCCTCTTCGGTCTGCTGACCGCTTTGATCTGCTTGTCCCTCGCGCAAGGACTTCGATGGCTCAGCATCGTGCTTTTGCCATCCTTGGCCCTTCCCTTTGGAATGACCTGCCCCCCCACTCTCCGTAGCAAGATATTGCTTGGGATCTCGCCTTCTTCTCTCCGCTGCCTAAAGACCTTTCTTTTCCCTCGGGGCTGACACGCTGGGAGCGCCTCTGAATAGTCTATGCTGCGAGAGGCGCTTTATAAATAATTATATAAGATAAGATAAGATAAGATAAGATAAATGTAACTCAAAGTTTAGAAAGTTCTCGGCGCCGCTAAGAATCCGCGTCAGGGAGACTAGCTTGAAGGCCGGCGCTATATAAAGTCTCGAATAAGATTTAAGGTCTTGCTCTTAGAAACTAAGTCCCAGCAGGATCTAGCGCCTAAATATCTCAGTGATTTGATATGTAAACCACTCTCTGCCCGCTCTTCTCGTCCCCTTCGCTCCGCCGTCCTATTTGAATTTTTTTTGTCCCTCGATAGGGAACTCTGGCCCTGCATCGGGCTTTCGCTGAAATGGGTCCCTCGCTATGGAATGATCTCATTGCAATCCGTGATAGCATTTGAGAGGGGATCACACCACCTGCAACTCTTCGTTGCCCCAAGATATACCTGTTTACGGGCCTGTCACGTTGAGAGCGCTTCTGTATAGCCCTGCAGAGGGAAGCCCTATAGGCCTATAATAGTTTTTATAAGATAAGATCTTTTTCTGTTTCTCCCCCTCAGGCAGCATCGTAATCGTAATCATAATCTCCAAACTTCTAATGCGCCACTCGAAGGCCAAGCGCAGGACACCAGCCTATTCACGAGCGCTACGTCAGATCAGATGGGGTTTCCAGAGGGTAGTCCAAAAGAGGTCCAAGTCCAAATTCCAGGAGGCCAAACCAAATCAAAGAGGGTTTCCAGAGAGTGGTCTAAAAGAGGACCAGGTCCGATTTCCAGGGTACCAGATCAGAGGGTGTTTAATCTAGTCCCCCTCTTCTGAGGGGGGAAACAAGGTTTGTGGGGGGGGGCCAAGTTATCGACTTTTTTAGTAGTTCATCCCACTTTCACGACTTTCGGCATACTTAAAACTTTGACGACTTTTTTTACGAATTCATATCTCATATCTCTAATTCCATTATTCTCTGGGAGTAAGCAACATGTATCCTGGGGGAGGGGATTTCCCCACCAAAAAAGGTGTCAACATTAAAATATTGCTGGCCTCTGGGGGAACATAAATCCTGGGGGATTTCCCCACCCAAAAGGTGTCTAGATTAAACACTGCTCAGGCAGGTTCAGACATCCGACGTCGCCACGCATATCG